>VDFB02000015.1:166741409-166788702 GCA_007258455.2 Sequoia sempervirens | reverse complement strand
TTTTTCCAAATTCAACAAATTTTCACATAATCGGGTTCATGCTCACCATCAAAATTGCATCTGGTTCAATATCAAGAAAATCGAAGACATGGGTAATGTTAGGTTCTTTATTAGCTTTCCAACGATGTAATTTTTTTCACTTTCTAACAATGTTAAACCTTTCATCCATAATTTCTTTTGATTGTATGTCCGTTTTTCTTCAAAAAGCAATGTTTGGTATTTTTTATAAATTAACCCGTTCCATCAAAATTTGAAATAAATTACATTTTTAGAAACTAGACTCCATTCTACAATTTAAAAAATAAAATTTTAAAAATCTATTAGTTTAAAAATTTGGAGACGACCAAAGTCACTTTTTTAGAGGAAGTGCCCACTTAGAAAATTAATAAAAAATCAAATATTCATTAAAAAATTATTAGAAAATATCCAATCCTTACTACATGCTGTTATCTAACTTCTGACCAGAGCGATTTTAAAAATACTAAAAAAAATTCCACTGTGCTCGGGTCACACAAGAGTTGCTATGTTATGTTTTTCTGACAAAAACAACAGCAATTTGTGTGTGTCCCTCTATTGAACCCCTTAATCTCAACCATTTTCAAAATAAATTAGTAGTTTAGAAAGTAGACTCCTGAGCAATCATGTCCTTCCTTGTTTTTGTTCCATCAAAAAATTTTGAGTGTAGCTATCCTCAATTTCATGTCCAAGGTCAGTATTTCCTGATTTCAAAAAAAAAGTGGCCACTTAAGCCCCTTTTTTGGGAACCATCTTGGTGAACTTACCCACAAACCTGACATAACAACCTTTGTTTTTAAAAAAGAACTGCCAAAAAACCAGTGAAATAATGGAGAGAACAAAAAAATTACCCAAACCCAAGTGCCCAATCAAACAACCAAATAACAATCCCTCTATCACAGTAACCACAACAAGAAAACATACTACAAATTGGTTAAAACAACCTGAATCATGAACATTTAAAGAAAGTATGAAAGCACGAACAAGTGCCCAATTAATTAAAGCATGAACATTTGCTTTGTTTAAGTAAGAAACTGTGAAATGAAACTTAGCACCTGATATATCAACTTCCATGATCATGCTCGAGTCCAAGTTGTCACATTTCCTTCAAAAACTGACATGCCACGCCAAGAATGATAATGCCCTATCTGTTGCAAACCAAGCCCTAGCTCAAATGAGCACTTTTAGAAGTAAACAACAATGAAGCAAGCTCGGGCTCTTTCTATTTTGAATTCAAAGACCCTTGCAAACAAAATTTGCAACAAGTTTTCCTTTCTACTAGTGCCATGATTAGGGTAATAAAACCCTAACAAAAAAACAAACATCGATGAAGCTTGTCCAAGTCTTAAAAGACTTTAAATCCACCATAAAGAAGTTTCACATCCGAGGAATTAAGATGGGAAAGAATTCCCATTTCAACAAATAAATAATTACTTACTGACAATAAACTTAACTTATTGTCACTGCACTTTAGTAAAGATGTCAATACATATGCAAATGAACGTTACAATACCAAATGCAGGATGAGGATCAGGATAGATAAATAAACACATGCAAAACTGAAGAAAATCACCATGTGCACAACCTATAACATCAACCTTAGTGTATTGACATTAATGCAAAACAATACTGAGGGACAACAATAATTCTCTACAAGGTAGTTAGGGCTTCATACATGTAGGAAACTAGGGTTTTTAAAAGTTCTTTTACAATTACATGGTTGATAAAATTTGTGACTAGTAAGGGAAAAATGTTTGTTGTTGTGTATTGGTTACATGCACGCTTTTATTTTCTCATTTTATGCATGATTTGGAGTTTTGGTTTAGATGTTCTTTTATTAGATCTTTCATTTTGTAAACATGATTTTGGTTGCCCTAACATGGGAGATCTTATAGTTTATACCTATCCACATTAATATAACTCACTTTCATACTTATCTTTATGAGGAAGAACTTTATTACACACAAACACTTATTTGATATAAATTCAAACTTTTTTATAATTTTTACCTATATATTTTCCAATAATAGACTTGATGCATCCTATTTTCTATTTGTATACATGGATGACATGAATTTAACTCTTTATTATATATATATTTTATATTTTTATGGTGTGCACATGTGAGCATATATGGATGTGTGTATGGCTAATAGAGTTTGTAGGTTTGGTGCAATTTTATAAATTTAGAATTTTACCTTGTGGTATGTTTACTTGATGACACAAATGTATATGATTGGGAAGCAATTTTAACATTCTTTTTTCTATTTTTTTCCCCAAGGGAGTTGTAGGTTGACTATGACACTACCCTATATACTAGGCTTCTAGGATGTAAGATTATATAGAAAGCAATGAAAATAAGAAGCATGGAGAAGGAGATATTAAATAAGCTCATGATGAGAAATAAATTGATTCTAGTCCAAAATGACTAGGTAAACTAATAATAGTTAGCATCAAACAACTTTAGCTTCTTAGGTATTCCCTACTTTAATCTCAAATGACCAATAACTTGATGGACTCCAAGGTTTAAAGTATTATGTCCCTATCAAAGGATGGATTTTCATAGGTAAAGAAAGATTTTTGTTTGTCCAATCTATATTTTGTTTGTGTGTTCACTTTGTTTAAATACTCTTTTTTTGTACATGTGGGTGATTTGATTATTTTGTGTTTGTGTGGGTGTGCTTCGACATTTTTGGAGTAGGGGACCACTAAAACTTAGATTCATGCTACTAGGAGGAAACAAGGGATAATCATCAAAGATCAAACAAGGTGAATAAGAGGCAAAACACAACCAAATGGGTACCTACCCACTCGTAAGACTTGGCCATGTGATGGGAGTGAAATCAAAAGATGATATTATATTAGACTGAGATCAACTTGATGTTCAATGTTTACTTGTTAAAAACTCACAAGGTTGTATGAGTGATTGATATACGGTAGCAGGAATACCATGAACTAGCATAGTATAACAAAGTAATAGCAACCTATGACTCTTACTAGGATAAAAAATAGAGAAGAGAAAACATATAACATAATGTGATGGAGATGATGGGATGAAATGCATGTGGAGTGTTTTTATTTTATATGTAAACTTTTTGAGGTGGAATACATTGACAATCTCACCAAAATTTTTACCCTCAATTATACCCAAACAAAAATCACAATTCCCCAAGTCCTCTTCAACTAGGTATGGGCCAATCTAATTGGGTCTAAATTTATCTACCATATATAATTTGAAACTCTTTTCCACTAGAGTCAACCTTTCTTGTTCTTGAATTTTAATTTCAAAGGAGATATTGTCAGTAGATCCTCTCTTAACTTTAGAGGGGTTGTTTGATGAATCAATGTCCAATAGGTGACCCCTTGATTGAATAAGTGGTCTTTAAATATTTTATCCCTTTTGTATTTTTTTTATATTACTATATACTTAGTGTATTATAATATTTTTTATAACTTTTTTAAAGTTTGAAGCTCTTCTCATTGCTCTTAAGGATAATGCAGATCTTTATATTCTACAAGTATGCATGTCCATGGGTAGGTTTTCATACTATCTCAACAACTCTATTATTGATGGATTTTCTATTCTAATTGTTACATGAGTTGTTTACATTCTTGAAAATTTCCCTTCACTTAGCTCATCTCCATATAGAAATCCTTCTATTTTCTCAATTTAAACTTAGATTTCCTCTAATTTTTTGTTTAATGGCTCAAGATCCACATATGAAATGATATTTATATTTATCTTATTTATTTCTATTATGGGTTCTAGCATGGTTTTAGGTTATACCTCTTTTATGTTGATGGTGGGTTCAACTATGCAAATATTATTATCCTTGTCAATTGGGATAGCCATTGTGCTAAAATAATTGTAGGTTCCTATAAAATGGGCATCAAAAGGGAACCTAAATGATCTATCATTTTATAATAGTTGAGTTATTTTTGAGATAACATTTTTTGAGATGGCAACTTCTCTTATGATTTTCCCTTTTCAGATGTGGATGCTTCTTAACTCTTAGCTAGCTTCTTTGGCTCTTCACCCTTTCTACTGAATGACTTGTGGTGTGGGCTCAAGGATCATTATCTTGATAATAATTAATTTATAATTGATTGGTATTGATAAGTAGGAGGTATGGGGTTACAAGATAAGTAGGCTTAAACTTGGGGAAAACTTTGTGGTTGAGTGTGCTTGAGCTGGAATAGTACTGGGATGGGTGACCTCCCAGGAAGGCCCAATGCTTCACCTCTATGAGCATCACCTAGATGCAATGAGTACTAAGTGGACCATTCATTATCATGAGAGATGGGTTCTTGTGAACCACTACTCATGAAAACATGAGTCAATGAGTTTGACTAAAAAAACTACACGGTTGAATCTTGATAGCAATATCACAATTTGACAAGCTATGGAAAATACCTCCTACTTATCAATTGATGAGCTAAATGGGATCTATAATGTATGGTTCATAAGGCACAACACTTGTTGAAGGTTTTTCAAATTGGATTGCAAACTAAGTGGGCTTAACCTTGGGGAAAACTCTGTGGTTAAGCATGCTTGAGTTGGAGTAGTACTAGGATGGGTGACCTCCTGGGAAGGCCCAGTGCTTCACCTTTGTGAGCATTGTAAGGAAGCTAAGGTATCAGAACAACTTTCAACACTAATCTTGAGAGGAGAATAATGCAAAAAAATTACAAATCTTTAACAATTATAAAAACTTAAACACAAATATCATGCATACCACAACATAGTGATTTACGTGGGGAAAACCCTTTCGGGAGAAAAACCCCACACTCCAAAATTTTCCCAATATATTATTTAGAAATCACAAAGATTACAATATACTTGCAAAGCAAGCTTCTCACAAGAGTATCACCAACTAGAGATCCAAAGGAAACACAACCACTGTTAGACTCTCAAAATGCATCACAATACATAGTCATAATACAATGCCCTTATAAAATAGGGTTTCCTTTCAGGGCAATTCAAGCTAATAAAATATCGGTCGTTAGATCTAAGACCTAATGATGAATGGTCTAGATTTACAATAATAAAATATAAATAAAATTTTCCTTTCAGGGGCATTGCCCTCGAACCCCCACTAGGGCATGCTACCCCTAGACCTTAGCTGAGGGGATGATCCCCCCAGAATGCTTGCGGGGGGAGACCCCCTGTACCCCTCGTCGTCAGATGAGCAGTACCTTATGTATCAATAGTAACTTATGTAATTGCAAGGTTGAGACACATTTTCTTAACAAGCATCACCTAGATGCAATGAGTGCTAAGTGGACCATTCATTATCATGAGAGATGGGTTGTTGTGAACCACTACTCATGAAACATGGGTCAATGAGTTTGACTAAAAAAACTACATGATTTAATCCTGATAGCAATATCACAATTGATTGGTATTCCCACCCTCTTAGTGTAGCATTTACTTGAAGGTCATATGAACAACCATGAAATAAGTGAACAAAATACACAAATGAAAGAAAGATTAGGAAGAAAATAATGGAAATCAAATAAAATAATGAAAATAACATAAGGAATACAAAGGGCCACAAGTATATGAAACTAGTTTTGTTGTGTTACCCAACCCTATAGAAATACATGTTAAGACTCTAAAACTAGAATCAAACTCTAATCTCTACCCAAAATCCCAATCTATTTCTCTCAAATGGTTAACCCATTCAAAACACTAGAGCTTCAGTATATATAGCACATGTAATGTGTATTGCCATGTAAAATGGAAGTTGGTCACTAAAATAAATGTCTAATTGAAAAATAGTTGGATTGACAAGATACCATTTGATAAAGAAAGGTCAGTCTACTCCTTAGTAAATCTAAATCGAAATTTTCCTAAATTCAAATTTGATATGTTATTAGATCTAATCATACCATTTAAAAAGAATCATTGTGATGGAATGACCAAATAACTAGCATATGACATCAACTAATCACTATGAAGTGCACATGTGGAGATAGGTCATGTACAAAAGATTGATAGTGTTTCTTCAATGCACAAGAAACTGCACTCAACATATATGCATTATTACATTAATCCGAACAAAGTATGGAACACTGCAAGAGTTGAATATGACCCTTTTGAAGACTTTGATGAAGCACCATCACCAATTATTCTCATACACCTAGGAAAAATTGAACTGACTCCATCAATGGATCTCCTAACTGTAAAACCTACAAAATATGTGTACAACATGAGAGAACATAGTGTCCCCATCCTCTTCGCACAATGAGACAACAACTTTCCTCTGAAAGTCAACATATCCTCTAAGTGTGTCAAAATGCCTCCTCTAGTGTTGAACATGAGAAAAAAACTCTCTTTCAAGAGTCCACATATCCTCTGAGTGTGTCAATATCCCTCATCTAATGTTGTGGAAACAATCCCTCCTTTGTTGTATAAATGAACATCAACCAAATGCTCTTCTGCTACACAAAAGAATGTCAACCTCTATGGGCACATCAAGTGTGTTGGTTAAAGTTTTTGTATACCTTAAGGATATGCAAAATTATCATTTCAGCCACAGTGTGTGAGATAAACTCTCCTATTTTTAAAGGGAAGGCTCCCCCTTTGCTTTCTATTTTAACAATTCAGAAATAAACTCTAACTATAAATCTATTCTAAATCTGGGTGAAACTCTGTCTTGTTCTCTTTTTTTTAGAAAAGACACTTATTCTTTTCTCTTATTTCAGAAGAGAATCATAGCTGAAAGCATAGATGATTAATGAAGTAAACAAATAAAGAAGCAAAGTTTCCATAAAGGCACAAAGTCCTCCGCTACTCCTCTAGGACAGGAAAACAAATTGAAAACACAAATTCTTTGACAACTTACTCTCCTATCAACCTTTTGAGATGATTTTTTGGTAACCAAGTAGAGTATGTAGCAGATCAAAATCTAACTACATGATGCACTTTTAATGCACAAAGATAGAAAATAAAAATAGCATAAAGTCTGCAAGTTACCCCCTTTGCTTGAGTGTTTTACAATAGCTTCAAATGTGACAAACAACTCAAAGTCTGGAGTATCGAATCTGAAAACCATTCTAAAACTCCAAATGCAATAAGCAGCTCAAAGTCTGCAAAATTGAGCTTGAATCCCTCTTGTATAACACCACAAAACTCACACTCAATATGTAGAAAATGTCGTCACATAACACCTTGAATCAACACAAAGTTTGAAAGCAATTTTCCTCTTTTAATCAATTGTAATCTGATTTACATCTAAGCTCAAAGTATTAAAGTGCACATGCAAACTAGTAGAGTTTTGTTGCATTGCCAAAAGATAGAAATTACAATAGATCCCCTCAAGTATTTATAAGAGAGAAGCCTCGAGAAAAAGGTGGGAGGATCCCAACTAACTTGATAAATTCTCTCAACCACCATGACTTATTCCAACTACAGTCCTAATTTAACTTAACTTGTAGTTGCCTTACATGTAATTACATTTTACAAAAATACAAGTGAAAGAAACACTTGCAATTACAATTTTTGCTTTTACATGTAACTTGTCAAAAAAAAAAAAACATAAAATATAACATAAGTAAACTATATGCCATCCTCTATCGGTGAACTCATCATGTTGCTACAAACTACTCTTTAATCAACTCTCTTTTCCTTTTCACAATTCTAAGATGTCTTGATTCACCGTCCTATCTCAATAGACCTATATAGGACTTCCCTTGCATGTTAATAATTTCCATAGGTAAGAATATCTTTAGAAGAATATCCTTTTTAAAGATCTCTTGGAAATATCATAACTTTCCCTTGGCATGAATTTCCTTCAACTTGTTCAATTATTCTTTACTCTTCACAGATCTCTATCTAGATTTCTTGTGTCATTATCATTTGTAATAAGACAACATAACCTTGACCTTCATTACATTGTTTATTCCATATCTTCATTTGAATTTTCCATCCTATGCCTTTTCTCTTATCATGATACTCCGCCTTTTGCAATTTGTTCAACATTACACATCTCTATGATCTATCTTTTTTTTTTTTACTTCTAGGACTCCTAAAGGTCTGCACTTTAGGATTGCTACTACTCCTCTTCACGAATCAATTCCTCTTGAATTTTGATGGAAACATCTCTTTGATAGGTCATTTCAACATGATTGTTGTAGAAGTATGCTAGCACAAACATTTCAACAGTTCTCTCTAACTTTGTGATATTTTTTTCATCACAGTCAACAGAGTCCCTACCAAAATTGTTACCTAAACCTCCATCCTTTGTATGATTTTGAGGGCCCTTGTCATCCTTCAATGGTGGCAATGATTCAGATGCAACCCTTTCGAGCAAAGATAAAACATCATCAGCCAACACAAACACATCTTTCTCCACACAAACAATAGGTAATGATATATCCTCCAAGTCCATACTTGTACTTTTCCCTTATTGTTTACACTTTGATGCTCAAAAGCTTTGTAGCCACTATAGAGAGCATTCATAACTAATGTGGATGTAACTTCCTTTCCATTGAAGAAGCGCTTTATAACCTGTTTAAGAATGACATTTGTTTTATCTCTTGACATACGGTGCTACTCATCTTCATTAACCCCTTACAAATTGCTTCAACATTAGTTATATATATACAAATTAACTCTCTTTTGTATTGGCAATCAAGGCAATGAAAAGGACGGTGTGGATCTTCCCTCTTGAAAAACCAATTCATTCTGAAAATATTCATGTTCAGGTTTGCAACTTTGTATGATTGTTTCTTGGCATAGAACATTCATTACAGGTGAATTACTTGCTATTCGGGTTTTGGAAGAGACATTGCAAGTGAATACCAACTTGTAAAGAGTAATTTCTTGAATGCAAGTAGGAGGAAATACAAGGCCTTGCAAGTTTTTGAAAAGGTATGACTTGCAATCAGGTTTTAAAAGACAAATTGCAAGTAAAAGAAACATAAAACACTTTATTACTTGCAATCGGGTTTTTTGATGCTCATTGCAAGTTTGCTCCAAGAGAAATTGGGTTTTCAAAAGGCCTTTACAAGTTCATTTTTCAGAAATCGGGTTTTTTCAAACACTTTGCAAGTTAACTTTATGAGAAATGACTTAAATCAGGCTTTTGAAAGACAATTACAAGTTCACTTTTTCACTTAAGACAAAAATAAGATTTTTTAGAGCTCATTACAAGTGAACTTTTTAAAAAGAACTTGAAATATGAGCAAAAAGTTCCTACTACTTGCTTTAAAGTTGGGTTTTTTATGATGCATTACAAGTGAATTTAACTTGCATTCAGAAGAAAAAGTTCCTATTTCTTGCTTGTAATAAGAAACCAAAACTCCTACTTGCAATGATGCCCCATAAACCCGAAATTAACCAAAAACACAAGAAAAATGACTCATAATTTCATGAAAATGAACAAGAGTGAATGAAAAATGTTGGCCAAAAGGACTATAGACCCAAAACTTAAAATTATCAACTTCTATACCTCATAAAACATGCCTTGAGGAAGAAAATCTTCAATTTTATTTAAAATTTTGATAGGTTATCTCTGATTTTTGCATGTCAAAAATCAGGGACAACAATTGGCTCTGACTGGGGAACTTCCTTTGGTCGTGAAAACAAGCGAAGGTAGTAGAATCCATAATCTCCAAGTGCCTTAGTATCCATTGGGTTAGGAAGTCAAGCAACAAAGACACAAAATGATAGGAAGGATGACACGATTGACGCAAAGCAACTAACTAGAAAACAAGACATAGACTTGTGTAACTGCACTTATTGAAAAGAAAACTACCTAATGTAACTAACCAATAAAGAAATGCTTTCAAACGAAACCATTTACTGGCTCAGCAAAATAGTTGCCTTTCTTCAACAACTTGCAATGCTTTCCATGATCACAAAGAACTTTGTATAGATGAAGCGCGAGCAATTGTATTGAAACTTGATGTAGTACTCTTTTGAAGAAATGAACAAATTCACTTTTCTCTTGAGATGAATCATATGTACTGCTGCTCTGAAATGGATTTTTGAAACCAAATTGTTCTTGCTTAGCTGCAACTACTTCTTTGGCTTCTTTTTGAAATATATCTTCATGTTCAGGTACAAGTGGAACCTCTGATTTCCCATCGGCTTCCAACCAAGCAAGATGTCTTATGGGGAATCCCCTTGATAGGACAAAAACTGAATTCTTCTTACTAGTTGTTGGTTGAACAACTGGTTTTTCAACCATGACAACCTCATTCTGAATGGAAAAATCTCCTTCATGTGATTCAAATGGAAACATGACTGCATTGCATTCCTCAGTATGTTGTTCATAATCTTCTGATTGGAGAGAAACGTCAACAAGACTTGAAGATCTCTTATGCATAACATGTTCTATTTCAACCTTAAAAGAACTTTCTTGAGGACTTGAAAAAATATCAGAACCCCCACCTTGGAAAATAGACTCTTGATTTTCATCTTTCTCAAGTTGCTTATGATCTTCTAACTTATGAGATATTGGTTTGGCATCAAAGCTTGAACAAAACAATTCCATCTCATCCCAAAACGTATCCTCTTCAATACTTCTTTGCTCTTTTGAATAGGAGAGCTGAACTTTGCTTCATGACAACTTTTATAAAACTCTCCAAACTCCAAAATAAAATTATCTTTATGTTCTAAAACTATTGTTGATGCTGTTTTGAGTAGGTTTTCTTCATCTTTCTCCATAAAAGAGGGTAATTCATCAAACCAAACTACAAAAACCTCATTTTTATCTTCATAAACTATCTTTTCATATCCCATGACGTGATTGTCCTCCTTCATCAACACATTTGAAAGATGGTCTTCAACCTCTTGTTGTGTATTCTTCATGATATCTGATATAGTCTTTTCTTTTTGTTCAACAGCTTTTTGGAATTGCATAAACCAAATTTGAGAGTCACTAGCTATGTCTGCTTCCTCCTCTTGGAAGAGACCAGCAAGATCACTTTGTTCAAGATTAGAATCCTCCACTGCTACATTTGTTAGTGGTGCCTCAAGAGCAAGCCCTTCTGGTGTTGAAGGTAACTTTCCCTGACTCTCATCAACAAAATTATGACAGCAGGTAGATATGGCCTTCTTAGAACGTTCTCTTGAGGAACAAAGAATGCACCTTGAGCTAGCTTCCTTTTAAGAGCAAGCAACTCATTTGCCAAATTTTGCACCATGGGATTCATCCTTGTGCTGGAGGAAAATGAATCCAAAGAAGAAGAAGCACTTGGTTCTATCCTTATCTGCCCAACAAGAATGAGATTGTGTTCATTTTTTGTCGCCAGGGTTTGCGCAATTGTGAGAGTAGTTGGAGCTGCTCTTCTCAATAGGAAACCAATCTCAGGTACTTGAGCATTTACAAAGAAACATTTCAAATTCTCAGCTGTAGGTTGAGCAATAGTTGGAATTCTTTGTGTCAGCTTGTTGAAGTGAGCAATGAACTCGTGCATAGGCACGTGAGATTCCTTTTTCAACTGGGTGAGTTAAGCCAACAAAGTATGAGTGTCTTCGGGAGGCTTGAACCTTTCTTCAAACTTGACTATGAGAGTTGCCCAGTTTGTGATGGTACGTGGTGCCAGATGATAAAACCAATTTGCAGCAACATCTTTGAGAGTCTCCACAAACAACCTTACATATACATCTTCGTATTCAACACCATGAATTCTACAAGCACTATAGAAAGCAACAACGTGCTCGTCAGGATGTTGTTGTCCATCACCAAAGAACTTGGGAAATTTCTTCTGTGATCCTTCAGGAAGAGCATGTAGGGGTGGAGCTAGACTCAACGGACCAAAAGCATTTCCCCAAGGACCTTGAGCAGCCATTTACATGTCCTTGGTAAAAGCTTGATAAACTTACAAGAAAATAAATTACAATGAAAAAGGACACAGGTATACTTCAAAAGAAAGCGTTAGGCTTTTGAATGCGTATCATATCCCCAATGGAGTCGCCAAAAACTTTACATGTAATCAAATTACAAGTCAAAATAAATTAGGACTGTAATTTGGAATAAGTCAATTGCAAGTAGTTGGTGGTTGGAGAATTTGTCAAGTTAGTTGGGATCCTCCTACCTTTTTCTCATGGCTTCTCTCCTCTAAATAGTTGAGGGGGTCTTTTGTAATATATATCTTTTTGGCAATAGAGAGAACTCTATAGAAATTTATAGCAAAGAAGACTTTGTGTTTTGTGTATGTAAACTTTATTTTCAAGTAATGCAAGAAAGGTTTCAAACTTTGTGTTGAATCTTATTGCATTTTATTACTGTGTTCTTACGTCATAGTAGTATATTTTTTGAGTTTTTCTTGAGAAATTGTGGAGTTGTTGTGGAAGGACTTTGGTCTAATTTCTTGCAGTCTTTGTGCTGCAAATTTGAAGGACTGAATTAGAGATAGGTAAATTCATAAAAAGATATAATACAAGACTTTGTGCTTATATTATCTTTCTTATTTTCAGCTTAGAAGTGCATCTAAATAAAGACTTTGTGTTTTATTTTGCTGCTCATTTTTATACTATTGGTTAACGGAAGTCATATCTCAAAAGGTTGATAGGAAGATAAGCTGTGAAGACTTTGTGTTTCAAGTTGTATCTACCCGTCCCGGGAAGCAACGAAAGAATTTGTGCTTTCAGGAAACTTTGCTTCTTTCAAAATCACATTAAGCTCACTCTCTATGTAACTATTATAGAATAGTTAAATAGCAAAAATTTTCCCTTTACTATTCTGAATTTTCTTTCTTGCAAGGAGGAAAGATTAAACATCTATTCTGAAAAAAGAGAATAGAATGAGTAACACCATGAATTATAGCATATAATTAATATAGTCTACCATTTTCGCAACAAATAGAATAGTAAATCCGAGGGGGAGCCTTCCCTCATATAAATAAGAAAGATTTATTCTCACACATTGTAGTTAAAACCACCATTTTGCTAAACCTCACAAGTTTGCAAAATTTTCAACCAACAAAGTGCACCCATCAAGCCCCCCTCTTTTCTAAGGGACAAGAAAAGTCAAGCCATCCCTTTTCTAAGGGACACAAATGAGGAGCTTCTCATGCAATGAATCATCCCTACGTGAGAAGCTAGCTTAGGAAGTTAAAAGACCTCTTGCCTCCATTTCCTCCAACCTCCAATTTGATTGTCTTTTAAACTCTAGACATGAGATGTTGCATGTGTGTCTCTAAGAACCTTGAAACTCTTGTTAGTTGTAGCATAGATGGCCTTGAGAATACAAGCAATATTTGATATATATGTGACCATGATAAAATTGACAAGATGTTGGATTCAACCAAAAATGCACCTTTCATACAATACTGGTCAAATTATTCTTAAGACGCCTTATTAGTCCAAAAACTTATTGCTCCTTACAAAACACCATCTCCCAAAATACAATATTCAAAATACATTAAACTACTCACTTCACAATTGAAAATACAGATACATATATTGCAGTCTTCACTTTTCTTAAAAAATAATTTCCTAACACATACCTTGAACTCTCCAATGCACAAATTTCAAATCACTAACATTATAAGAATAACCAATAATCACCAATTGCCTTCAAGATCACTCCATCCAATGTAATTTTTCAGAAAAAAAATCAAATTTTAAACAAACTCTTTTAATACCACATAACCAACACAATAGTATTTTTATTACCACCATATTAACCTACCAATGTCAAATCAAAAGAATATCTCTGTTTCTGTCAAAAGATTTCAAACTTTCTGTCAAACAAACCCTTCACATTCTTGCAAATAAATAAACATACCATGTATGACATGAAGCGGTTATTTCCAGCGCAACTGATTGTATGCTTGGTCCTCACGCCTCTATCAATGCCCCACTTTCATTTCTCAACAAACAAATATCACTTGCTTTTAAGCGCCTTTATTTAATCTGTAGATTTTAATGCATAACTAGTTCTACACGCCCACGCCAGAAATCATATTACTGTGCAGCAACTCTCATGCTAATCTTCACGCCACTCTGTGACATGTTCTTCTCGCATGGTTTCTTCAGTCAAATGTCAATCTACTCAACATCTTCAACTGCCCACCAGATTTATCACGCCTTCCAGACTTTTTGAAGTCAAGCGGCATTTTTGGCACTAAGCAGTTATTTATTTCCAGCCTCTCCTTTTTTCCACAGCTTAATTTCAATTCCTAAGTAGTAGTTACTCCATTAAAATAGGGAAAGATTCTATATTATCATTTTTCCATGATTAAAAATTTGCATGGGAACACTTCACCTGGTCAAATTTAAGCAGAAAACACACTTAAGCAGCTACATGGAGACATGGGTAATTTCCCTGGGAGAAACTATTCCCATCAACTAACTATTAACTAACAATCTAGTTTATTTATTCTAATATATAAACTAACATAAATCTAAACTATCTAATTAATATAGTATCCAACATGCATAGGGATGAATCAATAAGTAATAGAATCAGTAGGACAAAAAATCCACCTAACACAATCCTTCATCCCCTACCTTCCCTTCATCCTCTTTCCAATACACTTCATCCCATGAACAAGGTAATGGTTCTACTATCTAACCACCTACCCCAACACCTAGGGGACAACAAGGCCTACTCCCTAACCAACGTTCTCTCCTCATAGCTTAACCCAACATAGAGAAGCACAACCCTAGCACTAGGACCAACGACAATAACTCAAGGAATACTCCCACCATTTTTACAATACTTCTCATTATAGAGTATGGGACCACCCACCTAAAAATGAGAGAAAACCTACCCCAAATAATATAATATTTTATTATAGAACTCGCCAAGTACATTATGTATATAATGAGAATGAAAAGAATACAACCGGATACCTTTTCTCCTTGGACGAATGGTTCGATAAGGCAATAAGTGAACTCTAGGGAAGAATAGTAGGAATATTATGTATAAAATCTTCTTCATTTATGAGTGAACATCTTGAGGTTGAGGAAACTTGCATTTCAACATTGGTAGATTCATCAAATGTTCACACTTAGGCATATTGTGTGGACATGCTTTCAAGGAATGAGTAGTGTAGTAGAATGGGATGCATTGGGATCTCATATACATATTCTATTGCTTATTCAGAGTTTAATTTTGCTTCAAATAGGGCTTCACATGATTCTTTGCAGTAAGGTCGTATACATCACCTTCCAAATGTAGGTACTCAAGATGAGTAATTGACATACATTATAGGTTTTTTATGCAAGTCCTATCTTGTAGACTTGGAGGACACTATTAAGGATATTTATTTCCTCTTTGATGTTAGCTCCTATGTAGTTGCATCATCTTCTTTGGATTTCATCAAGGCTTATTTAAACCCTCTCATTCTTTCTCCACTAATCCATTTGTCATATTTTGACATTGATTTGAAGATCCTCGAGTAACATTCAAAGGATGATTCCTTATCTTTAGTTCTTGTTCTATATCTATTTCCACTAGGTTCTCAATTGTCACACCCCTCAATTAGATCTAGCACTCCTAATTTTATTATGGCACCTTATGGTACAGACATGGAAGAAAAGTAGAGTTCAAAGACATCATACATCTCATGTTTTCTTCCCCCATATTCCTCTTAAGAATGGGCAAAGATCTTGCATACATCTTTGGTTTTGGTTCTTCCTAAGGGGAGAAATGTTGTTCACTAATCTTGGATATTAACCATTTAATCCTTTGTCGATCATCCACAATTATTGTAGGAGATTATACATTGTGGGAGATTGCACGGTCTCTCTTCTTCTCTCTTATAGGGTGGCTTTTTCCTCATGTGGAGTTTTCTCCTCATAATTTAGAGAAAAATTAATATTTTCTTTCTTTTGAAGAGGGGATTTTTTCCAGGGGTTTTTCTCCTTTTCTCTCTCTATGAGATATTCTTTTGTACATTGGTAGCTTATCAATCCTTGTAGGTAGAACCCATTTTTGTTATCTTTTCACCTGTTTTCTCATTCTCCCTTAGTTGTACTTCAAGGGGTATTGGTGCAAAGAAGTTATATTGCCTAATTGATTTCCCTCATAGGTCCTTTTCACACTTGTCTAATTAAGTTTACTAAGGGAGTTTTCACATCATGTCCCAAGCCATAAGATCAAGACACATCTTCTATGTCTCACCCTTGCCTATATACATAAGAGTTTCTCATTGTAATCAAATAATGTAAGATCAGATTGTATATTTGTATCATTTAATAGAATATAATTATTCTCTCATGTTGGGTCTCTTGTGTGCTTTAATTGGAGCTCCTAGATCTTGGGTGGCTATCTCCATAGCCAAATCTTGCATGATATTATAGTATTACATACCAACTCTTACATTTTTCATATTTTTTTACCAATATTTTCAAATTCTTCAGATACATATGTATTGTTATTATTTTAGTCCAATTATCCAAATTTTTAATCTATATCAAATTATTCTATCTTTTTTACAAATAAAAAATAATATGTTTAATTTTTTTATAGAAATATGGTGATGTGTTCACTTAATGATGCAAAAAAGTTTACTCAGTAATTTAAAAAGCATACAACTTCTACTACTAGCTCTTACCCATCTCTCCACCATATAGTTTTGAAATCACTTAACATGAAAAAAAATATAGAGGGGGTGTGCACACATAAGATGTCATGTTATATATAGTGATAGAAATATGAATAATTTTGCATGCAATCTATGTTTGACATTTGTAATCTTAATCATTTTAAAAACTCCTTTAATAGTTTAGAAATTAGACTCGTAGTACTATAATTCTTATTCTAATAACATCTTGAAGTTTTGAGTTTAATCATCTTGATTTCTACATCCAAGTTTAAGTTTTACTAATTTCAAAAACTAAGCGGCCACTTTTGACCCCCTTTTGTCCATCATTTCCATGCACTTACCTTTATATAACTTTATTAAAGGGTATTCTAGCCACAAATTATCCCAATACAGTCAATTGGTTAAGGGCATAGAACATATTTTCATACATTCAATCGTATCATATCCCTATTTGCACCTATTTCCACACATTACCCTATTATCAACTTAGGTTTCCATGTAGTTGTTCTTGATATTGATATTTGTATTTTCTTGGATTGGATCAATCCCACCATACTTGGGTTGGATCTCAAGTGACTCAAGATTGAGCTCAAAATTCAAAATTTCAAGTTCCCACTATTTCCTATTAGTTGTTGAGAATTGACTTGGCACACATTTTGCAACATGTTGATACTTAAAGACTTTCATTTATGCAACTAATTTAGAATGGAAGGATATGGTGAATTAAGGAGAAAATCTTTTCAAGAACATTTTGATTTGACACTTTTAAGAAATCTATTGATTAGAATCTATATATAGGTCGCCTACATGCTTCTAAATTCTTTTTTTGAATATTCATCCAAGGTTGTAAAGCTGGACTATGCAAAGGGGTTGACTATGAGAACTTGATCTTAGCAATCCAACAACTTCCATAAAGATATTTCTTAATATCTTTTTTACATGCACTTAGATATCATAGCTTACAATGAATTAGTTTGTTAAAAAAATTTGTTTATCTTAGTAGATCTACACATCAAAGGTCAAAATTGTGTTGCTTAGAATCCAGCTCGAGCCACTTGGAATTAATTCACAAGAAATTTGAGTTTGTTCTAATTCCAAGGTAGTGAACATACTAATGCCATCATATTTTTAACATTGACAAATTAACTTTGTAAATCATAAGCTTACATATCATTAACTAATTTAAATTTATTGTACTTTATTACTTACATGTAATTGATTAACCTAGATTAATTCATATGAAGTGTTTTTACTCTCGCTAATCTATCATAATGATGGAATTAATGTTGATTTCCACAATCCATGAAGATTATTGCTGAAATGTTTCTGGATTAGATTGTGTCAATGATGCAAAAAATATTGACACAATCTAATCCACAAACATTTCAGCAATAAAAATGATGGAATGTTTTAGGAGGAATCAAAATCTAGATTGTTGAATACTCGTAAAACATCACATACCATAATAGTCCATTTTTATAAAAAAATATGACTTTTAGAAACTAGATCCCCTCCTTTTAACAACTTAATTAAAAAAATAAAATTTGAATTTAAATGTATTTTCCTTGATAATAATATAATTTACTATATAAACAAAAGATGATTCCCTTCACCAGATGGACATTTTGTGAGATTCATTGATTCAAAGAAAAAATGAACAATTTTTTATTTTCTTAATTTCATATCACTCTATTGATGGATCCTGAATTTGATCCAAAAGTTGATGCAAAATAAATTTTACACAATTTAATCCAATTTATATTAATAATTTGTGATCCAAAAATTGATATAAAATAAATTTTACACAAAAATTTTATTTTTTTATATAACAGGGGTGTCCCCGCGGCCCAGCAGCCTGGGGCGAGACTAGTCCCCTGCGGGTGAGATCCACCACCCGCAAGAAGTCCCACCTTTTAAACCCAGGAGCGGAGTTGAACCTGAGACCAATAGAGAGCAAACACGACAATTTTACTAATGTGATCGTCTTTTAATTCATATTTGTTATTATACATCACCAGCATTGGTCCGTTTCCCAATTCCTCCCTATTCTGTGATTATACACGGCGTACCTATACAGGGGCTCCCCCGGATATCCCCTGGCACAGCCATTACCGTAAGCGAGAAACTGAAGCCGACGGTCATATGCAGCCCGGGCTTCCGGATCCGAAAGCAGAGCGTACGCATCATGTATGCACAAAAACTTCCGAGCGCTCTGCTCTTTAGCATCAGAAGAAGCAGCGTCCGGATGAAATCGTTGAGCCAGCTTCCTGTATGCCGCTTTGATTTCCTCTGTACAAGCTCTTCTGCTTATCCCAAGAACTTCATACAGATTTCCGGCCCTCGCGCCTTCCATGTGACCCTGGGGCGCGGCCCCTGTTCTGGCAGAAGCTCGCATCGGTCGGGCCCTGCTGCTACCCATTGCGCCGTATTTAATATAATTCTTGCTTCTGAAATTTCTAGCGGGTCTAATTTTATCACTGCATGGGTTTTTACTCAGAGACAGTTCCTGCACAAATCTTTCGCAGGGGGAAACTGCAATGGAATTCATGGTGGGAAGTAAGCAATAAACGAGATCTGTTTTGATTGGGGTGAGTATGAGACGGACATACAGAGATATATATAGATTGATTTATTGTTAGGGCGTTGGATTTTGCCAGTTGTTTGCCCACAACTGCGCAATACTTGTGCTGGGAAGCGGTTTTAATGAGGCCCAGGATTGGTGTTCTGTTGGCGCATTACAATGGGATCTGTCGTTTTAAGTAGTTCTGGTTTTGCAGTGTTATGTACGTGCATACAGTGATATTTTATGTCGGAATTAAAAGGTGCAAAATAACATGGGCCCAAACTCGCACAGAAATCCTCACCAGGAGAAGAAACAGTGTTCTGGAGGGTCAGTCCCAGCATGCCTATCACCTCGGTGTTGCTTTCACCTCACTTTCAAGTATTTATATTCTTAGTTTCTAAGCATTCAACAGAGAATTTTCACAGGTTTTGAGAAAAGTTTGTTCAAGTCTACTTAGTATTTTACATCTTTTCATTAAGAGTGACATCAAATAACAAAATCAATTGTCTAAGTGTACAATGGTGTAAATTGTATATTCTTTATTTATTTTTATTTGTATTGTGTTCAGTTTATTCAGTTATTTTTGTGTATATCTAATGTAAAAGTTGATCAATAATATATAAAAATTTATGTGTATATATTTTCAAGGATTGATCTCATGTGTATACATTTTCAAGGATTAATCTTAATTCTTAGCTTATCATTGCATTATCTCAAGTCAAATTTTTAGGTGTGGAAAAGATCTAGAAGTTGTAGATTTAAATTTAAAATTTGGGTCCAAGTCGACTCCTTCCAACTAATTGTTATGTGTTGACTTGATCGCGAATTTCTTTAATTTGTGTTCTAGGATATTGCATTGAAGGATAAACCCTACTTCATTTCAAACCATTGAGGATCTATTGGCAAGTTCATATCCACGTTGTATCATCACATATAGAGTGTAGTAGAGCATCAATATTACATCATCAACTTACATCAACACGCTAGGCATCTCTACATTATTTGGCGATTTAAATAAGACTAAAATAAAATAAACTATTTGGCGATTTAAATAAAATAAAATAAAATATTTGACAATTTAAATAAGACTAAAATAAAATTTTGTAAAAATGTGGTGATTTATGTCTTGTTAAAACTTGAAATATTAGCCAAATTTGGATTCCAAAATTTCAACTATTAGCCAATTGGTGAATATTAGCCACTAAAAAAATCATTGATGAGCTACACTATCTTCCAACAAGAATACAAGCCAACTCCTCTCGATGCTCCATAGCTCCACCCAACAACCAAGCTGAGGGGTCCTTCCACTCAAACACATCCACCTTACCCAACTTCTTGCTCAATTTGAAATCTTCCACCCTAGACCATCCAACATCCAAAAATGCTAGGCATAGAGGTTGTAAGTGTGGATGCATGGACATGATGGGAGGGTACCCATCCCAATAATCAAACCAATATAGGGCCTTGGATCCCCTATTACAAATCCAAAACAAACCCTGTTGAATAAGAGTAGCACCTCTCTTAAGGATATCCTAAATCATAGATCCCTTTTTTGATAAGGTGATTATAGGCATAACATCACTTACCACCCCTCCTATATATTTAAAAGTGAGGATCTTGGCCCAAGCTTGATCTTGACTAGAGCGCCAATACCAATATAATTTAGCAGCCAACGCTTGCCCATGAGAGTAGCCTATCTTAGACCAGGGCCACCCTCTTGCTTTCGTCTACAAATATTCTCCCACTTCACCAGACTCCACTTTGTGGACTCAAAGTTATCTGCCCACAAAAATTGTCTAGCCAAGGCATCCAACTCCATTACAAAACTTAATGGAGCCAAATGAACCATACATCTATAAGTCATAAGTGCTTGCACGACAAACTTCAACAACACTACTCTACCAGCAAAAGAAACCACCTGAGAATCCAATGATTGAATTTTCCATGAAACTTATCAAGGACAACTTGCTAGGTCCCTTTGGGAAGGGGGCCCACTGAAAGGGGGATATCGAGATAAACCAAAGGCAACTCCCCAATTTGGAATCTAAGGATCTAAGCAATTATGTTTTGAATATCAGGAGGGATGTTGAAGAAGAAAATAAAAGATTTAGCTTTATTGATTCTTTGCCTTGAAGTTGCGAGATAGATATCTAAGGCTCTCCTAAGATTAACAGCTTCACTGATTTTGGCCACCCCAAGCAATGTCATATCATCCAAAAACTACAAGTGAGACTGGACAACCAAGTTAGCATCCCATTTCCACCCCTGAATCAAACCCTGTCTAACCTACAAATTTATAAACCTTCCCAAGCCTTCAGCCATAAGAATAAACAAATAAGGTGACAAAGGATCTCCTTGACGAAGACCATGCAACGCCCCAAACAGACCTAAGGCTCATTGTTAATCAACATTGAGTAGGAAGTCGAAGTTAGACAACTCATTACCCAATCAACCCAATCAAAACCGAAACTGAAAGCTAGAAGGACTTTCTATAGAAAGGACCATTTGACATGGTCATAAGCTTTGGCCATGTCCAATCTGATGAACATATCCTTCTGCTTGGACTTCTCCACAGACTGAATGACCTTAGCAAAAATAATCACCCCATCCAAAATTTGCCTGCCTACAACAAAACCACCCTGCTCCTAAAAAATGACCTTGTTAAGCCATTGCTTGAGTCTCTCAACAATCAACTTAGTAATTATTTTGTACACCACGTTGCATAGTGCTATAGGTCTAAACATATCCAAGGAGTTAGCCCCCTCCTTCTTGGGGATAAGCATAAGAAATGTGGAATTCATAGTTCTCAACATCTACATATTTCTCTGCAATTCCTAAACAACCTCCAATAAGTCATTCTTGATAATCTACTAGAACTCATGATAGAATTCAATAGGAAAACCATCAGGTCATGGGGATTTTTGTTTTCTTATATGGAACACCCCCTTCTCAACCTCCTCCAAAGTTATGGGAGTAATAAGCATTTCATTCATCTCAATAGAGACACTTGAAGGAATACAATCTAAAACAAGGTTCTCCTCCATTGCCACGATAGGAGACTCGTCCATAAATAGGGTTGATAAATACTAGATAGTCTCCTTAGAGATACCTCGAAGGAAGACAAATGAACCACCCGAGGAGTCACAAGCAAAGAAAGCGGATTCCCATGTCTCCTAACCTTAACTGAGTTGAAGAAGAAGGTCGTGTTCCTATCCCTCTCCTATAGCTAGTCAATGTGTGAATTTTGTTTCCAAAAAATTTCCTCACACAAATCCCATTCTGCAAGCTCCTTCACCACTTCAACCTCTCTCAAAAAAACCATGATCTCTATTTTTCTTGGTGATGCTCTCAACTCTTTTTTGGGCAATTGATCTAGCCAAATTTTTTTTTCCAAAACTTCGCCTATTTCACTTCTTTAGCCGATACAAAGGAGTACATAGCTATGCCATGTCCAGGCATACCCTGACTCCAACAATCAACCACAAGATCTTGCAAAGAAGGCTCATGGAGCCACATCAACTGGAATTTGAAAGAGTTCTTAGGCATGCCAACCCCCATTGTTAAGAGAGTGATAGGCCAATGATCCAAACCCTTCCAACCCAAAATTTTGGACTTGGTAATCCACCTATAGCTAATCCAATAAGTCAAGACCAAGAAATTATCCACTCTTTTTGAGATAGAGTTGTCTCCCTACCTCCTATTGCTCCAAGTAAAAACACCATTTCCTAGCTTAACATCAATCAAGTTTAAAGCAAGAATATTATCTCTAAACAAAGTAGATGATGCCTCCAATCTATCAACACCCCCTCTTTTTTCCTCCATACAAGTAATAGCTATGAAGTCACTTGCCATGACCCAATAAAAAAAGGAGCCAAAGAATGCACAAAATAAATATGAGCCTAGAGACAAGCTTTACCTACATAATCAATCAAGGCATACACATTGGTGAAGAGGATGACTTGTCCAGACTCAACGTTGGATGCAACCAATGGCATCAAATTCCTACTCAAAATCCACCACAAAGGGATAATTTTATGAGGATCCCACAAGCAGGCAATCCCACCAGCACTACCCTGGGCCCCAATGCACTAGCATTAACCTCTCTACCACAATTTAGTAGCAATACTCATCATTCCTTCCATTGCCAATTTAGACTCTTGAATAAACATAACATCAAGAGCATGTTCTCTGATCAAATCACAAACAACCTTTTGTCTAGGGATGTTGTTCAAACCCCTCACCTTCCATGAGAGGACAATCATCTCTTAGGGTTAGAGAAGTGGGAATCAATAGTCTTAACAGACCTTGATTCCACTAAATTTTCCCCCATTACCTTTAATTTATCCTGATCCTTCTTGTGACCAATTTTAAAATTCTTATCTAGACCTCCCTTTTTTAATAGATTTTTGCTAAGACCCTAACAAGGGTAGAACTTTACTGCCTTTGCCAGGATCCAGAGAACCCATTTACAAGGGATACAAATTAGAGCTCGCCACTATATTACCAGCATTTTCAATACCCTCGGGTTGATCCACTGCAATAAGATTTGCATGCCCGTGATCCGTGTCCATCTGTGAAGCATCAAAATTACCAAGTAGTTGATTTAAAGAGGCTATTGCCACTGGCATTGACTGCTCTTCACCCACAAGGCCATCCCTGCTGAACAACATATTATGGGCCCCCTCTTGCACAACCGAGGCCTCTAGAGCCTCAAACCTATTGAAGGTCTCCTCACCTTGTCTATCCTTAAAGGTCCTTTTAACCCCTCTACCTCTGTTGCATGGTTTCATTGGAACAAAACCCTCCTTATCTGGACCACCATTGGTCTAAGGGGATTTCCCCTTGTCCATCTTGTGTCTCGAACTAGAAGGATAATTGATTAGAACTCCATTAGAAGACCGACTGGCCAAGGATATTTTTGGGCATCTCCACTGCAAATTTCCATAATCATGACAAACACGACACCGAAATGGAAGAGCCTCATAATCAAGCTGTCGAATCCATGAGATAGACCCAAAGCAAATTTCTAGAGAATCAAGAAGGGGTTTATTCAAATCAATCTCAACACAAATGCAAGCACCATATATTACCTTTTTGTCCAAAGTCTGTTGCGTGGGCCAACCAGCTTACCCAATAAGATAGCAATCATGTGTAAGTTATCATTAGTCTAGAATTCCAATGAGAGCCATGGGAGATGCACCCAAACTGGAACCCTTGAAGGTAGTTCCTCAAAAGGATTAAAATCAATGTGCCAAGGCTTAATGAATAGGTCAATTTGGTTGTAAAAACAAGGGCCCCCTTCAAAGGCCTTATTACAATCCGCTAGGCATGAGAACACCACCACAAAGTTGTTGGTTGCAAGCATAACCTCAATGTTTCCTTCTAGATTCCAAACCCTACAAGTCCACGACTCCAAGAAAGGAAGAGAAACCCAAATTCCCACAAATTTACAAATCAATGCATAGTTGACAGGTAATTTACATCTTCAGTCACTGATTCTGATTGTATGACTAACACCAGACTAAATTTTCTTCTCTCGAGGCAACCATTTACTTTAGAAATATTAGGACCTCCATTAAATGTCGAACCCTCCTCTTGCTTGGCATTCTTCAAAAGATTAAACCCTTTGGAATGCTCAACTTGGGGTTGAGAAAACCCAAACACCGCAGCACGAAAAGACCCTATCTCAAAAGTTCCTGAGATACTCATCATAATAAAAAGAACCAATAAAAAGAACACAACAAAAAATAAAATGAAGAGGAGATTGATCCCTCACGACATCCCAACACCAAAACCCTAGCTTGCACCCACAAACCCCACTCTCTACACACTTCATCCCTCCTGTAGCACACAAACACCCCACCCAAGCTCATGCAACAAAGACTATTGTAGGTGCACAGGCATGCAGGCCCTAGCGCAACCCACAAGTCTCTAACTAGTCGTGTCGTGCCTCCATCGCCTGTATCCCACCTAAATCAACATAGGAGGAAATTCTTTAGATTTCATCTTTATTTTATTATTTAATAATCACATTAATTTTAAATTTATTATAATAAAATATAAGTATCAATTGATAATTATTTAATTAAATCCAGCATAGAATAACAATTTTTCAAACTTCAAATTTATGAACATAAAAAAATTCAATTTTTTTTAATAATACATAAAATTAAATTCAATTTTTTTTAATAATACATAAAATTAAATAAAAATTTAAGATTTTTTTTTTTTGTATTAATAATAAGTCGATAACTATTTACATCGAGAGCACTAGGTCCTTAGACTTAACCAAAATAATACAATATATTTTTACTAGTTTTCAACCCATAATCCAAACGACTATACAAAATTTTACACTTTTCACTTTTATATTGTTATATGCAGCATTGTGAAATGAAAACCAAAATAGTTTGTGCCAAGAGGAAGTGATTCACCAATGTTCAACATCCCCACAGGAGGCAACTGCATCCCCTTCACTCCCACTACCATCCCCTTGGAAGTTATTGGCTCTAGTACCTTTAAAAGCAGATTGTGCATCACTGCTCTCGAATCTAGCAATGCAAGGCTAGTTGTGCCTTATTGGACCCTCCACAGTGACATTAAACTCCCTCTGAAACTCCTTCAAAGCCTTCAAGAAGATTTCCTGCTATGGATCGTCCAAACGACAAGCATGACCGTGTCTGATCTCTCTTTTGGTAATTCTGGCAGACCCCTCCCTAATCAGGTCTGCAAACTTGGGAACAAAGATCTCTATGTGAAGTGATACCTGCGAGGAAACAGATAGAAATGTGAGTCTTTTTGTCAATTCAGTAAAGACCCTTCTGCAACCTTTGAACTTATCCTCATTTCTTGCTTTCCATATGTGCCACATAATTTCAACAGTAAGAAAATTCCAAAAATTCTTAAATCTTTGTTCATTTTTTATCAAACACTAGTACATTTTGCCACATGATATTATCATTTCTATCCCTTACATTTAAATCACAACAAAACATTTTCCAGATTTCTTTAGCATAAAGACAATCAAACAATATATGCTTGGTAGATTAAGGAATTCTACATATGGTGCAAACATCTATATCATCACTATTAGATTTAAATAGAAGACTCTGCAAAAGTAGTAAGCCATTTAAAACATGCCTTTTTAGGCTCAAGACCATTATACCAAATGTTAGACATCCTTTTA
Organism: Sequoia sempervirens; assembly: GCA_007258455.2. NCBI lineage: Eukaryota > Viridiplantae > Streptophyta > Pinopsida > Cupressales > Cupressaceae > Sequoia > Sequoia sempervirens. The sequence goes on along the minus strand of VDFB02000015.1, from coordinate 166,762,429 downwards.
TGCCATTCTTTATCATTGAGGGAAAAGTCCCAACATATATTCAAATGTTTAAAGAGAGAAGAATCACAGATTAAATCTTTATAAATAGTTTTAGCCTTGAGGTCAGTGAGGTTCCCACTATGTTTCCAAATGAGGTTGTTAACAAGGTCGAGGCCTCTTTCAGCGTTTGTAGGAAATATAGCTCTAGAACATGTAGTGGACAAGGAAGAGTATGTTCTATGAGTTGAGGGGGGAGATTAAAGCATGCTACTAGATCATTCCAGCTTCTCAAATTCCCATTGGACAGTATGTCATTAAAAGTATGAATGCCTTATTGATTCCACTTTTTGGTCGAGCAACCTTGGAGAAGGGCTAGGGGTTTGCCATTATGGTGTAGGTTCCACCAGAGTTGTAGCCTCAACACTTGGTATTATTATTCAGGATTACATTAGCAAATTTGAAGAACACATTATGTTTGACGGGCTCCCAAGCCTTCCAGAGACTCCTAAAGACTACAAACCCAGAAAAGGGCATAGGGTTGTTGCACATGAGGATGTCACTCAGGGGAAGCATATTCCAAGTTTTAGCTTTCCTTAACACAATGAACTGAATATTGTTACATACCAAAACTTTCCAAGGCTCATTACCCACTAGAGCCTTTACAACCCATTTTGCAGCTAGCACAATCCCTTGAAGTCTTAGGTCTTTTAGACCTAGACCCCATTGATTTTTTGAAGACAACACCATTCCTAGTTAATAGAGTGCTTTTTCCTTTTACCTTTACCGTCAGACCAAAGCAAGTTTCTTATCATTTTTTGCATTTCGTTTACCTGATAAATGCAGAAAACCTAGGCCGGAGCATAGTATATGCTATATGACAAAATGAGTTTTTGGAAAACTCGTACTCTCCTAGTGAGCAAGAGATAATGCCTGTTCCACTTATCCAATTTCCTTTCAATTTTTGTCTTTATCCACTCCCACATTTCCTTTAGATTCGGGCTAACAACAAATGGTATCCCCAGGTACCTTACTTGCAGGTTTGGACCTCCCATTGGAGGTTGAACTCTTTTCACCACTCAGGAGGAGATTCCCCCCAACCAAGGGCGATGGATTTGGTAGTGGAAATCTTGGCCCATGAGGCCTTTCCAAACAACTCTAGCTTTTTCATCAAGGATGCCAAGTTATCTTTATCCAACTCTGGGAATAAGGCAGTGTCATCTACAAAATGGACATTCAATAGCTCTCAGATTTGTCCGGGAGTTTGATGCGTTTGATTTAGGAGAAAAGGTATGATCTCTTAGCAAATAGAAAAGAGCATCTGATGCTATAACAAAGAGTGTTGGTGCCAATGGACACCCTTGACGAATTAAAATTTCCAACAAATTTCTTTAGATAGTGCCCTATTTATATCAACTTGATCTGAGGCATCTTTTAATAGAATATCAGTCATCTTACAGAATACATAATGAAATCCAAAGGCATGAAGTATGGTTCTTAGGAAGTTCCATTCCACCTTATCATATGCCTTCTCAAAATCTAGGAGGATCATTGCAGCATTTTGGTTAGAGTCTTTTTCCCAATGCATTGCTTCCTAGCTTGTAATGAGGTTTTCCAGAATGTACCTACCTTTTATGAAACTAGTGTGGGTATTGGTAATAAACCTTGCTAGTATATTGACTAGCCTTAATGCTAATACTTTGGCCAGGATCTTATATGAGATGTTCAATAGCATACTTAGTCTCCAATTTTTCACTAAAGTTTTTTCCCCTCCTTTGGGGAGGAGCTTGATTAAACCTTTATTGATTTTTCTACCCAAGGATCCTTTGTTTAGGGCTTCTCCATAGACTTGCGATAGGTCATCAACCACCCAATCTGAGAAGCATTTGTAAAATTTAATAGGAAACCTATCACAACCGGGGGATTTTTCATTGTTCATTGCAGTGATGGATTTTTTTATTTCATCTTTGGATACTTTTGCAAACAACTTAGAGGCCTCTGTTTTAGAGATCCTTTTTGGAATAAGCTTACTTATAAGCACTCTTTCCCTCTAGCTATCTTCATTTCCACCCTTTTAGGTGAAGAGGTCTTTGAATAAGGAATGAAATTGCTTCCTGAGAGGAGAGCATTCTTTCTCCATCCCAAATTTGATCAATCTATTCTTTCATGTTCTTATCCTTAATAAAATTGAAGAAAATCTTGGAACCTCTGCCCCCGTACATAGCCAATTTAGCTTTTCCCTGGTTTTCTGACCATTAATTCTATGGGTTTGAATTTTCCTAAGGCTAGTTTTAGCCTTAGCAAGCACTTCCCCCAAAATCTCATTGCTAGGAGCCTATTAGAGTTCTGATTATGCTACTACCAGAGCCTCTTGGAGTTCATTTTCTTCTCTTCTAATGTCCATGGCCCTCTTTTTCCCAATTTTTTGAAACAATCTTTTCCAACCTTCTACATTGGAATTCCACCTTTCAATGGTTGATGCACCTTTTAGCATCCACCTATTCATTTCTCTAAGGGAAGAGATTGCATCTCTACAACCACTATCTTTGAGCAATTGAGTATTGAGTAAGAAATTTGATTTATTTGTAGGCTTTTGATGCTTTCCATGACAAGTTATGAGACTAGATTTAATAGGATGATGATCTAATAGTGTGTAGGGGTAAACACAAACCTTCACTCCATTTTCATTTGGGATGAAGTTGAAAAAGTCTTTGTTTGCATACATTTTGTCGAGCCTGCAATATATCCTATTACCACCTTTCTAGGAGTTAGACCAGGTATACCAAACACCATTACACTCCTTCTTCCCCATTTACATTGGGTCAATTAGGTTGAGTTGCATTTTAGCCCATGCCAAAAGTGTTTCTTAGTGCCTTTCCAAGCCATGCCAATGCCACCCCATTTATCTTCCATCTGTTCTACCATGTTAAAATCACTGCCAAGAATCCATGGTATCCTTGGTAGATTAGAGAGCCATTGCCAAATCCTGATTATGTCTCTATGATCATTGGGGGCATATATGGAACAAATTTTGAACTCCACATTGTCTCTTTTTAGTGTAGCCCACATGGCCCTATTGCAGGGAGAGGTGTCTTTACCAATGATCCATTGGGACCAAAGATTGGAAATTAAGATTGCAACGTCCCCTTTTCCTTTCTCATGGGTCGTGGATAGGAAGGAGGAGTCATTCCAGATGAACTTAAGATTGGTCTCTAAGGTAAAACTAGTGGCCTCGGTCTCTTGCAAAAGAATAAAATATTTTTTCTTTTCAAGGTTTAGGAACCTTCTGACAATATATTTTTTGTTAGGGATTCCAATCCCCTAACATTCCATGAGATACAGTTAATGTTCATCCTCAATACTCATAGGGGCATCTCCTTGGTCATTCCTAAATTGTTTGAAACACTTTGGTAGTTTTTCCTTCGTTTCTATTCTTTTTGGTGCGGGTGAGTGGATAACACACTGTTCTTTTTCCTTTCATTTGTTTGCTTGGTGATTGCCCCTCCCTTATTGATCTTAACCAAGATTATGTTCTTTCTTGGCCTCTTGGGCCCGTTTCTTGGCTTAGCCATTTGTTCACCCTTCCTCAGAGTGACATCCCCATCTACATGTGACTCTATAACCCTGACATTGTTAATCATAGCACATTTAATATCCTTAGATTGGAGGGATAACAACATCACTAGGTTACATGTTACAACATTAGGGGGGAGTGATGACTTAACTTTCGACGCGTGAATAGTTCTGGAACCACGGGTCTGGATAGGGGGCAAGAGACTCCCGACCCAAAGACAAGGCATCCCCACACCCATAATCTAATAGAGGCATTAAAGATGAGGTTGGCTCAACTAGTAGCGTTTGAGATGGATGAGATTGAATCCCATCAACGCCAAAAGGCCCACCTGATGGTGATGGCACTGGGAAGGGGGTTGGCTCTAGTGGAGGGTCCAACAACCCCTTGCCCACATCAGCACTTACAACCCTATTCAGGCATGTAGAATTTAGTTCATAATCAAACTAGTTCGAACCCCTTTTAATGTTAAAAACAAAGACTTTAGGTTCTTTCTCAGTGACGCTGAAGTTTTCTTTAATTTGCGTCCTAATTTCTTTCAACGCGATTTGTCGAGCATTTGGTTTTTGCATCAACGAAGAGGAGTTAGAGGGAACTTGATAGGGGGAAGAAGGGCGGGTGATGGGGGTTTTGACCACCACAACGACTTCAAATAGCTAGCCATCAGTAGGGAAACTATTTTCTTCCTACAAAAGAACATGAAAGAGTTCCTTAGGTCGACCTTGGACAACTCAAGAGGTGAGGGATGAGAGTCACCCAATTCATTAACCTCATTGGCCAAAACATTATGGACCTTGTTATCGCTAGAAGGGAGGTCAAGACCCTCTACCCCCAACTCCAAAGAGGCATCCTTGATGGAAAAAGAAGGTACCAGAGAGGCGCCATCCTCCCCAATCGCTTGCATCTCAAGTATTGTTGAACCAGAGGATGGGTTAAAGAAAAAGACATTGAAATGTCCCTCTTCTGCACAGAAAACACACATTGACCCCACCTAAAATTTCTAGCAAGCAAGAGAAAACAAAATATTCTTCATAATTTTTTAAGCATTTAGGCATATCAACACCAGGGGTTAAAGAAACAAGGGCACAAGTGTCAAGGTTGGGTAGGGCCACCTTGGTCTCGTCGACCCTAATCACTTTACCAATTGGTTCAAGGATTTGAGGAAGGATCTTTCAAAATTCTAGATGAATATCTTTAACAATTACCCATCTGGGAGGCGAAAAGGCTACGGGCTTGTCAGCAATGGCCAATGGAGACCAAGGGAGGGCATGAAATATGCAGCCTCCAATGTTTCAAAAGGATTTTTCCAGGACTTTTTTCTACATATCATGGGTTTTTAAAAAAATAACAAACAACCCTTTTTGTAACAACCTACAATAAGTTAAATGAATGCCAAATTTATTTATCCAAACATCAGAGAACCAAGAATTCACATTCTTCCTAGTAGGAAACATATTCACATAAGTGGTAGCCAAGAAAATGGCCGAATCTTTAAGCCTTAACCTTTCATTAGAAATGGTTTCTTTCAACACAAGATTTGGAAACAAGTGAAAGTCTCTAGGGAAATTAGAGGGGTCCTTACCTTCCCCTTTGCTATCCTTGTAGAGCACTTGTTCCACAACAAACCTAGCGCCTTTCGGAGCAACGAAACCTTGGTCTACAACCACTTTGCTAAACGATTTTGGCGGAATGACATGGGAAACATTGCTACCCATCATAGTAGCCTGGTCAGGGGGTTTCATACCCCCCTCCATTAATGAAGAGATCAAGAAAAGCAGATAGAATCACCAATAAACAAAAGAATGGAGAAAGCCACACATGTGAATGCCACAGTGAGGCCAAATAAAGGAGAGCAAATAGTTGGCACATATGAGAAACAATAAATGAGGGTAAATACGAAGGGACAAAGGGCCCACGAGAACACAAACTTGCATAGGGGAGGGGACAACCTCCCCCACCCTTCGTTGAATGCCTGACATAGACCGTGAAAAACCTTTGACCAGTGCCCTCTGCAAAAAAACTCAAATATTCATAAGGACCAAATACCACATCATTCTTATCATTTAATGCCCAAGATTTTTTTTTTAAACTTAAAAAACTAATAATAATATTATGTTTATAATATTTAGAAAAAAATTATTAAAAAATTATGTAATTCTTTTATAACTGTTTTTTTAAAGGTGCTTACATTTTAGAGTTTGTGATCTTATCATTTAGATAAATAATTACTTAATAGAAAAATATATTACAAATTAATATCATTAATTTTATTTTTATTTATGTTAACAAGCTATGTAAAATAGAAGTAGCTCTTAAAAATTTAAGAGAGTTTACTTTTCATAAATTTTTAGAAATTATTTTTCTCCTCAAGTTAGGTAGTTTAAAAAATGTTAATTTTAATTATTTTTTTTGTTGTTAAAATAATTTTTATTTTTATTTATATCAAGAAATTATGAAATAACTTTCCTAACAATATTCAAAATTCAAAGAGATCTTTCTCTATATTTTTAGGAATATCTTTTTCTTTAAATTAATACATCTAAAAAATATTCTTTTTAAAATTAATTATGACTGAAATATTCTTATGTGATCAAAATAATTAATCCAACCTTTTTTTTCATCTATGTCACTAACATTACAACTGAAGTGGCTCTCCCATCAACATTAAAAAATTCAAAAGAATCTTTCTAGAAACTCATTTATTTTCATCTATGTCAAGAGGTCAATGTCATAATAGACACTACTCTCCCATCAATGTTTACTTGGTGAATGTCCTTGTCAAGAGGACATTGCCATAATAGATAGTGCTCTCCCATCAATGTTTATTTGGTGAACATTTCTTCTCTTTCGATTCAAAAAAATATACTTTCTAAGAATTTCTAAAACAGTCATTCCCATTAAATTGAATATACCTAAAAATATAAAAGATTTATCATAACTTTGTCCATATACTTAATTCCACATTATTTAAATGACTTAATTCTTTTTAAATAATTAATCCCACATTCATTTAAAATTTTATTTTTAAAAAATACTCTCATGTGAACAAAATAATTAATCAACCTTTATTTTCGTCTATGTCACGGGAATATAAGTGGCTCTCACATCAATATTAAAAAATTAAAAAAAGATCTTTCTAAGAACTCATTTATTTTCATCAATTTTGACTAAAATACTATCATGTGATCAAAGTAATTAATGAACCTATCTACGTCAAGTGGAATAGAAGTGGCTCTCCCATCAATATTTAAAAATCCAATCTTTTTAGAAACTCATGTATTTTCATCAATTTTGACTAAAGTACTTTCATGTGATTAAAATATTTAATCAACCTTTATTTTTGTATATGTCAATAGGAATAGTAGTGACTCTCCCATCAATATTCAAAAATCCAAAAGGATTTTTCTAAGAAATCATTTATTTTCATCAATTTTGACTAGAAAACACCCTCATTTGATTGAAATAATTAATTTACCTTTATTTTTGTTTATGTCAAGGGAACATAAGTGGCTCTCCCATCAATAATAAAAAACGAGAAGGATCTTTCTAGGAACTCATTTATTTTCATCAATTATGACTAAAATGTGATTAAAATAATTAATCAACCTTCATGAAATTTCATATATGTTAAGGGAAATAGAAGTGGCTCTTCCATCAATATTCAAAAGTCTAAAATGATATTTCTAAGAACTCATTTATTTTCATCAATTTTGACTAAAATACTCTCATGTGATAAAAAATAATTAATCGACCTTTATTTTTGTCTATGTCAAGGGGAATAAAAGTGACTCTCCCCATCAACAATTAAAAAATCTAAACGTATCTTTCTAATAACTCATTTATTTTCATCAATTTTGACTAAAAGTGTGCTCATGTGATCAAAATAATTAATCAACCTTTACTTTTGTCTATGTCAAGGAGAATAGAAGTGGCTATCCCATCAATAATCAAAAATCCAAAAGGATCTTTCTAGGAACTCTTATTTTCATCAATTTTGACTAAAAATACTTTCATGTGATCAAAGTAATTAATTAACCTTTATTTTCGTCTCCTTCAATAATAAAAAATCTAAAAGGATCTTTCTAGGAATTCGTTTATTTTCTTCAATTTTGACCAAATACTCTCATGTGATCAAAATAATTAGTCAACCTTTATTTTCATATATGTCAAGGGGATTAGAAGTGGCTCTCCCATCAATATTTTCATATATAAGAGATGTGGCTCTCCATCAATATTAAAAAATCCAAAAAGATCTAAAAATTCATTTATTTTTCGTCTATATCAACGAAATTAGATGTGGCTCTCCCATCAATATTAAAATATCCCAAAAAGACCTTTCTAAAAATTGATTTATTTTTGTCTATGTCAAAAAGACTAAATGTGCCTCTCCCATCAATATTAAAAATCCCAATTTTTTTCTTTCTAAAAACTCATTTATTTTTCTCTCTCTCAAAGAAAAGATGTCATAATTAACAAGCTCTCCCATTTGATGAGAATCCGCTTATTTTTTTCCCTCAAAAATGAAAAAATATCAAATCCATTTTTTCTATCAAATTAAAATATACCTAAAAATATAAAAAAATATATCATAACTTCACCCTATACTTAATCCCACGATGTTTAGACGAGTTATTCTTGTAAATAATTAATCTGACATTAATTTAATCTTTTCAAAAAATATATAAATCCAAGAACACCCAAAAACTTATAATCCTCCATTGATTGAAAGTTTGGTCATTGGAATCCACATATTTCATTGGAGATAGGTACCACCTTGCAAAACAAATTAAAAATATTTTATACACCACACAAAATATACCCAAAAAAATATTATATACACAGGTAGTTAAGAGAAAAAAGAAACTAAACATATTTACATATTCAGGACAGTTACAGTCCTGAGACCGCAACGGTCACCAGCACTGATCCGTCTCCCACTTCCGGCCCACATGACCGGCCGGCTTCGCATAAGCCGCCCTGCTAAACCCTCTACTCCAACTCTGCCTCTGCTGGACTAGCAGCTGGCGGTCATATTGAGCCCGCTCCTCCGGCTTGGACAGAATGGCGTAAGCATTCTGTATCAGCAGAAACATTTCAGTACTTATGCTCTTCGCCTGATGAGAAGCCGCGGCGTCAGGGTGAAATTGCCGCGCCAATTTTCTGTAAGCCGTCTTAACATCCTGCGGACTAGCCCCTTGGCTTAGCCCCAAAACTTCGTACAGAGTCTTAGATTTCTGTATGTGGCGGCCTGCTGCGGCCGCCAGGGGTTCGGCCCCTGAAACCTGAGCTGTTGCAGCGCTTAATACCTTAAATGAAGGCTTGCATCTAACATTTCTAGCGGCTCTCCGCTTGCTGCTGTTAAGATCCATGGAACCGGAGGCTATTGAAGCTAAAGCATTGGAGGAAACTGAAAATCTCACAGAGCCCATGCTGAAAAGATTGAACAGAGGATGTGTTTTTTGGAAGGGATTGTAAGAAGAAATGTTGGAAAAAGAATGTGGCCAATGTGTTGCGAAGGTGCTTGATATAGATAAGAGTCCCGATCTATGGGCATGCTTTGTGAGTATTGATCGAGTAATTTGGATAAGTTCAAGTGACACGACGCGTCAGCTGTGATAGCGACGTGCAGGCTTGGTTGGACCTCAATAGATAAATATGTTTCAAGAGGATAAGAGCGCCCACTGGATAACTCGTACGGAGGGGGATAAATGAATTTGTAAAGGGCAGGGGACAGAAACAGCTAGGTAGTAAATGACTGTGTAACTGCGTGCTTTTCGAGGTACATTCACACCTCTCTTGCTTTCAGGATGGGTAAGGAAGCTCACAGATTGGTGCCTAGATGAAATGTTACGAAAGCATGATCCATTGACATATTGGGATGAATGAAAGATTTTAATAATGTTTAGGAGGTCGAAGCAGTTTAAGGGATCCAACAGTCATATGTGATCTTATGTGTGAAGGAATTTTAATGAAGTTCACGAGATCAAATGGTCTACGGGACCAAGGAATACAACATTAACACATTTTCAAATTCTTTCTAATGTCGGCTCTTCTATTATGTATTTTGATCAAGGAACTTGCCGTTTTGTGGAGTCTTGTCTCCTCAAATAACCTATTCAAATTGTCCCCCTTCAAAATGTTTTCGATATTGAGATTAGATCTTTTGCGATGGATTTAATGGTGAAGAATTTGTACTCTTGAAAGAGAGGTCACAAGTTCCTATCTTATAACAATAGGGCATGTATGTCTCGTAATAGATCTACAATTAGACACTTCTTATTGTTAGATGATTTCTGGATTTGATTGTGTAAGAATTTATGAAAAATTTCTTACACAATCAAATCCAGAAATCATCTAACAATAATCTATATGGATTGTGGAAACTTGATATCATTAATAGACACTTTTTGTATATTGAGAGTATGGGGTAGTCTCATAAACTATAAGTTTTATGTAGACCCAAAATCATATCATCCAATATCATGGACTATATAAGGATTTAATTTTCAATCGACAAATCATAATTGTTATTTTTGGCTTTGTCTATTTCTTTGCTAATCATGGCTCTTTTGTGATAGATTTTGATAAAGTAATATGCTGTTTTTGGCTATTTGTTTATCCTTGAACAAAGCTAATTTCAATTTTAGAGTACTAGCATAATTGATTCATGTCTTCGTATGTCATACACTCCATGATGTAATATCATTATGTTTTCTTTGATCTTGATTTGTAGAGATGGCAAACTTTATTAGACAACTCCTATTTGGATGTTTTCCACCTCCCTATTTCACACCTAAAATGGTGTGAGCTAGTTCATAATTATGCTTTTAATATTTTAGATTTCCATTTTATATATGTCCTTATATAATGCTTTTGCACATGTTTACATGTGCAATTGGATTGCTTGACATAAAGAGTTTAATGACAATCTATGAAACTTATGAAGTTAAAATTAAAGAAACAAAACTTTAGCTTGAATTTTTATTATTTTTTGTTTTCCAAGTTTTACTAATCTATTGGAAATTTTAATTAACAAAATTTCGTTATTTTTAATGTATATTTTTAAAAAAATATTGTCTTAAAATACATATTCTCTTTTGTAGTTTTTCCTTGGAATTTTTCATCTATCTTTTCACATTTGAGTTAACCTAGAGTTGTGTTCTATTAGTTAATAAGATTCATCATTTTCCATTTGACTTTTGTTTTTATATAGCTTTTTTTTTATGGAATTTAGCCATATATTATTGGTTTTATCCATGTGCTTGTTTTGAACTTCTTCTTTCACATGATTTAATCTTTTACTTGATTGTTCAACAATCTTATTGAACTTTTTCTTTCACATAATTTTAATCTTTTAATTGATTGTTGAACAATCTTATAAAATGAGAAAAAACATGTGAATCTCAATTAAAAGAAGAGTAATATCAATTATGATATATTCTTGAGTGGAGCTCTAATAATGATGTTAGCATTTATTTTATTTAAACATGTACATACATGTACTAGATATATAACTTTAGGTTGTTAAAGTTTAGATACCACCTCTCTCCTATTTTTAATTTGATTTATAAAAAAAAATTAAATTTAAACATATAAAAATAAAATAAAATAAAATATTCTTATTAATGTCTCCAAATTTTAATCAATTTAAAAAATACATATTTCAGATTATATTTATTTTAACATTTACATACAATAAATATATTTTTGACGGAAGTTTCTCCTCTTAAAATATTGATTACCCTAAAATCAACGCGTCATCTATCTTACATTCAATACAGTATATTAAACTTAATAATTATATATGCATCCAAAATACTGGATAAGCACAGACCAAAAGCACCTTATTCCACCTGTACAAATAAGACGAAAAAGAGTTTAAATTGAAAACAAACCCTCGAAAAAAACAAAAGAATTCTAACAGATAACCGATTCTGAACAAATTTCCAAACAATTATCTGTCTAATTGATTAAAATGAACAGTGAAAATATTACATATCTAATAAAAAAATGGCAGGATATTCAGAAAACAATCAGATTCTCCCACTTTCCTTTTAATTGGTTCACAAGATCTCGTTATCTTTGTCGGATGTGGACATTGAGCAGTATTTTAAAGATGACAGCGCTGGAAAAATTAGAAAAAGGCATTTTATAAATCTGATTCCTTTTCCGCCTGGCCGGTTGATTTTTAGCCAATACCGGTGGCGTAAGTCGTCTATTTCTAATTGTGTCCCAATTTGTCGGTTTTTTCTATAACAGGGATTCAATGTATTTGCAGATAATCCGGAACGACAAGAAAATTGCACCAAAGTGGACACGTGACAAGATTGATTTTTATTATGGATTTCTATTTGTTAATTCTCCTTAACGATTAGAATTAGAAACATCTCTTTCTGTTTTACTGTTAAGTGTGATTTCATTGGCCACTGCAACTTTTTCTGTGAATGGCGGTCATTTCATTCGAAGTTTTCACTGTCAGAGAGGTATGAATTGAACTTTTTTAGAGAGGTCACTTTAACGTGAAAGTTTTAGTCGGTAAAGAAAGCAACTGAAAGTTTGCGGCGCCGGGTTTTGCAGTGTCCACCGACATTTATGCTTAGGGGATTTTTTTGGAATGTTAATTTTTTTTTGAATAAATGTCTATATTATGTTACATATCTATATTTATAAAAATACAAAAAAAAAGATAAGATAGAAATACCTCCTACTTATCAAGATAGAAATAGTCATATATTTCAAAAGTCTATACAGGTCTCTGAAACAAAATAACATAACATAACAAAAAATACATGGTAAGAGTAAGAGTACTAGGAGGAGTAGGGTCCCAATCCTCTGATTTACCCCATATATCAATGGGCCCTGAAGTGTCAATGAGAGGTTCCCAACCATCATTACCATTATCATCTTTTTTATTTTCAGCAACATTTTGAACATGAGAAATAGCAATATTCAACCAAGAGAATTTATTTATGCTAGTTGAATGCTAATTTATTTTTTAAAATAGTGAATTTAGATATTCTCTCATGAGGAGAGTTAGAGGGGTCACTCTGGTGATTTTTTATTTTCTAAATTCTCTACTTTGTGTTGACATTCAAAGATGAGAATTATTATAAAATACCTTGTAAAAATTATTGAATCATAAGGATTGTGTTCTTCTAGGTCAAACTCCTGATTAAACCAACTTTATGTTTTATGGAAATGATTAAAGAGAAACACTCTTTGCTCATGTAAAATGGTCTAGAATGATTTGATGTAGAATTTAGATTCCTTTTAGTGCTCCAAAGTGAAGTGTTTGTAGAATGATATTTCTTATAATGTGTAGGATTTTCAATGATTTCTAGATGATAATTGAATGTACATTAAATACCTTTAAATACCAAAACATAGAAATAATCACATGAAATGTGTATTAAGTCTTCTCATAACAAGAATAAAATGGGTAAGAGTTGGAAAATTTTGAATTTAAGTTTCTGCATTTTGATTTTCAATTTTGTGTGGTTCAAGATCACTTTTGCGCAATACAAGATTAACTTGAGACAAGGAGGTGCTAAAATCAAGGTAAGGAACACATGTATGGGAATGGGTGCGAGGGTGACTATAATTATTAAATGTATGGAATATGTGTGAACATGGACAAGATATGGTCAAATATGTGGGAGAATGTGTAAATGGTAATGGGTGACAAATAAGGGAATGGACCCAACTTCACACAAGATTTTTTCATTTGTTGATATGTAATTGCATTAAGATATTATCTCAAAATGGGTCCAAAACTATTGGCAAGGGTATGCAAATTTCACCATTACAAATAGGCTCCAGTTTATAATCCTGTATTTTTTGTATCAAAATGATAAATCATATGGTACAATCCCACACATAAATAGAGATTTTTTTAATAATTAAAAAAACCAATTTAAGTTCAAAATTATAATAAAAAGTAGAATTAGGAAATTTGTGAGTGCTCAGATGTAAACAATATAAATATGCATTAAATTTATTTGTTGTGTGGGAATTATATATGTTAAAATGGAGAGTGTTATTTTTGGTAATGTTTCATATCTAGAAAGAATAAATAAGGAATTATTAAGGCCAAAGGAAATTGCAATAATTGAGAATTGGCCTAAGGTAGCTTGAAGGTTAAATGCAAAGGAAAAAGATATGAAGAAGGTTTGACAAGATTCTAGATGGGCGTCACTAAGGCTTAGGTTAGTAAAGATTAACTTTGATAGGACTTCTAGAAATAACCTAGGAATATCTCAAGTTAGTTAGGTTATTAGATGTCACCAAGGCAAGTTTCAATAGGGGGATATTTTTCCTACCAATACAACAAATAATGAAGAAAAATCTACTACCCTTCTTGAAAGGGTAAACTAGCATTAGGAAAGGGGCTTAAGCATGTAGTTGTTGAAGGAGATTCAATAGTAATAATAAAATATTATTATTAAAGAAAAGCGTGAAATTACAAAGTGGATTACATCCTTAGAGGGTTTAGAGATTGAGTTTTGTAATTATTTTATTATTTTATTTTAACAATGTTATAAGCAATACAATAGAGTTGCATATCTTCTTGTTAATAAAGGAGTGGACCAAAAACTTGTGTTCTCTTTCTTTAGTAGTATTTTGAGTGAGTGGGAAAAATTGGATAAAATCTTAGATTTTGAGGTTTATTTCAACAAATATTCTGGGAATTGAACCTCACAAATTGATTCCCATAAGTAAGATCTATTGCAAGAGTTAAAGAGATGTTCTAGGAAAAGTGATGATCATATCCCTTAATGGTGAAAAGTGAGGAGTGTGATTTGATATTTCTACATAAAACTAGGATGGTTAAAAATCTTGAATAGGCAACCTCCTAGTTAACTTACCCAATGAAAATTCATAAATGAAAGTTGAAAAGTTTGCAACTTGACTAAAAGCCCCCAAGGGAGGTTAAGTAGTGTATGGCATGTTAAACAAAGTTTCTAGCACACCCCATGAAATTGTGTAATTTATTATATCCCTCCTTTTATATTGAATTAAGAGGTTAATTGAATGCCAATGTGTTGAATTTTGTTTTGCTATAAAAGAACTCAATTTTGCAACCAAAGATTGTGTAAATTTCACTTTTATTTCGGCTATGGATGCTTTATTTTGTTGTAGAAGACTAGTGTTATTGTGGAAGAACAATATTTTGTTATGGAAGATTGATTTAGACTTTTCCCTTTGAATTTGTTCTGTAAGTATATATTGGTATGATATTTGTTTTTTATTGTGGATGCTTTGCTTTGTTTTAGAAGACCTTACTTAGACTTTGGAAAATCTAAAGGAGACATTTTTTTATGAATCTTGACTTTGGAGATTTCTGGTTGTTTTTTTTAATGAGTTTTGTATCATTTTTTAGTAACAAGGGTGAGGAACCACCCAACCCTCTTTGACCAAACAAAAAATAAAAATTTATTAAAATGAGAACAAAAATATATCATAAAATTTGGTAATGAATAAGAAATTATAAAAAATGTATAAGAAATTATAAACCAAAAATGTCCAACACATTTATCATCTATAAACCAAATACATTTCTCGCTCCATAATTTAATTTGTATAATTTTATCGTTTTCAATGAAACAAACTAAATAAAAGTTTGTAACAATCAAAGTTTTGGAAGTCAAAACAGAGAGACCTCATCCTATCCTCACATAGATTTAAATACAACACTTCAATAACATGTGACAATGTATATACACTCCAAGTTCTTAGAATAAATCTACACCTTGAATTTCTATATTATTTGAACCTTCTTTATAAACGTAAAAAATAAATCAACCATAATTTTATACAAATCATAGATATATTATAATTTATATTATAAAAGACAAAATATTACATTATTAAAAGAAGATTGATGGTTGAAACAAACACTCAAAATCCATATAGAACCAAATAATCATAAAAAAAATGCTTAAAAGTAATTTAACAAATAAACTCTTTAAAACTCAAAAAAAAATTCCAAATATTTTAAAAATCCCTCGAAAAGACCATACAAAACCAAATTAAAGAAAAAAAATATGAAATTAGTCATTTCACATGGATCTCTTTCCCAGCTGCTCGCCATGTGACCGCGCGCGTTTCGATAAGCCCTCTGAGTAGACGCCAGCACATGAAAACTTATCAGAGTTTGATGAGGAGTATAACGTGGCGAATGAGCCCACTAAAAAGTAAGGTCATTTTCGTCAAATGCAGGCCAATGAGTGGGCTTGACTTGAGAAATGGATAAGGAGGAAAAGAGTTGAATTCTACTCTTTAGACCAGTCGTTGGATTGGATTGGATTGGATTTAGCCAGGGACTTGTGGGGACACCTTGCTAACCACATACCTTTCTTGTGTTCATTATGTGCTAGATTGATGGGGACATAACTGGTTTGGGTTTTGAAGCGTAAAGCAAGTCAAATAGTTTTCATTGTATCTGATTGCGTTCCAACGAG
Source organism: Sequoia sempervirens (assembly GCA_007258455.2). Taxonomy (NCBI): domain Eukaryota; kingdom Viridiplantae; phylum Streptophyta; class Pinopsida; order Cupressales; family Cupressaceae; genus Sequoia; species Sequoia sempervirens. Next base: position 166,746,421 of record VDFB02000015.1, on the reverse strand, counting down.
GTAGTTGGTTGTTTGTTGGCCTATAACAGTTGGCCTGACTCATCAATCAGTTGCTTAATCACCACAATAATTGACTCTTTAGATTTAAGGAAAGAAAAGGATTAGGAGGTTTAGTTTTAGATTACTTTGTACTCTCATCATGTAGGAGGTGGTTGATTATGTTCTACTACGAGGTATACATATTTTATTTCTTGAAGGATTCAAACTTGTGATCTCTTTTTAATAGGATACAAATTTTAGTGATAGGACAATAAAGTCGTACAATAAGCTAATTCAAACATACAATAGGATGACTTAGATATATAAGTCAACTTAGACATTTAAACATACATAGGATGACGTAGGTATATAAACCAACTTAGGGATTCAAACATACAATAGGATGGCGTAGGTATATAAGCCAACTTAGACAAATGGATTTAGTGTATTTGTGTGTAGGTATATAAGCCAGCTCAGACATTCAAACATACAATAGGATGATGTAGGTATATAAGCCAACTTAGGCATATGGATTTAGTGTATTTGTGTGTAGGTATATAAGCCAACTCAGGCATTCAAACATACAATAGGATGTTGGAGGTATATAAGCCAACTTAGGAATATGGATTTAGTGTATTTGTGAAAGGGGGGAGGTGGGCGTGGGGGGGGGGCGGGTTGTTAATAGAAAGTAAAGAAGAATGGAGACCATGCATTTTTAACCTATTTGTAGGATATTAAAAAAGTTTAGTTGCCGAAATTTGAAATTTAGATATTATTATCCATGAGTAACCAAATTAGGTTAATGGAACTATATGAAAAATATATTTTATTTGAAGTTTTGTATTAAAATATAGATAAATCATTATTCAAAATTAGTAAGTTTGTGTTTCTAAAATTCAAGTTAAAGAAAGGAAATTGAAGGTTAACATTGAGACAAAGAGATGTGTTGATGACTCTTAAGAATGCAAACTCTATGTTGGGTCATCTCTATGATGACTAAAAATACACATCTTTCATCCTCATAATAAATAAGATCTCATAAGAAACCATGATTTTCTTTGAAGATTTGGTAAATCCTACCACACATTTCATAATAAGATGGACACCTAAATACAAAATGCTCGTTTGATTTTGATTCATTATTGCAATTTGAATGCATTAGTCTCTCTAGATAAAGTACTCCTTGCAAAATTAATAAGGAAATCTCAAACAAAAAAGAAAGCTTGGTGCACTCGGGAGGAATAACTCATGCATCTTTTGTATAAATATAGTGCTTCAAGTAGTGCTATATTTTTGTGGGCAATATGTTTTGTCATTATGTCCAAGATGACTTTATGTAGGCTTTATAGATCTCATCCCTCATGCCTCTACAAATATTTCTTTTCAATATGTAGGGTGAAAAAGTATTAGGAGGAAGAAAATTAAAATTAGTACCAATTCCTTGCAAGAAATCCATAGCTCAAAAGTTGTAGGTTGCCAAATCCTTAAAACTGGGCTATTTTTTAATACCAATGGCATCAAACTTAAAGGGAAAAGTGACAACAATGAACTAATTTGCTAAGGTAGGTAATGCTTTCTTTGGCTTTAATCTCTACTAGGCCAACGGGGCTATTCCTTGAGGTGTTGTATTAAAGATAACTATAGAGAATAAAATTTAACCCTATAATGTTTGTTAGTAAATGCTTATATGTTGGTTTGACAATACAAGGGTTCTACACCTTCATAAATTAGATGAACAACTATGTAAAGAGTAGGGATAACTTTAAGAATTCCCCCCCTACGGAAATATATAAAAACTTGGTGAATCTTGCATTATTTCTGAAAAAAATATTAATTCTATTAGTGAATCTTTTTTTTTGGAAAAAATATTATTCTATTGACAAATATTTTGTAATCACTAGAAATTTGTAGAAAATCTCGGTAAATTATACTTTTATTGAAACCAATAAAATAATATCGTTGGCAAATTTTGTTGGCAAATTAAAATTGTATACAAACCAATAAAATAATTTTGTTGGCGAATTAAACTTGTATGCAAACCAATAAGATAATTTTATTGACAAATTAAACTTTTATGCAAACCTAAAAATAACCTCAATGGTGAATTATATAAGTATTGAAAACTATAAAATTAATTATTTGACGAATGTGCTGGTAAGTTTGTGAAAAATCATAATGTGGGTGGAAAAAGTATCAAATGTTAAATGAAAATGATTAAGTTACTGGGTGATCCCACAATAGTGGTTTACAATTTTTGGCCAAACTGGACACTGAAATTATTATTTTTAACTAAATCTTCACATTCAGGCACCTATAGCGGCTAAACCGCAAGGAATTTGAAGATGATGCAAACTAGAGTCTCGTCACATTTTGTTTGTAGATTCTAACAATATTTTTTTCAAAATTTTTGGAATCAGATTGCACTTCATTTTCCATCTCCCACGAAAAACTATTTTTTTCAGAAAATGACATTTTTAAAAAGTGACACACACCGTATAACACATAACTTTTTTTCCATGAAGGATAAAATTCTAATTCTTTTGAATTTAGATCTGTAACTCCAATATCTAGTGCTTCCACTTGGTTAGATAGTTTTTTATTGAATATTTTTCTTTAATCAAGTTTGAAGTCAAACCAATTACAATTTAGACATAAGTATGACCGTATATGTGAATCCTTTTTGCATATATATTGAAACTAATTTTTGTTGGATCAAGGACTTCACATTTGAGCACTCATATTTTTCATTTTTTTGATAACTGCTATTTTTCCACATGCGTATCAAAGACTTTCTTATTTTCATGAAAAACCTATGTTTAATAAAACTAAAAACAAATACATAATAAAACCAAAACATATTAAAATTATATTCACTGATAGCCTGGGCTTTGAGGATTCCCCGATTCTAGTTGGGTTTGTGAAGACTCCTCCATTTTCATCCTCAACCTGAGCTTTGAAGTGTAAAAATTTAGGTTTTTTTTTGTGTTTCAGGGGGAGAATAAGGAATAAGGGGGGTTCGTACGAATCCCTAGGGGTTTGAGCGAACCACCCTTCAATAAGAATTTCCTTTTTTTTTTGGGCGGGAAATGTGGGCCCAATAATTAATGGGTTCAGTCAAACTTGTAGGTTGATCTGAACCCCTAAAACCATTTTTTTTTGCATGGGGTCATTTTTTCTCAGTTTTCCTTCCTCCATCAAATTGTAAACCACTATTGTGGCTTCACCCTACTTAATGAATTTATAAGTTCTTATGAGAAGTGAGCAAAATTTATTGTGAGTCAATATTGATAATGATTAAGGTACAACAAGCCATTTAATTCTTATATATTTTCAATGCTTCAAAGTACTATGCTTGAACCCAAATGTCAATCCAAATAAAATTTGCAATGGATAGATTCCATGTGCCGACGATGCCTCCAAAAAGAAGGAATTATGCTTCACACAGGTAAATTCCATTAAATTCCAACTTTGGTAGGATTTCACTGCATGAATACCAATTTTGTTTGGTTCTCTGCAGGTGTTAGTATTCTAGTTATGGGATATCACAATGGCCACTCCTTTGAACATGTGAATATTCTCGTCGGTTGAAAGCTGGGAGACCCTCATTGATAGTGCAATTGATTAAAAAATGTTGGGGTTCATCTTCCAAATAGACTGCATTAAAGTGGAGGAGGAATTGCATGTGGTATCAAGTCGTGAGAAATTCTTGGACCACCCATGAGTAAGCTTTCCCTTTTAGATTACCTCAACATTCTTGTCCAATGCATTGGACCTAATACAAGATGCATGAATAGTCTAGGAGTTGGTGTTTCGCTATATCTGGGAGCCCTACATCTCTTAAGATTCCTTCTCTAAAGCCCTTCATGAATATGATTTGTTTAAGGAAAGCAGTGCTCTTATTGGTGGTCTGTTCAAGATCACATGTCTAGACTTCTCCACCTACAATTTGTGTTTAATCTGCCATTAAGCATGGCCTTCACAGTTCATGCACATTACTGTACACAACTTGCTTTAGGATCATAGAGGAGAGTTAGGTGGCAAGTTTATAGAGCGCATTGAAGAGATATTTTAGGCTCTTATTTTCCTGTTAAGTCATGCCACCCACCTCCATTGACCCCACATCTTAAGTTGGTTCCAAACATTGATGTTGCTCAACCTAGTTTGATAAATGTAAATGAGACTCTAGCTTGGTTTTTATTTTAAAAGTGTTTGTATTAGGCTTCTATAAAGCCATTTTATTTTTTGTAAGTATGATAAAGCTTTCGTTTGGTTAGCTTAAGGCCTTTGTAAAATTGTTACTTTGAATTTTTGGCCATCAAAGGGTCTTCTATAATTCGTGTACTATTATATAATATATATTTCAAGTGCCTTGCAACTTTTGCCTTAAAAAATACATTTTGATCGTAAAAGTGTTATTTTGGCCATCCAAGGGCCTTGTCTATAAAAATTGTGTTGATTCAATGCAAATAGAAAATATTACAAGGAAATAAGATAATCAATAGATTACCATTAATACAACAAATATCAATTGTTCAAATTGCAATACAAGAAATAAAATTTTGGCCATGAAAGGGCCTTTTGTAATTCATATACTTTTCTATTAAATTTATTAAATTTAAATTGATTAATTTACTAATGTTAAATAATTTAAATAATATAAACTTAAATTATTTTAAATAAGTTATCATAGTTATGTATAATATTTTTTAATAAGTTAATATAAACTTAAATTATATTTTAAATAAGTTCTTATAAACATATTTTTTTGATTAGTTCTGTTATATTTTTAAAGTGGAAAATTAAATTAAATTAAAGATATATATGCTTGAAATATACACTTAGAAAATTAAAATTAAAATATTTCACCATTCGATGAACGTTTTGAAGGGCACACAATCTACTGAGATGGACGGTGAATCAGTAGATCAGATCTATTTAAAATTCTTTAACTTCAACATGCATATACCAAAACATGAAACTTGAATCTTCACTACTACTATTCAAGCATCAATCAAGAACACATATTTACACAG
>VDFB02000015.1:166724825-166741309 GCA_007258455.2 Sequoia sempervirens | reverse complement strand
AACACACTCTTCATTTTGCAAGTTCTGGAAATACCTATGGTAATTTATATTTTTTGAAAACAAGAGCACACATACTTCTCACTTGCCTCTGTCAAACTTACAAACCATAAGGCCATATCTTCAAATACAGGGCATTCTTTAGAGCCTCTTTAGGACAACTCCCCTTGAGTCCACACCACACTTCTTCTGAAAATATTCTACAAGACCATCAGGCCTTCTTATGGTAGGGGGAGATTGGTCTCCCCCTCAACCTGTACTTTTGCTTGATTCAAGAGGAGGGAGCAACAACTCCCACTTCTTCCAAAGAAATTCAAAATTCTCCTTAGGAAGCGATTTTGTGAAAATATCTGCCATTGTTCCTTAGTCTCAACATACTCCAACTTTACCTCCTCCGCAACCTTCTCTGTAGTCAAAGTGAAATTTTCACTCTTTGGATACCATAGGCCAAAATCCATTGTAGCCTTTAGATATCTAAATATTCTCTTTGCTACTTTGACATGAATTTATTTAGGTATTGCCTAAAATTTGGCTACCATTACAACTGCCTGCATTATATCTAGTCTAGACGTTGTCACATACAATAAAATTCCAATCATGGACCTATCCAAGGTTTAGTCTGTCAAAGAAGATTCATCATTTTTACTTAGCTTATATCCTGTAACCATAGGTGTACATACTGGTTTGTATTCTTCCATCTTGAACTTATTTAACATTTCCTTTATATACTTATTCTGAGAAATGAATATGCCTTTTTCTGATTGTGCAATCTGTAAACCAAGGAAGAAAGATAATTCACCAAGCATTGACATTTCAAACTCACTCTGCATTACATTTTGAAACATCTTGCACATGTCATCACTGCTTCCACCAAAGGTAATATCATCGACATAGGCTACAATAATCAATAATTGATCACCTTATATTATTAGTTGCAGATATTTTTCCAACTTGGAATACCAAGCTCTAGGGGATTGCTTTATGCCATGCAGAGTCTTCTTCAATCTAAACACAAAATCCATATTTTCTAAATCTAGCCTCACAAAGCATGAATATAACAAGTGAATTTTACAATATTAAGTAGGCACCAACCTATCAGAGACACCAATCCCCAAATGAATCTATAGGCACCAACCTATTGGAGACACCAATCCCAAAAACATAGATGAGTAGAACACCAGTCCTACTAGATTACAAAGATAGAACTTGTGGACCTTCAATTACAATTGAATACATATCATACACTTTTGAACTGGCTATATATGCTCTTCTACTCTCCTTATGATCTTCTGATAATGGAGCACACTCAAACACTAGCTCACATAATCATCTCTTTGTATATTCACCACCTTCTCTTCAATTATTCTTCACATAATTATAATTCACATTATGCATCCATACAACTGGGGAATATATACATGACATTGCATTAACACTCTTCCATGTTGGATAGGGGTCCGCAAATAATTAGGATGACATAGTGTGGACCTAAATTCAAATTACAAGAAACATGTAATAGGTCAATCCAAAATCAAATTTATTATCACTAAAAGAACTTTATGTCATGCACTCCCACAAGAACGTTAACTACGCACTATCTTAACATCATACACTAGAATTGAATTTTGTACGCTACTAGCCATTACTGCACAAGTCTCGAACACCAATTGATTGAAAGATTGACACAAGAACCTTCTATCACTTCAATATATTTGCACACTGAATAATATTCTTTGAAAACTTAGGAATATGATAGAGCATGTGTAGACATACTCTCCTCTCAAACTACAGAGCCAACAACACCTCCAAAAAGGATATCTGAGAAACACTAAACTGAAACATTTTGGCATAGCCTTCTGGATTACTTCTATCATAGTGAATAGATGAATGCTTAATATTGCAAGCATACACATAACTCCTGATACACAACATACCTCCAGACCATAGACACTCCAATATAGCTAGTAACATATATTTTTGCAAATCTATGCAACTCAAAATGATATGACAGTATAATTACCAACATAGAAAGGTATGATAGAAAAAATCAATTTGGTTCACATTGAACTTCTAAAAAGATAATGCCACCTCTAAACATATATTCTTTGACATCAATGTCAACCTTTGTTCAAAAATCTCCCCCTTTGTCATTGATGGAAAATAACAAAAATGTTGGCCACAAACCAAGACATATCTGATATTGAGTTTCGATTCTCCCCCTTAGGAAATATAGCATTTTGAGTTCTTATTCTCCCCCTTTGACATCAATGGAAAAGGTTAACAATATTAGTAGAATTTCCCCCCCTTTAAACTCATCTTCCAAGCTGCAAGATCACAATTTTAAATGTGGAGAAATTTAGAGCATTTCTCTAAACCTCCTCGACTGTAGCAAGACACTCTTCATTCTGCAAGTTCTGGAAACACTTGTGGTAACTTATATGTTCTGAAAACAGGAGCACACATACTTCTCACTTGCCTTTTTCAAACTTCCAAACCATAAGGCCATATCTTCAAATACAAAGCATTCTTCAGAGCCTCTTCAGGACAACTCCCCTTGAGTCCATACCACACTTCTTCTAAAACATTCTACAAGACCACCGAGCCTTCTTGCGGTGGGGAGACCAAGATCCCCCTCAACCTGTACTTCCTCTTGATTCAAGAGGAGGGAGCAACAACCCCCACTTCTTCTAGAGAAATTTCAAAGTTTCCTTAGGAAGTTATTTTGTGAAAATATCTGCCACTTGTTCCTTAGTCTCAACATACTCCAACTTTACCTCCTCTACAACCTTCTCCCTAAGAAAATGATACTTGATTGCAATGTGTTTCATCCTTAAGTGCATTATTGGATTCTTTGAAATGTTTATGGCATTGATATTATCACAAAGAATAGAAATGTGTTCATCAAATTTAATCTTTATTTCCTTCAAATCTTGTTTCATCCACAATACTTGAGTGCAACATGAAGTTGTTGCAATATATTCCTCTTTTGTTATAGATAATGAAACTGAGTCCTATTTCTTGCTTAACTAGGAAACTAAACTATCACCAAGAAAGAAAGCTCCACCACTTGTACTCTTCTAGTCATCTATGCTTCCTACCCAATCTACATCTGTGTATGCAGCCAATGTGAAATTTTCACTCTTTGGATACCACAAGCTAAAATCCATTGTAGCCTTCAAATATCTGAATATTCTCTTTACTACTTTGACATAAATTTCTTTAGGTACTACCTAAAATCTGGCTACCATTCTAATTTCCCACATTATATCTGGTCTAGATGTTGTCACATACAATAAACTTTCAATCATGGACCTATACAAGGTTTGGTCTGTTGGAGTAGATTCATCATTTTTACTTAGCTTATATTTTGTAACCATAGGTGTACATATCAGTTTGTATTCTTCCATCTTGAACTTATTTAACATTTCCTTTATATACTTATTCTCGAAAATGAATATGCCTTTGTTTGATTGTGCAATATGTAAACCAAGGAAGAAAGACAATTCACCAAGCATTGACATTTCAAACTCACACTGCATTACATTTTGAAACATCTTGCACATGTCATCACTGCTTCCACCAAAGATAATATCATCTACATATACTACAACAATCAACAATTGATCACCTTCTATTTTTATGTACAAATTACTATCTGCACTTCCTCTCCATATTTCTTACAGTTGTAGATATCTGTCCAACCTGGAATACCAAGCTCAAGGGGATTGCTTTAGATCATACAAATCCTTCTTCAATCTAAACACAAAATCTATATTTTTTAAACATTAAAACCCTTCTGGTTGCTCAATATAGACCTCTTCTTCCAACTATCCATTCAAGAATGGTGACTTCACATCCATATGATATACTTTAAAATTATTGAATGTTGAAAGGTCTAAAAACATCCCGATTGCTTCCAGTCTTGCTACCGGAGAAAAAGTCTCTTCAAATTCAATTCCTTCAACCTGAGTATATCCTTTACACACAAGTCTGGCTATGTTATAGATTACCTCTCCATATTTATTCATCTTGTTTCTGAAAACCCACTTAGTACCAATGACATTCTTTCCTTTTTGGTCTTAGGAATAGTTCCCAAGTTTCTTTTTTTCCTAATCCGAGTCAACTCTTCTTCCATGGCTTACAACCATCCTTGTTATTTTCTTTCTTCTATATAGGACTTTGGTTCAATTTTTGATAGCAAAGAAAAATGTACTTGTTTATTTGCTCTTCCAATTTTTCTTCAGGTTTGTACTCCAGTATTCTTGTCTCCTATAATCTAGTCTTCAAAATGATTTTTCTGTGCATACCTTGCCAGTGTCTTTGTAATAGTTTTATCAAAATTAGCTTTTTAGTCTTCATCATTGTTGTGGTTTGGTTCTTCATCATCTTCTACTTTTGAAGTACTAGTTGACTGTATTGTGTCATCAACTCTCACATTTGCACTTTCCACAATTTTCTTCAGCCCCTCACTAACTCATTTGACTGCAAAATCTGACGAAATATGTAAAATTTGATGTTTGTCGCGTGCTTGTAAAATTTGATGTGTAATTTTCAATTTTTTGAAAGTTTATCCCGACGTTCGTTGAAATGTTGGCTATCATTTTTGTCGAATTTTTGACAAACATGGTACACAGAAAAAAAAATCAAATTGTGGCCAACATGGGCAGCAGTTCACCGACATTAAGACAGTTGTTTTGCCTCTACTTGGAGACTTTGTGGAGAACTAAGACCATTATCTTGAAAAACTCTAAAAATTCAAGAAGATATTGCCAAAGTTGATGGTACTTATTATCTTTTAATTCAGCCAGAAGTCGATTTGTAGTTCCGTGTTTGAAAATCATATTTTAAAGCAACATCTCATCGATTTCATTTTTAGAGGTTAAGGGTTTTGAGAATTTCATGTCCGTGATTTTGTTGTGTGTGGAATCGACTATAAGATCACAACCAAGGAACGCCCTTGTGATTGTAATTATGTGATCCATAACTCTATTATCATATGGGCACGCTTGTGCTATAACAAATACGATGCATTCATGTGTGACCCAAGTTTAAATGTGCTGCGTTGTGATAGAAATGGAGGCACTCATACAATGCGCTAATCTGTGCTGTATAACGTAGGTACAATCATCATTGGGTGCATTTAGGTTGTCTCAAGCTTTCATCAAATTAGATGTAATTATAGCATGATCAAGAGTGATTACCTCTTGCCGCAATAAAGAGCCTATAACTCTGGTTGATATGAAAAGTGGTTGTGTTATATCAATTATGTAGTGCATTCAAGCACAACCCATGTTTAATGGGCTATTCTAGAGAGTGATCAGGATTTTCTAAACCTTATGAATGTTACTTGACATATATTTGCATAATCTCAAATTTCTTCAGAGGCTTTTGAAGTATCAATGTATCCTATATATAGGGTTTAGAATGATTTATTTTAATTAAAAAAATAAATAAATGATGTATTTCCCTATAATTAGATAATATGGAGATCTCCTAAATCTACCCCAACACACTATCCTCTTTGGAACTGTATTCATTACTCCAAATACTAGGGTTTTGCATGTGACATCTTTAATATCTTCATGACCGTGGCTTTTAAATAGATCTCAGCCTTTGCTTTAATCATTTTCATGGTAACCCTTGAGTTCCATAATCCACCTTCAATCTCTTCTAAGAATGTTGTCTTAAGCTAGACTGCATAGTATGTATATAAAGCAATTCCTTCATACCTATCATTGTTCCAAACCACCACTCACTACCTTGCTTAAAATGATGTCTCCATAAGTACAATAGCATGTTTTAAAATCACGTTGCTGATTAACTAAGCTCACCACTTTCATCATGAAGATACAATGAGATTTTTGTCTTCAAACTCAAGGCATTATGGAAGATAACATTGTGAATCAAGCTTGTTGTGCAATGACTACTCTTCTTTGCACATTTATTGCTTTGCTAACTTCCTTTTTAAGACTGGTACAGACCTCAACTCTAATCTCAAACAGCTCACTCACTATCACTTGAAGATTCCTTTCATCAGCATCCTTCTATAAAATTAAACTATGCCCTATGGACTGCCTACTTACTACAGGGGACTCATTGTTTCATGGTATTGTAGTTCTTAAGATCCTTCAACCTTATTGACACTACTTCACAGTCCACAAGGTATTATTCACTATTCTCCCATATTTGATGAGTCTCAAAACACTGCTCAAACATGCAATCCACTACCTCCATTATATAGTAATGGCTAAGAAGAAACATTGAACCTATGATTACCACTGTTACTTCATTTGGAAAGTCATTCCCTGATTGCATTTTCCTTGTCTAACACTACCAAAATCATTTGAAAAACCCTTAAGGTCAGCAAGGGGGTAAGGAAACTCACTGTTAAAATCTCCACTTTACTATGCAAGGTTTGAGCTTTATTATCTTGTCACTACTCAACCTCTTTTTGACTGTCACATCTCAAGTGACTATCATTCTTCTTACTGTAGATTGCATTTACAAATGCTAGCAAGCTACATAGTGTGCTTGTTATTGGCTACAATCTTTAGATTGCAAGATTTTGTTATTACCTACAATGTCTCAATCTTTCTGGTATTGCAACCTCACTAATCTACTATAGTTATTGTTTATGTTTCTATGGAGGCCTAGGGTTTGTAACCTAATCATGCTCTTACCAATGCTTTTGTTATTTTTTATTAGGCTCTCTCTCAATGTTGAGGGCCCTAGGGATAAGTTGGTTATAAGAAGTGACACATTGCATTTTTAACTAAAAGGATAAATGCGTATTGACATTAGCAATGATGATTCTGACTTGTTTCTCCTTAGGAATGGGTCACTTGCTCTTACTAGCTCGCTACCTCCATTGTAGGAATTTTGTGATCAAATTCAATATTCTGAATTTAGGAGTCTTAACGGTTGGAAATCATAGTAAAATTAGAATTTAATAAGTTTTGGAATTAGCATTTTAAAGTGTTTTTGGGGTTTAACTCTCGCATCATCTTCTCTTTTGCGGTGGGTGGTTGCATGCCAAATTTTTTGTAAAATATCATAATTATTAGATTATGCTACCTCGCCTATGAATAAAAAATTATTGGAGTGTGAGTTTGATATTTTGAAGATCTAAATAGTCAAGGTTGGTGGAAGAAAATCATGTCGATAATTTTAGTCCGTAAAAAAATGAAGAGACACTTGATAGATTGGTGGGCTAGATTGAAAAGAAAGGGTGATGGGAATGTTATTGTCCTTGCAATAATTCGTAAGTGCTTAAAGACGCAGGACGACTTTTTAATCACACAGTTGAGAAACATTGTAGGTAGCATGATCATGTTGAAGGGGGGCATGATTATCAACCATTGGGAAGTTGTTTATTATATGTGTTTAGATTGATTGAATTTGTAAATATTTATATCATTTTAACATTATATATATAATCACTTGATCATGGTCATGGTTTATTTGTGTCTATCACATATATTGTGTGGGTGCTCCTGGGCGATGATATGGACTTCATCATGGCCCTAAGAATGTGATTTCAAGCGGATGAACACGGGTTGTGAATATCGAAGATGAAGTTAATGATCCTATGGAAGAAGATGATCATGCTTAGAAAACATAGTTGAAGATGATGGTACAAATACATTGATCCATGACACATTTAGTGTATGCAGCCAATCATGATGATCAAGATGACTTTGATGATGTTCTGATTTATCCGTAGACTTGAGAAGGCATACGAGCCCTTTATGAAATTCAAAACAACTCTTCTATTGTGTATTGTTGTTGTTGAACTTGAAGGTTATGAATGGTTTATTAGGACATATAAATCTCTAATGGATGTTAAGGTATGTCATATATGTCATTTTTTCATCTATTTTAATTGTTGTTAGTTCATCACTAGTAAACAAAGGATAAATATGTACCCATTAATATTTTTATAGAACAAATTATTTTTGTTGTAGATTGATTGGTGAATTTTTGTTACCACCATCAAATATTTTACCTCACTCATACTGAGATTTATGTGCCATTATGAAAAATATCCGAATGGAGTATCAAGCAATAGATGCATGCCCCAATAATCATATTATATATCATAAACAATAGGAATTTGCAATAGAATGCCCGAAATGTCATATCAGTAGATATCGAACAGATCAACTAACAAAAAAGGTGTCTCACAAGGTTCTTCGTTATATTCCCATTATTCCACGTATGCAACGATTATTTAGGTGCGAAAGCTTAGTGTTACCATGCATGAAATAGAAGTGGAGATGACATTCTTCAAATGCCTACAGATGGTTCTTCATTTAGGACATGGAGGAAAAATGGTCACACTTTAAAGAAGAACTTCGTAATCTTAGGTTTTCATTGGGAGCAGAAGGTGTCAATCCATTTGGAGAGCTGAGATCTATTTACTCAGTATGGCTTGTTTTTGTTATCAACAATAACATTCCTCCATGGATGTCAATAAAGAGGGAGCACATAATGTTGTCAATGATTGTTCCAGGTATTTGTTTACATCAATTTTCTTTAACGTAGTAGCATCTCATTTGTCTTATTTGTTGCATAATGACTTATATTTTTTTCATTCAATAGTTATGTACATTAATTTATATATATTGCAGTAAAATGGTTATAATAATTATGTAATGTTTATGTTCATTCAATTAGGTAAGTACCAAGTTAAAGATATGAATGTATATATCGAGCCTCTTATCGACGAGTTACTAAAGTTATGGAATGGCATCACTATGTATGATGTCTCTAGACCAATGGGACAAAGACAATTTCAATTCCATGCAATGCTTGTATGGACAATTCATGATGCCCCAGGGCTAACACATTTTTGTGGTATGTTATAACATTCAGCGCACTTTAACAATATTTAATTTGATGAAGTAGATATCATGCATGTTTTAAAATAATCTATTCATTATATATAATTAAAAAATTGACATATTTAATCCAATTATATATCTCATCTTGCGGGTCTTCAAACAAAGGGAAAATTTGCATGTCCAATTTGTGAGGGTAAAGATGAAATAGATGGATCCAACAAGAGTTTAGGAAAGTAGGTGTTTGATGAGTATAGGCACTTCCTCCACTTAGAAATCATAAGTATCGAACTTCTTGAAAAAATCTTTTCAATGGGAAAGAGGAGACTACATCAAAACCACAAAGAATGTCACCTCGCCTATGGAAGTTGGAATATAATAGAATTAATCGTCAAGGTTATACATCGGATCAAATTGTTTATCTATCATATATGATATGTTTTGAATTTATATTTTTATATTGTTTCTTACAACATTTATATTTTGTTTGAATATTTTGAATTTATATTTTTATATTTGAATTTTGTGTTTACACATGTTGTAATTGACGATATGTTGTAATTGATTGTTATATTCTTTCCGATATGTCGGCTTCCATAGGGACTAAAAAGTTATCCCAGACAATTTAGTAGGTTTCCCTACTATGAGCAACTACAAACTGTGCATTTGTTTGATACAATGCATATCAGAAAGAATATAACAGAAACGTTATGGAAAATATTGGATGGAAGGCATGGCAAAGAAAAAATTGTCAAAATTTGTACTGACATTTAGGAAGCCAATCATGCAATGAAAAATGTCATTCAATTAAATAGTGATGGAGAACAAATTAATATAAGTGCCCTTCATTGGTTATTAACAGAGCAACAAATCAATGCTATAAAAGAAGTCATACAAAAAATTTGATTTCCCACAGGATTTGCTGCGAACATAAACAATATAATAACAAAGAAAGGTGAATTTGGGTGAGGGATGAAAACGCATGATTGACATACCTTCATTAAGGTAATTATTCTGGTATATTATATACACTTGTATAATGCATCTACTTTTTAGTGTATTGTGTTTACTACTTTTGTAAAAATAATGAATAGATCATTTTATAATTGTTTGCGGTATGTTCTACCTCTATCTCTCCAACCCAACTTTGACAACAATGCCAAGCAAGTTATATATGATCTTGAAAAATGCATGAGGTAAGTAGTGATATTTGTTCAATTTGTTGTATACATCTTATAATTACCATTTGTTTTACTTGTTATGTAATATACTGTATATTTTTGTTAAATCTCGTTAATATATTTGCACCTTGAATCACTTGTAGATGGCTGTCATCTAAAGAAATCCATAAAGAAGATATAAATTATTGGAAGAGAAAAATTCCTCGTCCAATGTGTGAAATGAAAAAGTGTTTACCTTCGACATTTTTCAATGCACAAGAACACTACCTCATACACCAAGTTGAGGAGATTGAATTGTGTGGACCTGTACACACAAGGTCAATGTGGATGGTTGAAAGGCACTTGAAATTTTTGAAGGCTTTGGTTAGACAAAGAGCACATCCTACAGGTTCTATGGTGGAGGGATATATGTGAGACCATGGTGTACATTAGTGAATATCTTCTAAAGTTTGCGGCAAGAATCCATGTAGATGCATTTGGGATCCCAACTCCATTAACAAATTCGAAGGGGAATTTTTGTTGGGTAAAGGTAGATTGAGGAAAGAAGTGAAATTAATTATAAGATGGTCATGGAATTGGTGGAATACATTTTACATATGGTTTTTATGTATATTGTACTTATTTAATTTTTAATTTTCAATATACATCAATTATAAATTAAGGTTGTATACTGTGGTATTTAACTAATTATACGTCGTTTGTGAATTTCAATTTTTTTGGTACAGTTGGTCGAGAGTGGGATGCACTACATTTGTACGTTGCCAACAATCTTGATTGGATGACGGTATGGATTGAACGATGTCAACAATCTGGTCACGCATTAACATGGGAAGGTTTGGCTTCATTGGTTAAAGAAGCTCATAGTAATGGAGATTCCAATGTTACATAAAGGGAAATTGATTTAGCATATGGTTTAAGAGATAAACAGGTACGTATAAATATATTAATCACCCATATTATTTAATTATTTTCAAGTATATTGATGTATATATATGTTGAGTGTGTTTTCTTTGCATACATTCGACCAAGAATAAATATGTTTATCAACTGATGATATTGCAATAATTTTTACATGTTTGACATATTGCAGGTGAAACACCACAAGGCTATGTGGTGCAATGGTTGTAAATTTTGAATCAAAATGTTGGATGACATGAAGAAAACTTGTGATTCTGGTATAACTGTTGTCTTTCAGGTGACTAATGTGTCATCTAGAAGCGACATACATCCAGAAGTCTCAAAAAATTGATACTATGAGATTTTGGATGATATACTTGAGTGTGAATTTAAGTCCTTCAGATTAATTTTGTTTGTAGATCCTATGAGTACGAGGATATTATATGATTGAATAAAGAAAATGACCTAAGAGAAGCTGTTATTGAACATGATAATGGATTTACCATGGTTAATACAAGATTGATGTTGTTGGAAATGAACCCTATGTTCTTCCAAACCAATGTGGCCCGGTATTTTACTCCAAGGTTCACAAAAGGTAAAACCAGGTTGGTCATTTGTTGTTAGACATGATCCAAGAGGGAAAGGCTAATGCCAAAGTATAATGTGGTGGAAGAGATGCAGAGAACTAGAGATGATGTAGGCGATGAGGGTGGGATCAGGTTAGTTGATGATGTCCACGATGAAGATGTCAATGAAGAAGGAGGAACTAGATCATGATGATGTAGGTTAATGTTCATGAAGAAGATGCTATCGCGTGTGGATGATGACATTATCGAAGCGATATCGATGGCGATGATGATGATATGGTAATCATTACAATGTCAAAATTTGGATGGGATGATACGGAGACAAAAGAAGTTGGATGAAAGAAAAGATCAATGACTTGTTAGAAATGTATAGGATATCTGGAATTATATTATCCTATTTATTAATTTCTTGATAGAATTATATTTGACTTATGTGGTTACATAATTAATTCATGATATTTTTATTTTTTTATGCCATTACATAATTAATTTATTAATGATGTACTTTTTAATGTTTGAAGGTCAAAAAATTAAAACATTTCAATAGTGATGTTAACAGCTTGAAATTAGTGTGTTTTATGTTTCATGTGATCATAAAGATTAAAAATTCAGTTGTAGAGGTGGTTGTTCAGTGGTTGACATGTATGTTGGTTCTTTTTACAATGTAACCAGGTTTGTCTTCTAATATACCTATGGAATTGCCAATTCTAATCGAAGGCAGCTCGAAGGACCTGTACCAACTGATGAGGACTTTAAAATCCTCGTACACTTGAGATGCAAGTCGGGGAGAATTGATCCCTTAATGTGTTTTACAACCTACGCACCATTATTATAAGCTTAACATTAACAATGAGAAATGATCTCCTTAATGGCTCAACACGATAAGATAATATCAGCTAGAATTGAGTTTGTTCATAGACAATATCAACTATCTGGAGTGTGAGATAACTAAACACAATCCATTGTATAAGATAGTCAATGATTTGCAATTTTTAGCAAGCTCTAGGCAAAGACAAACAAATACTGAACTACACTAATAATTACAACTTAGATCAGTGCCATATATCCATTACAGGAGTCAAATTCATAAGCATTTAGAGGTTTATAATAGATTTAATAAATCACATATAAGATCCCTGACAATATTGCATTACAATTTGATCAGTATGCATTCTAACCTAGGACTACTTATCAAATCTTTATACAACACATATCCACCTTTAATCCCATTCAAGCATTTTGATTAATTCCTTGAATTAAAGCTAAAATATAATCATACACACCACAACAGTGAGATGGATAAAACAACCCTTAATTATTTCATTCAAAGTTCAGATATGCATGTACAATGGAGAGACATGAGCTCGAATTTTCATTTCAACTCAAATGCTAGTATTGTTATACAACATTAAATCTCTATGAACTCAAAACATGTTACATAATGACTCAAAACCTAAATTGCATTTCTCTAAAACCATCGGACTTTACAATTCGCTCTGCAACTTCACCTAGACTCGACAAAAATTATCTAACTCGCTAACCCGTACTTTTGGCCTTGAAATCCTTCTTATAGAAAATGAAGGAGCAAACAAGCACTGGGCCAGAAAGTACACCTGTCACCAGTCAATTAGAGCACCTGATGATATTCTAAAATTTGTTACAACAACCACCACTTTGAAAAATATTCTTGTTCATCATATCAGCTGAGGAACGTTGATGCAAAAAACCACAAGAAAACTGCATCGAGAAAGCCGTCAACACAAAAATGGAACCGTTGCAACCGCAACATCTGATCTGCCACCTGTTAGTAGTTCACTCCTTTTACTCCTCATTCAAATATTTAGTTACCCAATTATGGTACTCATCATTAGTCGGCCAGTCAAAATTAATTACCTCATCCACCTTGGTATTATAAGGTGTGTATTTTACCGCTACCTGATTCACATCCCTTTCAAAAGATTCCAAAAATGAGCTGGTACTAATGATTTTGTCCATACAACTCACCAACAAATCATAGTCTGACTCATCACAAATTGAATTGATTTGATCATTGATGGCCTCACTTGCTTGAGCCTGCCATTGTTGAAATGACTTGATTTTCCCCTGCTCATCAATTATATTAGGTAAAAATGTGTTACCCCAATCATTGAAATTCTTTACCAGCTCCCTAATCTTCCTACTCAAGTCATATGGTAAGGTTTGAAAACCTTGCAATGATTTTACTAACACATGAGTAGGCTTTAATGATTGGGGCCTATTATTTATATCAAACTTTGAGGCCTTATACATGATATCTAGATCACTGGCCCTAGGGATCCAATTTTCAATTATTGGTATCGCTACTTTATGATCCCTATCAATATTCTTTATTGCTGCTAACATCAAAGAATATAAAGAATGTATAGATAGCAATTTGCTATCAACCTTTTCATTTAAATGCCTCAAAAGAGTAGTAACAATTTCCTTTTGCTCTAAAAGAAATCCCTCCTCACTTTTGTTTAGTGATGCCTGCAATTCATCAATTTTTTGCAAGAGCTGCTTCTTTGTAGGATCGACAGAGCACTCAGTTTCTTTTTCAACTTCCTCTATAGAAAGGGTGAGGATAGGATTCTGACTGGGAGATCCTAGTGTGGAAACAATTGGAGAAGCAGGAGGCACTGACCCTGTTGTGGAAGGTAATGTACTGGTTCTTGGAGCACTTGATGTCTCCCCAATTTTCTTATACCTAAATCTCTCCACTTTAGTTTGCAACTCAACATTTTTTTGCTGCATCTTGTTGTACTCAATCAAAAGGTTATATTTTTCCATTAAGCTCTTTCTTTCAGCTTCCTCCCTTTCAACAGTCTTTTGGGCCAATTTGGCCACATTCATAGTCAAATTAGTGGCCTCAGTGATTGAGATCTATGAAGCTCTTTTTATTATCAATCCTCCCTTGAAATTTGGATTAATATCAGAAACATCTGGTTTTCTCCCTTGTGGGGCCAATGCCCAAATTGCCAGAGTTTCATATTCCCTCAGCGGGGTTTCCAATGCTACCCCTTGACCTCTTCTTGAGGAGTCTTGAAGGGATTCTTAGACTTCATAATAGCATTAGGAAGCTCTTGCATATCTGCGATGTCCCATTGGGCCGGGGAATTATTACACTAGCTGCACCGATTTTCTTCCTTCTTTAGAATTGATGTTCTTGAGATTCTTCCATTAATTCAACTTTTACCTGCGTTGTCATTCTCTTACGATCACATTTTGTCGGTGTAGTTCTCTTCTCACGCCTACATTTTTATCTTGATATATTTACCTAAGAGCTTCATCCTTCGTACCAATTTACAAGAATCACGGGGTTTTTTTTTTACAAATGTATTGTCATCTAGAAACTCCTTGTGCCTCCATTCTTGCATCTTGCTCAGTGGAACAGAAACTGAATTCAGATTGTGGCCTAAGAGGCATACCTTCCATGTCTTGATCGTGGCACAATAATCTGCATCCATTAGATCCTCACGTGGTTGATCAATTCTTTGCCTCTTAGGGGCTTGCTCGGATGGTGGTGATGAGAGTTGTCTTCCCGGTGATGATGATTCTAAATCAATAATTTTTGATTGCCCAAAGCACTTTAGTTACGGACTTTAGTTTGTGGAGGCTTTTCATAATCTATTTTCATTTTTACACGTCCACTTCTTCTTCATCTTTGCTACTATCCTTTTTTTCCTCTTGTAAATGGGTACCTTTAAGGTAGAATTTTGGTATCTTTGGCCTTGTTTCATTTGGTTTGGCACCTTTCTCTTGTACACCTAGACTCAATTTTAAATTTACCTTTTTTGTCCTCAATGTGCCCATAATTTCCTTGAAGTTTCCCATTAGAAAATCAATTTTCTTATGGTGGGGACTGAACTCCAACAGTGGATCATATTTCAGATCCATTTTGTGCACAACATCTAGTAGCTTACCATAAGCTATCCATTTCTCTTTGTTCAACTCTTGTCTATTCAAATCAAATTCATTTCTAATCAAGTCTTCAGGGAAATTGAACTCATGCACAAACTTTTCAGCTTTTATTCTGTCTGAAAAGAGCAAAGAAACCCTCAGGATCATGCTTCCGCTTTGGTCCACACCTCAAATGGTAATCATTAAAGAAATTATCAAAATGCGTCCAGCCTCCCTTTGAAAATACGAAATCAAAAACCACTGTATAATCTAGGAAAAATGTTCCCTTACCCCTTCTAGTGAGGTTGTCCTCATGAATACAACCTATCTGCCACATAACTTCTACAAATCCCACTCTTGGTTGCACATTGTATGGCAGTATATGAGGGGCTCCCTGAAAACCATATACTCTCAAGACAATGCTGACTAGGTATGGGATAATGTCACCCCAGTTATGGTAAACCTTCAATTTTGGCTTCCTCTCCTTTGGCCTGAGGAAATCATGTAATTCCTCAGGGATCCTAGGTATATTCACCATTAATCTAGAAAAAAAATAATTATCAAATTGCACATAACTAGTGCTTTCCTTATTACAAGATAAATCTGCAACCCATATCTGTATTGGCAATCTTTCTCCATCAATTGATTGCCTTAATTTTATCCTCTCAGAGAAAAATTCATCATTCTTAAACAAAAAAATATGCATTAGCATAGAATACGAAAATAATTGAGTGTTGGTATCATTGTTTTGTAGCTTTGACATCCCTTCATGCATCCTCTCAGCCAAGAAAGAAGCAAAGTCATAGGTCACAGAGAAGTTAGGGTGTCGTACTTGCACCCCCATTAACATATAAGCAATGGACATTACCGTACTAGGACTAAAACCCAAAATTTGACATAAAGAATAGAAAGTGGCTAGGAAATGGTTTGCAAAACAATTTAATTTGAAAGGTTCCTGGTCATTGGGGCTGATATGAAATTTTGAACCTCCTGCCTTAGCTAGATGAGGTGGAAGCAACCTTGCTCTAAAAAAAGATTTCATCTTTGCATACTCCTGCTTCATT
>VDFB02000015.1:166643800-166724725 GCA_007258455.2 Sequoia sempervirens | reverse complement strand
AATCGGAATGGGGAATACACTTGCACATTCAAAACCCAATGATTAAGAAATTGATAATAGGAATGAGGACAAAAAAATGAGGGAAGGGGAATGGTAGATGGTAGGATGGGGAATTGATAAATTTGATTGACTGCGTATCACATGTATAAGACTGACACAACAAACAAAAGGTTAGTCCAACATCACAAAAAGTCACAAATGGCTTTGGAGGGGATGATGTTGGAAAACCTTAAACATAAGGACTACCTAGCATAACACAAGATTGCAATGGATCTTCGTGGGTACTGTGCGAGGTAACCAGGAAAACACGATCATGAAAAAAAACAAGATATGCACCAGTCAAACCACAACATGATATGATGGATCCTAGCGACCTCGAGTAGATATAGTAGGAAGCTCAAAATATTAAAAAAATGCAAAAGCATCAAGAAATAACATTAAATCTCAAATATCCTTTTCCATGATGACGATGGGTACATTGATGTGGTCTGACATTACGAACGATGTATCCTATGAAGACCAAATATGGAATGATTAAATTCTAGGAATGACATGATAAGGGATAACTAACACACTTTGAAACCTTAGGGGTCTATTGAATTTTTCCATAAGCACCAGCTAGATAGGGACTCTTCGTGACACAATGGACACAAGGATGAAACATAGTGACAAGTATGTACAATGATGGGAACCTAGATGGTGACACAAGATGAACCATATGTAAACTATATACAATTGATGATATCCAACAAGAGCCCAAATAATAAAGGATAGTGAAGCATAAGAATATGTTAGGATCCTATGGATGTATTAAAAAATAAATGGGTGAAGCTCAAGAATTAGGATAGTAGATCTAATTTTTCTAATGCTCAATCAGAATATATCATGATATGGATACCAGGATAGGAACAAATTATGGATATGATGTGGGGATATGAATAAGATGGATAGGATATGTAGATGTATGTAATGAAAGCACACAAAAAAGAGGGATGCTAGGTAGGTAATGATTGAGACGTTTATGAATGACACTTGTTGCCAGGTTTTCATCAAATGCACTTTTCCAAGGTTCCATTGAGGGTGGTTTTCACCATAGGACAATTTATTTCTTTTTACTATTTTACATTTTTTTTCTTTTTTCACATTTTTTATTTCTTTTGTATTTTCTAATTTTGAAAGGTGGGATGACTCAATTGATTTAGGAATTGAATCACTTGAGGTGGATGGAATTGATAGGTTCATCCAAGGGTTCATCTTTAGGTGTAGCTAATTGATATGCTCTTCAACCATACTTTGCAGTTATGACATAGGGACCCAACCAATTAGCCTTGAACTTTCCTTTCTTTTCTCGGTCCTATTGAGAACGCTAATTCTCTTTAAGGACAAGATCGCTAAGTTAGAATTGGCGAGGCTAGATTTTCTTGTTGTAGCTTCTCTTCAACTAGTTTTGATAAGATTGAAGATGGTTATAGGTGTTAAGGCACCATTCATCTAAAAGTTCTAGCTGGCTCAAGCATGCAACCCTATACTCCTCATCATTAATAAGATGTTTTAGTGAGATACCAAGTGATGGGAGTTTGATTTCGATTGGAAAGATAGCCTCAACACCATAGACAAGTGATTATGGAGTGGCATCGATAGGGGTATGGATACTAGTATGGTAAGCCCAAAGGGTGGGATTCAAATAGAGTTATCAGTCACGAGTAGTATCATTGACAACTTTCTTGAGGATTTTAATTAAGGTCTTATTAGTTGCCTTAGCCTAGCCATTACCTTGTGGGTAATAGGAGTGGACCAGTGGTGTTGAATATAAAATTTCTCACATAATTGGTGAACATGTTAGTTTTTGAAAGGCTTTTTGTTATTGGTAATGATGGTAGATGGGATACCATATTGGCAGATGATATTATATAAGATGAACTTAGAGATTTGGACTCTGGTAATGAGGGTAAGTGGAATGGCTTCCACTAATTTGGTAATGAGAGTAAGTGGAATGGCTTCCACTAATTTGGTGAAATATTCGATGGTAGTGATGATAAATGTATGGCCATTGGCACCATTCATCTAAAATTTCTAGCTGACTCAAGCGTGCAACCCTATATTCCTCATCATTGATAAGATGTTTTAGTGAGATGCATAGTGACGAGAGTTTGACTTCGATTGGCAAGATAGCCTCAGAACCATAGACAAGTGATCATGGAGTGGAATTGATAGGGGTATGAATACTAGTATGGTAAGCCCAAAGGGCAGGATTCAAATGGAGGTATCAATCAAGAGCAATATCATTGACAACTTTCTTGAGGATTTTAATTAAGGTCTTATTAGTTGCCTCAACCTAGCCATTACCTTGTTGGTAATAGGGGTGGACCAGTGGTGTTTTATATAAAATTTCTCACATAATTGATGAACATGTTGGTTTTTGAAAGGATTTCTATTATTGGTAATGATGGTATATGGGATACCATATCGGCATATGATATTATATAGGATGAACTTAGAGATTTGGACTCCAATAATGAGGGTGAGTGGAATGGCTTCCACTAATTTGATGAAATATTCGATGGAAGTGATGATAAATTTATGGCCATTGGACAAGGAATGGTGGATCTTGCCAACTAAATCAAGACCCCATTGTGAAAAATGGAAATGAATGGGTTGCAACGTTTGAGATAGAGCATGTATCAAATTTGCATGTTGTTGACAGGGAGCACATTTCTTGAAACATTCACAAGCATCATGCTCCATAGTAGGCCAATAATAACTTGTTCAAAGAAACTTCTTTGCAAGTACCATACTACTAGTGTGAGCCCCACAAATGCCACTATGCACTTCATTCAATGCTAACTTAGCTTCTATGTCATTTTGACATCTCAGTAAAGAACCATCATACCCTTTATGATACAAGGGTGTCTCCAAGGATTGTATAGCGAGATGAGTGTTGGATAAATGATTTCAACATTGGTTTCGAGTAAGGTCGGATGGGAGGATGTTCTCAAGGCATATCAAGTAGGGACCCAATTGTAGCCATGGCGTTTGCTACTTCGTTTTGAAGTTGAGGCACTTGTTCAGATTGGATGTAGCCAAAATACTTTTTGAAATCATTGACCATGCGGTTGTAAGGAAGAATATTATCATAATTGGTCTGAAATTCATCATTGACTTGTTTAATGATGAGTTGTGAATCACCATATACATGCAGTCGATTAATATTCTATTGGAATGCAATTCTCAAACTACTGGTTAAAGCCTTATATTCTACAATGTTATTGGTGCATGGGAAGGATAATCTAAAGGATTTGGGTATGAAGTCAACTTGAGGGGTGGAAAAGAGGATACCTGCACCTAAACCATATTGTGTAAATGAACCATCAAAATAGAGCTTCCACAAATCAAGTTAGGTGACAGAGAACATCAACTCATTTGGAAATTTAGCAACTAATGGATAAGCATCAACTAGTTGATATGTAATCACTTGACCCTTAATTGCTTTTCGTCGATCCACATACTCAATGTCAAAATCACTAAGGAGCATAACCCATTTATCCATATGACCTACTAATGATGTTCTTGATAACAGATATTTGAGGGGATCAACCTTTGAATGAGTTTGATTGAATGACTAAGCATGTAGTGCTTAAGTTTTTGAGAACTGAAAACAACTGCCAAACATGCATTTTACATTGGAGTATAATTGAGCTCATATACAAAAAGGGTATTTCTAATGTAATACACTACTCTCTCTTTTCCATTCTCATCATGTTGTGCTAGGAGTACCCCCAGTGCCACTGAGGTAGTAGAAATGTACAACAATAATGGCATACCCACTATAGGAGGCATGAGAATCAATGGATTAGCTAGATATTCTTTGATCTTATCAAAACCTTGTTGATATGTGGCATCCCATGGCATCCCATCTGAAAGTGTGTCCTTATGATGCAAATGAGTAAAAGGTTGGAACTTATCAACAAGCTGAGCAATGAACCGTCAAATGGATTGTAGTTCACCCTATAGACTTCTCAGTTATTTAAGGGTCTTAGGAGGAGGCATATCCATAATTTATTTAACCTTAGTGGGATCAATTTTGATGCCTCTCCTAGATACAATGAAGCCTAATAGCTTTCTCGAGGTGACACAAAAGACACACTTCTTTGGATTAAGGCATAACTGATATTGTTCCAACCAAGCAAATATACATTCCAAGATATGAGGGTGTTCTTCTTGAGTCTTTGATTTTCCTAATAGGTCATCCATATAGTTTTCCATGATAATATAAATTAGATCATGAAACAATCATAGCACATAGGTGGCACCTACTTTCTTTAGAACAAATGGCATGACTTGATAACAAAATGTGCCCCAAAGAATTGTGAAAGTCATCTTATGTTGGTTCTCAACTACAATATAGATCTAATTATACCCTAAAAATCCATCCATGAGTGACAACATGGCATGCCCCACTATCAAATAAACAATAATATCAATATTATTGAGTGGGAAGTCATCTTTTGAGCAAGCTTTATTTAAATCTATGGAGTCAGTGCAAATACAAATGCCCCTAGTCGGCTTGGTAACAAGAAAAATATTTGATATTTAATTAGAATAGTCAATAGGCTGAATGAATCCAATCACCAATAATTTCTCGAGATCTACATTGACTAGAAAAGCTACTTGTGGATGCATTTTACAAAGCTTTTCTTTGATAGGCTTAACATCAAGACATACATCAAAGTGATGAACTACTAATGTGGGATCAAGTCCTGGCATGTCATAGTAAGACTATGTGAAATTGATTGACCCATTCTAAAGGATGTGGGAGAATATCTGATACTCTTTTATTGACAAAGACCGAGCTACATATGTGATCCTTGGTTCTACTTCAATGCCCAGATTAATCTCTTTGGTTTCCTTCATCAAGATGCAGGACCTTTATGAGAGGTGAGTACCTATAAGAGAAAGATGAATATCCCCATTTTCTAACGCCTTAGAGGGGTTTTAATTAGAGGATGCATCCTTAATGTTTTACTTTTGACTGGTCCAAAAGTGCCTTAGAGAGATTTTCACTAAGGGACCTTGGATTATTTGCTTGTTTTCTATTTTTTTGGTTGAGGTGTTCATCTTCCCCAAAATAGGCATGCTGATCAAGATCATAGATAAATCCTGATTGATACTCCTCCTCTCAAACCATAAAATGTATACATGCATCATTGTTAGGAAACACATCAATAGGTGTAGATCCTTGTTGGTCCCAATCAATTAGTTCAGGATGGAAAAGTGAGAGGTCAATGGTAAAGATGGATGTAGAGAAAAGAAAGGAGACATCCAAATCATTGTAAGAGAGTTTAATGTTCTCATCTGAGATGTCTTTGATGATAACAGATTGTGTATTGATATTTTTCAACATACTAGGTGATCTTGATGGTTTCTTTTACTTAACATCGTATCCAAGCACTTTATGTTTTAGAACAGTTGGTAGCTCAACAAGTTGGAGTATACCTTATTCATTTTCCCCAACCCTCTTCCTTGATAATTGACCTTTTGAGCCCTTTGATGGGCGGTGGGATATGCCTCTTGAAAATACTCCAAGAGGGTAAAATAACTTGTAGGTTCCTCATAGTATAACCATTGACTAATATCCTCTTCAATTTGTTCTTGTTCCAAAGTTCCAAGAGATTGAAAGGTTGTAGAGCCCATGTTCTTGATTGTTGTTCCCTATGGTTTCTTGGATGAGGATGTTCTTCCATAAGATTTTGGAGATGGGGCGTAGCTCCCAAATTAAGTACAATACTCATCTCATATTCTCCATAACCTCTATCAATGATCTTGACCTTTACAACGGTGGATTCAAGGGGAGTGGATGAAGTGGAAGATGAAAGGAGTGTGTTGGAAGGTGCAACTTCAATTCCAAGGCAACATTGGGAATGGGGGAATGAGGCCTCAAGAGTGTGACAATACTCAAAAGGATGTGAATCAACATCAATTGTGACTTCAATACCATTATGTGGGAACTTAAGGCATTGATGGTAAGTTGGACGGAATGGCCTGCATGGCATGAATCCATGGGTGATTGAGGAGGAGGTTGTATGAAAGGTCAAGATCAATGATGTGGAAAGTTGTATATTGAAAAGTTGGACCGACTTGAATTGGAAGAAAAATGGTGCCTTATGAATCTCTCTCTATGTTATCATAGGCCTTGATTGTGATTACCTAATTATCCAATTAAGCTTGAGTGTATCCCACCTATTTATTAAACTTTAATGTACATAGATTGAGGGATGAACCATTATCTAATAATACCATCTTCACCTTATGCTTGGCAATGAGAAATTTGATATGGAGAGGACGATTATGAGATGGGTCGATGGGAGGCATATCATTCTAGCTAAATCCCAACTGATAAGTGGATGGTAAGTGTCCTATAAGAGCTTGGAATTGAGTAGGATCTATGTCATTAGGGACACAAGCATCCTGAAAATCCTTAGTGAGGATCTCTTGGTGTATGGTAGAATACTTTAACAATTCTAAAATGAAAATTTGAGTGGGGGTTTTACCAAAATAATCTAAGATGTTATATTGTTGGTTTACAAATGGTTGCAAGGATGAGTTGGATGGACCAGGAACTAAAATACGGTCATGGCAGGCGGTAACTTCACATTGAGGTTCTTTAGACTTCACTCTAATCATGGACATACGTGGGTCAACTTGAGTAATACAACTAACCACATTGTCATAATTGAAGGGACTTTGGTGTAATAAACATGATTGGTTTGATTGTTTGGGCCATTTTTTTGGGAATTATGTGGACCAGAATTAGCATTAGATGTACTAGCCCCTTGATTATGCTTAGGGAAGGCATTTTGATATATTTTTAATTAAGAATTAGAAGAGGTGGATTGATTTCCTTCAATGGTAATATCACCCCTGTCAATTTAAGATCTTGCACATAATTATTAAGATTCATACATTTATTTGTGGAATGACCCTTGATCCTATGATAATCATAATATTCATTCTCCTTATACCAATTGGGATTACACTTGGTGCCATCAAAATTTTGGGTGACAGGATAGGTGACTACATTTTCTTGTACTAACTTACGAAAGACGACATCAAGGGGTTCACCCAAAGGCATGAAAGTGTGTTTAGAATTTCCTTGATTTGAACGTCTAGATGTTCCTTGAGGAATAACTATTGCATTGGTTATAATCGAGGTGGTTGTATTATGATGTTCTTGGGATGTGTTATCCACTTGGATATGGTTAGTATCGGTAACACCATTTGAAAACATTTTTGGTCTTATTCCAATAGTGAGATTTATCATTGGAGGGTTTATCATTGTTTTCCTTATATAACTTGAATGATCCCTTAGCAATGAGTACCTTCTAAATAGTTACACCCTTCTCAATGATTTCGACAAAGGTGGAGGCACAATAAAGACTAAATTGGAAAGCCATATCGGTATGTAGGTTTTCAAAAAAGATATTAACCAACTATTTCTTAGGTAGATATCACGAGAGACAACTAGCTTGAGCAGACCGCCTTTGTAAATAGTTGGTGAAAGTCTCCCCAAGACGTTGATTTTTTTTCACATAATTCCATTGTATCAACTTTACATTCAACATTATAAGAGAAATGGGTCACAAATTTTGTAGATAGATATACAAATGTAGAGATAGACCCTTGGGGAAGGTGTAAGAACCACTCCAAAGCTTTTCCACCCAAACTCTTAGGGAAAAAACAAAGGAGATAGTTGTCATTATAAGCTACTTCTTGATAATGCATGTAGAATTCTTGAAGATGGTCACAAGGGTTGCCTTTCCCCTTATATTTTTAAAATTTGGGAATCTCAAAATGAGTCAAGAAAGGTGTAGTTTCACTTGTGCAATCAAATGGATAAGGACATAAATCTTCAAATTTAAAGGACTTCTTTGATGTTCCTACTTGTGAGTCTTTAAGGGAAGGTTTCATGTCCTCCCATTCTTTGTTTAGTGATGTGGATGATGAGGGGGCTACCATATTTGATTGACATGGATGAGCGTATGGATAATATGTAGGTAGAAGAGGATGAGATTGATAAAGAGGTGGATTGGGATGTGATGATTGTTGTTGATTAGGGTGATATGGGGTTGTTGTGGTGATTGATATGGGTAGATATTTTATTGGAATTGATTAGGATATGCTTGTTGTTTTGGAGGATATTGGGAATATGACAAAGGTTATCGGTATTGTGAAGAATTTTGGGATGCATCTCCATAAGATTGTGTGGGATGTTGTTGTGGATGAGGTTGATAGTTGTAGGTTGCATGTTGTGAGTGATGACATGGTTGTGAAGAATAGGAATGTGATTGATATTCAAGTGGGTTGGTTGAAGGCACTCGAGGATTCGTATACTATTGGTGTGGGGGGTTTTTGTTATTGTGGATATGATTTATATGCATAATCTTGTGAGATATATGGAGGTTTTGAATGACGTGGGGTCATAAGAGGTTGATGATAATACTGATCCTGTTGAATAGGAGGGTCTATGGGAGGTGCCAAGGTAGAATATTGATTGTATCATGGAGAAAAATAGTTAGGTTGAGGATTATGATCAGATTGTGGTGGTTGGCTAGGATGAGATGCGATGGAAGGATTAGGCTTAGGTTGTGATGAGTGATTAGGATATGATTGGGGTGGTTGATTAAGAGGAGGCAAAACATGGGATGAAGATGGTACAGTAGAGTAAGAGGTATGATAGAATGATTGAGTTTACAAAAGAGGAACATGAGAGGGTGTTGATATGGAAGTGTTATGCCTAGGATCCATCATATTCCCTGGATGTGGAGGATGAATTATTGTCTGTGATGATTGATTTTAGATGTTTTAAGGGGTGGAATTTTGAAATTGCATGGGTGGTGCAAGAGTAGGTCCATGAATAGGACTGAGGCCCGATCTGAATCCCATCGTAGGAATATAAAGGGGAGAACAAGGGATTTGAATCATCACATCATTTCCAAACTTAGCTAGATTCCAATAAATCTCAAGAGGGGCCTGTGGAACTTGGAGAGCTTGAGGAGGCTGTGGAGTCTAAGGAGTTGAGGGTTTGACTATACCCAAGTATTGTGTCATATCAAACCCAGGTAGAGGCTTGGTGCCTTGCATGAGTAGCACAACAAGAATGGCCTTAGATTGTTCGCTAAGGAGACAGTCGGTCATATGCACATTGATAGGATCACTAAAATGTTCCTCTAAGCTAGGAGTGATTTTAGGTCATGACACCATTCCTTCCTTGAGAGATACTCATTCATGGGAATGATTTAGGTTCAATGGATCACACTGCATGTTGGTTTGTTGGGATCCTCCATTATTAGGAAAATTGGAAGAATAAGGTGATTGATGAAATTGTTGTTGTTGTTTTATGAGCTTGTTGAGCTACAATTGAGTGGTGATAGGCATGAAAAATGCAAGGAGGATTGGATTGGATGGTGAGGATGATTTCTAGTCCAAGGACAAGACTAAATGATGATGATTGGTTAATCGATTGAATGATTGATTAAGTGACTGATTGGATGAATGATTAGGTGTTTGATTGGGTGATTGAATTAGCCCTCCAATTTGATTCAAGAACTTGGATTGATGATGATAGGTTTGATTGGTACTTGAGATATGCTAAGTTCTCAAGCACATGAGATAGCGATGATAATATTATACTTGAGATAAGATAAGTTCTCAAGAACAGATGATTTTGGTGCAAACTAAACCTCTCGCTTGAGGTAGGTTGATTTGGCCAATGAGGATTATTGACTTAGGATAGGTGAGGTTCCTAAGAAAGCGTAATGATGATGATATAGATTGGATGATTGGTTGATTAAGATTCAAAAGTTCTCAAATAGATGTTTAAGAGGCTAGATTTTGATGTTTGATGATAGGAATGTCAATAATGTGCTATAGGGATATCCTTGTGCTAATAGGAAGGTGATGTGATGAAATTTGGAAAGGGTGACACGACTAAAATAATCAGTACAAGAAGATGGAGAATACAATTATTTTGATTATGGGATCAAACTCATAACAATGAGGGCTCTTTGGTAAAGAGGAAATGCTCTTTGGATTTTCTTATGGGAAACACATGCGACCAAGAACATTATGGATCTTCCTATCCATAGTATGAAGACATCTATGAGAAAATCCACCCCTCAATAGAGCAGAGCCATCTATCTAAAAATAGGATTGCCTATCGACAAAACCGACCACCCAAGAATTAATCTGCCCAAGCATAGAGTGTACCTACCTAAGGAGGATGATTGACCAATTTGACCAACGGAGTCACCGTGAATAGAGAAAAGTCGCTTATGAGGATACAGGATCGCCTATCAGCGAAGCCGCCTAAGTAACAATGGATCCACCTATGTAGACATAAGATGGCCCATCAATAGAGCACATTCACTTATCTAGGATGGCAAGGTGACAAATAGATCCAATAGTATATAGAGCGTATCCACCTAAGGATGATTAATAAGGTAGACTAAGCACAACCACTCGTGAAAAAATCAAAGCTGCTTATGAACATAGTGTATTCATCTATCTAGGGAATGACCAACAAGACAAAGGTAATGCAACCACCCATGAACAAAGTGGATCTAACCATGTAGGAATGTATCCACTTATGAATAGGGTAGGTCTTCTTATCTAAGGTTGACAACCAACCAACAAAGGATGATAGACAAGACACAAATTGGATGGACTTAAGACACTCATTGGTATCCACAAGAAGACAGACTAAATTGCACAAACCTAAATTATTCAAGTGGGAGTGATAACCTACTGTAGGCACACCATCCATGAGGCTAATATCTCAAGATTGGTGTGAGGTTCTATTCGGTCAAGATTCAATAGGTAGGGATCCAGTGGCACAGGGGCTCACCTTTTCCCTTTCTCTAGAGGTCTTGAGACTTTCCCCAAAAAGCTCCTACCTCTACTTAGGGAGATACATGGTGAGTTGCTTCGGGCATGATATTGTACCCTACACTATGATAGGTAGTGTCTGAAAGGTCTTAAGATAGGAAATCACAAGCTCTTTAGTGCATCCTCTAAATACCAAGAGGATATGTGAGGCACATTTGTAAAAACTAGTTCATCACAAGTGTGGGTCAGGAATGCCAATTAAGCCACTCAGACCAACCCTGCACTCCTAACTTGGAATCACCCAAGTATCAGAGCTTCGATAGACACAACGCAACTAGATTGGGGTGCAAATTTTGTTCTCCCCCTTTCTATACCTCTTCAATTCACATGGTTGAGGTCATCCCTTGGGGTGATGAAATATATAAGCATGCCTCCTAAAGGGAAGGTAATGTTAGGCATTTCTAATTTCTGGGCTCACAAGTAGCGGAAGGAGAGAGCATACATGCAAACTAGCACACCTAAGTAACACAAAGGACTTGAGTTGACTTGTGATTTATGATCCCCAAGCTCATCAAATAGTGCAAGGGGAGAGCATACATCAACAAGGGACTCCAAACATAACATACAAGGTAAATTGGCCCTTTAAGAAAAAAATTAAATGTGCCTAAATCAGTGATAAAACAGACAAGGGTCTTCGATGAATGTCTTGCAAGAAACTCGTTAGTAATTTACCCATCAATCTTAGACAAACGAAGCTACAGATGGATGACAAACACTCACAGGCACCAAGGACAATTTAGCAGATCAATAATAAATAAGCAAAAAAATTAAAAGTTTGGAATGAAAGTACTGAAATTATGTTACCAATAGAGTCGCCTATCAATAGTGTAGAGTCGCCCCTGTACCAATAGAGCCACCCCTATGGGTGGCACGATCACTCATTTACATATTTGCCTCTATGTTTATAAAATCCGTCTATGTAGTGTTAAATCTATCCATGTAGGGTTAGTGCCTTCCATCTTTAAAGCCGCCTATGCAATGGTGTATTTTCCCATTATGAGAAAATCTACCTCTGTAGGAATAACAAATGCACCTGTGTAACAGGTTTGGCTTTGTGCATTAGTGGAGCTGCTTGTTCTTTGTGGGTTGTTTGAGTGGTAGAGAGCCGAAGCATATCAGCCTTTGTGGGAGACGAAACCACATGTGTACAGAATGAATCCTCCTGTGTAGGCGTATTCGCCTTTGTGCAAAAAATCTACACGCAAAAAACCTATGAAAATCCTTAAAATAGAGCTAGTAGACCAGTGATGTCAGTCCCACTAGGCGTGCCAAAAAGTGTAGTGATTTTATGCTATTAAATGATTGAAAATTACACTAAAAACCAAACAAATATAAAATCAAAACAACAATTGAGATTAGGGCTAAAAGCTCATACCTTCTCCAAATTCGACGAAAACAGAGTATAATGACAAGATTGATGCATAGATTACCTCGATAATGTCAATTTTGATGTGTGCTCTAGGTAGAATTCAACAACATAACACCATGTAATTTCTCAAGGATGTAAGATTGCATTTTGATAATGCAAAATGGCTAAGTGTTAGTCTTTTGAAAGGGGTATATGGAATGGAGGGCATGGATGCAAAGTTGAAGATCAAGGGTTGAGGCATCTCAACTCATGTGGTGGTGACAAGTGTCACCATGTGAGGCCTTGAGAGGAGTGGTTGGTACTTTGCAAGTACCTTGGGAGATGGACAAGATCTCTCTCATAAAGGGATTTCTTGTCCAATCTTCCATAATGATTGGAAAGGGAGAATAAAAAGGAATTAACAATTCCTTTGGAGCATTTTTGGACAAGTGACCCATGTGGGGTTGCTTCTCCAAAGGGAGAAAGCATTAATGTTGACTTGACAAGAGAGGGATTTCGTAAATGGCAACATGATTATCCCTTCCTAATCAAGGGATTAATGTTGTGCCAAGGATTAAGGGGGTAATTAGGTGGGGTATTAGGCTAATAAAGATGGTTAGGAGGCAAGTTGCAAAAGTTGGAGAATGTGACACCTCCTAATCATGGATTAGGTGTTTGCACATCCCTAATGAATGGATTAGAAAATGAATTAAGGATAACGAGGAAATTATGGAGGATTGAAAAGTGAGAGAAAAAAGGAGAATTAAATATTTAATTTAATTCTTGTGGGAGAATGATTAAATAAAATAAATATAAAATTTTGTTTAATTGAAAGAAGGGATAATAAGTAAAGTATTTCATTGATTAATTAAAGACCTTATGAATTTAGAGGACTTTAGGGGAACAAACTATATTAATTAAATAATAGCAATATTATTTAATTAATGTGGATAAGGAGGGATTTTAGACGAAATAGGGATAAATTTGACCAAATGCAATTGGTCAAATTTAGGTGCCTACAACTGTACAAAAAGGTAGAGGACTTGAAAAAGCTTAGTTTTCCCTTGGCTGTTGATACGACATTTTCATTCAACTAGATATGGGTGTACATTTCAATATTGCTTTGGCACAAGATCATAAATAATTTCACCATATAAATAATTTTCTCAATTCTAGATACTAATACAAAAATTCACTAAATTACTGAATAAAGTATGCACCAGATATCATTGATGAATGTGTAAATTGTTGTTGTAGACTCATATATTTAGAAATATAATATAGATCGATGACATAAATCATAATATAAACATTCATAAATTTCTTTTTGACCTCTGATGAAGTAAGACTG
The DNA here is from genome assembly GCA_007258455.2 of Sequoia sempervirens. Classification (NCBI taxonomy): domain Eukaryota; kingdom Viridiplantae; phylum Streptophyta; class Pinopsida; order Cupressales; family Cupressaceae; genus Sequoia; species Sequoia sempervirens. Next base: position 166,711,085 of record VDFB02000015.1, on the reverse strand, counting down.
ATAGTCTAATCAACAACCCATTCACATTCTTTAAACCTCTTTAAAGGGTGTATGACACTCACAAATAATAGTACAACTTGTTAAAGGTTGTGATTCACTTTTATGAGATTGTGGTTGGGTTTTTAGAGGCTATAAGGCTATACTAGGTAATAACAAGGCTTTTAAAGCCTTTAGAATTATGCATCGACCTCCCTTGTTGGCCTAAAAAGGTGTAGGAACCTTCTTCATGGGCTCTAGCATGAAATCTAATTTTACAACACTATTTTTCATAACACACACAACACTGTAACATTATATTTTGGTTTCCACTTCACACCTAGCACTAACAAATTGTATCATTTGCTTACAAAAATTTATAAACTTGTTACTTGTAAACCTCCTGAACTTGGTATAAATATTGCAATTTGTCTCAATATCTCTAAATCCTTGATTTTTGCACAACTATGAATCTTGTTTGAATCCACTACTGTATTGACCTAGAATAAATCCCTTCTTTGAACCTAGTAACCCTTAAGATTTCCATCCTAGGGTTTGAGATGAACAAAATATCCATTCTTTTTTCCAACTCCTTTGTATATCCTCCTTAAACTTTCAAGAAACTTTTTACTTTATTTTTCCTAAAGTGACCCCTTTTTATTTAATTCAATTTTGGCTCTTGAAAGTCACTTTAACTTAAATGGTCACTTTAAATAAAAAATAATTAACTAAACTAAAGTTATCTGAAAAATAAGAATGCAAGACAACTTAAATTTAATTAATCAAATTATTCTCTCTCTAAACCCCCAAAATAGCCTAGGGGAATGAAATAGGTTAAAGGATCCTTTTTGAACACCTAGGTTGAAAAAGAGGACCTTGCATCTTGAGATTTTTTATGCTTTATTGATGTACATACCTGTTTTAATATATATATTTAATTTATTCTTACACTTTTACTTTTTGTTTATGACATGTTTGTTATGTGTATCTTTTATTCTCATCTCACATTCAATATTATACTTTATATTTTTCTTCTCAAATTGAGGGTATCTTTCCTTTTGTTTCTTCCATATTTACCCTTATGCCTCCTTACATGCCCCATTTAGCTTCAATGTGTGCCTAGATTTCCTTGTTATTTTTCATGTTTGCCTATGTGGCTTGTATGACTCCTAGATTTCATGAGCCACTTGTTTCTTGTTACATGATTTATGTTGTTCTTATTTACATGTTTATGATGTCTACCTCTTATGCAATCTTTATGTTATGATCATTAGTCATATTATGCTTGCTTTTATCATGAGCCTCACTTCTCTTGTGTTTACAGCTTATGCTACGACATTCAAATGTTTCCATATGGCTATCAAGCTTATATCTTATACTCACATGTCTTACATGTTTATGATCCTTATAATATTTACATCTTATGATTTCATGCTCATGATCCTAATCATGGTTACATCTTATGATTAAACATTATGATCCTTGTCATGTTCACGTATTTTACATCCTATTTGTACATGCAATATAAATTGTCTAGCCTTTATGACCATCCTTATCTTGTGAGTTACTTAAATGGAGGTAACATTTGGGGGGATTTTGCATGCTCCTTTACCATACATGCTTTCACTATTATCTTCTACTTATGTTCTTATATGCTTATCATATAATGATATAATTTCTCATGTTTGCATGTTTTGTCACGCTTTTATCTTTTTCTCCTCTCAAATTCTTTACATCCTTTGTATGCAACCAAACCATTTATGCAACTACTATTTTGTAGCATTTTTTAATAATACTTTTAGTCATTCCCATGTCTAGTGGAGCTTATATCAATTTATGTGTTGCAGAAATATTTCATTTAATTGGAGCTTTTATCACCTAATCTCTTTCCTTTCTCTACTTTTAATTTTGTAGGGATACTTCCATTTTCAAGCAAGTTGAATTGAATGCTTATTTTAATATGTGACAAATGATTCTCATACTATGCTCTTTTTTATTTTTCAAGTTTTGATATATCACTCATCATGAGAAAAATTCAAGAACAATTTCTTACTTTACATAATAGATTTACACTTTGATTTTTTGAAAAATATTTTATTTACATATTGATAGCTTGTTTAACTTTGACATGCATGTGAAAATATACATTGACCTAGTAATTCACAAGTACATCATAGTGAGGGCCATATATCATGGTTAAATTTACAATATCCATGTCCCTTTTTCTAATATTTTGGGTCAATTTGATTCATGTTCTAAATGCAATAGCTAGATTAAAAGTGATATATTCTTGTGTGGATTCACCTCATGACATCACATCCCAATCCTATCACACTAATCTCCATGGATTTGATCACGATGCCTAAATCTCACATTCATTGCCTTGAATTGCATATATGGGTGTAGACATAACTTTAGGCCATTCTAATTAAAAATTAGAACCTTAAAATTTTAAAATTAAAATTTATATCTTGTTGACCTTACCGGAACTGTTGTAAGCAAACTTAACATAAATTTTGAATTAATTTATATGTTGTCTTTGTATATAAGAGCATTTGTTCATTAGTTCAAAATTATGTTAAAAAATATCAAAGAACACATCTAAAATTTGATTTAGAAAGATATTAAAAAAATTCTCATCAAAAAGTGTAACACACCCAATTTAGATCTGTTGCACGGTTGCTTCTTATCCTTGATCTTGATTCATCGTTGTGGAATCAAAAATTTAAGGTGAATTTTTTTAAACACTGAATATATTTTTAAATCACCCCCAAAAAAAATTCAGAAAAAGGAGGTTAGCAAAATGATATAGCATTGGGTTTCCATAATTTACTGTGTGACACCAGGCATGACTCCTTCCGTAGAAATTTGACACAATCAGTACGCTTGGAAGTAGAGAAATCAAACTCAGACCAAAATTTGAAGGCAGACATATCGTCTTAAAAAAATTATCTACATGTTTTACCGCACAAATTTATGATTAGCCGTAGAAATATTTTTCTCAGTGACGGATTAGGTGGTATTCCATTTTTCTGGTTCACCAACATTGATCGGTTTCCCAGTTCCGCACCGCGTGACCGCGCGGCTCCCGATTAGGCCCCCGGTTCCATGTTCGCCTCTGCTGCATCTCTAGCTGACGGTCATATTGGGCGCGGTCCTCTGCCTTGGAAAGAACGGCATAGGCATTGTGTATCTGCAGAAACATTTCGGTGGTGATGGTCTTGCCTTGAGAGAAAGCTGCGGTGTCTGGGTGAAACTGCAGCACCATTTTCCTGTACGCCGTCTTTATGTCCTGCGCGGTAGCCCCGCGGCTCAGCCCCAGCACTTCGTACAGAGTTCCTGTATTTTTCATGTGACCGCCGGCTTCGATTGCGGAAGCCGAATGATACTCGGCACCGGAAACCTGCGCTGCCCTGATTACATTGAAAGGGGGCTTAAATCTGATGTTTGCAGGGCCTCTTCGCCTGGTAGTCGTTAAATCCATGGAACTGGCGCTTCCTATGGCTGAAGCATTTGGGGATGCTGAAATTCTGATGCAGCTCATTCTGAAACGTACTTTTGGGCTCTCTCGTCTCTTTTGGGGGTAATGGTAATGCAGATAACAGGAATAAATGGGGTTTCATGAATCTGTATTGAACAAGAATGAAGATATATATATAGAAAGAGGGAGAATGTAAATTCAGAGGGCGTTTTGAGCGTCGAAGAGAAAATGGTGGGCGTAGAAAACTAGAGGACGCGCCAACAGGCAAATGGTCACAGGGCAGTATTTGCTTGTAGAAGGGTTGTTGGCACGTAACAACCAAAGCCAAAATGAATTGTTAATAGATATTTATCTAATTAAATAATAAAAGTAATATAATTGATTACAATTAGTTTAGAGGAAAAGACAGTTAACAATTAGTAAAGAATTATTTTATTTGTTTACTTATATGTTTTATTTTTATATTTATTAATTTTGAAATTGTAGTTTTTAATAATATATCCATTATGTAATTTTCATTTTTTTTAAATATGTATTTTCATGTTTATGATATCATTATGGAACACTTCTTGGTATATCAATTAAGTTGAGTTTGATATAATAGAAAATAAGAAAAATGTAATTAGTTTTTTTTTTTTTTATGTTTAATTATGTGCGATGATTTGTTGTTTGTTGTAATTGCTAGTCAAATATTAGATCTAATTTTAGATTTTGTATTTAACATTTGTGACAACTTTTGTTAAAATGCACCACATGATTAGGTTTGATGGTGTGGCTCTATCTATTGTTGCTACCTTCTACACTACACTTTTTCATTATATAACACCTACTAAATAGAGAGTTGTGTTAACAAGCATATTGTAATTTTAGGCTAGAAGGAAGATTATAATTGCCCAAAATAGAATGAGCCAACATGGCATGTCTCATAATGACTAAGATTCATTAATAGGCTTAAATGCCATTTGCAAAAATAAATGTGTCAACGGATATGCATTGGCAAGGCAAGGTCCCGTTTGTGAATATTTTAGGGCCCCTTATTCATCCCTAGCTTCCTGATTTTTCCTTCTAATGTAGTTTTTTTTGTCATAAAGATTTTGTCATGGTGAATGCATGTTTATCATAGTATAATGGCTTTCACAACATTTTTTCATTCGTGATGGTATTTCTTAGTTTGCCACAAAGTTTTGCACTTTGATTGTAGTGATTGAGCTTTGTCTCCACAATTTTGTCACAAGGTAAACCAATGATCTCAAGTGAAGTAGCAAAATTGCTCAATTTGTTTATACACATAAATTCTCTCCAAAATATGAGCGAGTTTTAGTTTTTCCTTGATTCCTCCATATAAATTCCAGCCAAATCCAAATTTTGCATGTATGATTTTCATGTGTTTGGTTACACGAGCCAATTTGGTTCATTTTTATGGTCCAACAAAAAAATACTATTTGCTAACCAATACTCTACTAACAGTTTCTTACTTGCTTCTTTTAATCTAAGAGGATTCATTCCAACTATGTGTTCATCTAACCACTTGCTACGTAGCCCTAGCATCCTCAAGATTTTAATTCCTTTCTCTCTTACCTCTAATGATAAACCACATACAATTGCTAAACGGAAGAATATCTAAAGAAAGTGGTTTCCAAGGACCAAAAAGATATGCCTAGAACTCATCTAGCTTTAGGTGTAAGAGGTTTCTTGTTCTAATGTTGATAAGCTAGACTTTAGAGGTGTTCATAGGGGTTGAAATCTAAGTTACAATGCATGATGCGAGTATTGTGAACCAATTTGAGCTAGGATTATGGTCCTAAAAATAGATGTATAAGGATTGTGCACAGTTTCAAGGAACAATGTAAGAGGTTTCTTGTTCTAACATTGATAAGCTTGACTTTAGAGGTGTTCATTGGGGTTGAAATCTAAGTTACAATTCATGATGCGAGTATTGTGAACCAATTTGAGCTAGGATTGGGGTCCTAAAAATAGATGTATAAGGATTGTGCATAGTTTCAAGGAATAATGTGGGAAAGTTATTCAATGAGGATGCATTTAATATTTGGGACATGAGTAGGCCGAGTGCATCAAGTTGGGTGGATTGGAACGTTTGTTACCTTGAAAGCATGCGAAGTATACATATAGAGAAAAAAACTTAAATAAGAGATTACAGAGAACATTTACAAAATTGTATCAAAACAGCAACAAAATAGAGAAGAAGTAGATGTCTGCAAAATTGATGCCAAAAGCCTACAAACAGCAAGCTCAAATAAGGAGGACTTGCACGTTAATCTGCCCAAAATCAGAACAAGTGCTACTCAGTTGAAAATAATGAACAGCATAAGGATTGTGTTCACTGCAATATAGAAAAGCCCACAACTCGTTTACCAGTGTGATTCCTTACTGCTAGTGTTGGTCTTATGCTATGAAAGGGGCCGAAGTTTCCTTGAAAATTGTTATGGATGTGGGCATTAAATATTTGACGCAACATTAAATAATTGGGCCATTCAAGAGAGGTATTGTCAGGATGGAACATAGGATCTAAGGTTTCATCCTAAGCCATGAAATCTTATGTATGAATTGGACAAGCCAAGGATTATGGATAGGGCTACAATATGGATCATTAAGGAAGATCATAATATAAGTATGTTTGAAGCATTCTAGGGGTTAGAAAGAATTCTACCAAGACTTCGAAAGGAGCAGCTTGGGAGCACTCGAATAGGATTTGAAAGAGGATTATCAATGAGATCCTTTGCTAGATCATTGAAGTGAAAGGCATGGCAAAGGCAATGAGATCCTTTGCTAGATCATTGAAGTGAAAGGCATGGCAAAGGCATTGGATGCAAAGTGTTGAAGCAAGCAAGTTCAGGAAGAAAGAAGACTATTGAGGATATTATCAAAGAATTACATCAACACACTCAGTTTAGGTCTTCTGCTGCATAGTTGCATCTTATTCTTGATCTTGATTCAATCAAATCAATTTTAGATGAGACTTTTGTTAAAGCCCTAATATATTTTTAATTGACCCAAAAAAATCCAGGAAAATAATAGGTTACCAAGATACTATAGCATTGGGGTTCCATACTTTAGACCACACATTTACTCTCCAACACCAGGCATGACTCCTTCCATAGAAATTTGACACAAGCATTACTCTTGGCCGCAGAGAAATCAAATTGAATGCCATCATCAAACTCACGCAAAAATTTGAAGGATGACAAAATCCCCTTACAAAATTTATTTACATGTTTTACAGCACAAATTTATGAACAGCCGTCGAAATATTTTTCTCATTGACGGACTAGGTACCATTCCATTTTTCAGGTTCACCAACATTGGTCAGTTTCCCAGTTCCGCACCACATGACCGCGCGGCCCCCGATAAGACCCCCGGTTCCATGTTCGCCTCGGCTGCATCTCTAGCTGACGGTCATACTGGGCGCGGTCCTCTGCCTTGGAAAGAACGGCGTAGGCATTGTGTATCTGCAAAAACATTTCGGTGGTGATGGTCTTGCCTTGAGAGGAAGCTGCGGTGTCTGGGTGAAACTGCCGCGCCATTTTTCTGTAAGCCATCTTAATGTCCCGCGCGGTAGCCCCGCGGCTCAGCCCCAGCACTTCGTACAGAGTCCCTGAATTTTTCATGTGACCGCCGGCTTCGATTGCGGGAGCCGATTGATGCTCGGCCCCGGAAACCTGTGCCGCCCTTATTACATTGAAAGAGGGCTTAAATCTGATATTTGAAGGGCCTCTTCGCCTGCTAGTCGCTAAATCCATACAACCGGCGCTTCCTGTGGCTGAAGCAATTGGGGATGCTGAAATTCTGATGCAGCTCATTCTGAAACGTCCTTTTGGGCTCTCTCACCTTTCCTGGGAAGTACTGCAGATAACAGAAATAATGGGGTTTCATGAATCTGTATTGAACAAGAACAAAGATATATATAGAAAGAGAGGATGTAAATTCAGAGGGCGTTTTGTCTGTTGAAGAGAGAAAATGGTGGGCGTGGAAACCCGAAGGGTGCGCCAACAGGCAAATGGTCACGCAGCAGTTTTTGCTTCTAGAAGGCTTGTTTTGCACGTAACGACCAAGGAGCGCGTGGCCTTAAACGACAAAAAAACCCTAGCAAAAATTAATTGTTAATGAATATTTTATCTAATTAAATAATAAAAATAATATAATTGATTACAATTAGTATAAAGAAAAAGACGTTGACTAAAAAATTATTATTTTCTATTTATTGCATATAGAGATGCATATATTAATTTTAATTTTTTAAGTAAAGCAGTATTTTATTATTCATATATATTTTTAATTAATTTTTTTTTATTTACTTAAAGAATAGTTTTTTTTAATTTATTGAAGGGATAGCTTTTTATGAACGGAATACAACCATTCAACAATACCACCCCAATGGGGTTTGAACCTTGGTGGCAAGAACAACAATGCCACCATTAAACCATCACACCATGCCAATACCGGCTTAAAGAATAGTTTATTTTACTTTAGAATTATTTAATAATTATTTTATTTTATTTTATTTACATTATTTTTTAAAAGAGTTTTATTTATTTATTTATATTTATATTTAATTATATTTACATTGTTTTTTAAAGGAGTTTGCTTTATTTATTTATATTTATATGCATATTTTATTTTTAATTTAATTATAGATTAATTTTTAAGTTGTAGTTTTTAATAATATATCAATTATATAAATGAAAATTTATAAACATAAATATTCAATTCACAGTATAGAACACCTTTCAGTATAGTTATATTAATTAAGTTAAGTTTGATAAAATAAAAAATGAGATAAATGTAATTAGTTTTTTGTATTTGGCTATGATTTGTTGTTTTGTTATAATTGATGGCAAAATATTAGGTCTAATTTTGAATGTGGCATATGACATCCATGATGATTTTTGTTAGAGATTTATTTTTGACATAGATTGGTTTACACCACATAGCTTTGACTAAGACAAAAGTGCGCCACATGATTAGATTATGATGATGTGACTCTGTCTATTGTTGGTGTGGCCTTCTACAACGCACTTTTGCATTATATAACACCTAGTAAATAGAGAGTTGTGTTAACAAGCATAATGAGATTTATTTTAAGTTAGAGGGAAGATTGTAACTGCCCTAAACAAAATGAGCCAACATGGCATGCCTAATAACTAAGAAACCCTAATAGACCTAAATGACATTTGTAAAAATAAATATGTGCTAACAAATATACATCTCCAAGTTAAGGTCACATTTGTCAATATTTAAGGAGTGTACTCATCCCTAGCTTATACTTTGTGTTGCCTTTTACTTCTATATATTTTCTTCTAATGTAATTTATTTTTCCATGGTGAATACATGTTTGTCATAATATAATGACTTTTGCAGTAACGTTATTTATTCATAATGGTATTTCTTGGTATGTCATAGAGTTTTTCTCTTTGATTGCAGTGGCTAAGCTTTTCCCCCATAATTGTGTGCCTATGTAAACCAATGATCTCATGTGGAGTAGTAAAATTACTCAATTTGTTCATACACATGATTTCTCTTGAAAATGTGAATGAATTTTAGATTTTCTTAAATTCCTCCATATAAACTCAATCCAAATCCACATTTTGCATGTTTGATTTTCATATATTCTTGTTTACAAAACAACCCATTTGGTTCATTTTGATGGTCCAAAAAATTCTTACTTGGTAACCAATACACTATTAACATTTTCTTTCTTGACCATTTTTTTTAATATGAGGGTGTTCATTCCAACTATGGGTTCATCTAACCACTTGCTATGTAGCTCTAGCATACTTAGGATTTTAATTCCTTTCTCTCTTACCTCTAGTGACTAAACCACATAATTTCTAGACAAAATAATATATGAAGAAACTCATTCCCAAGGACAGTGTGCCACACCAAAAAAGATTTTCCTACAACTCATCTAGCTATAGGTGTAAGGGGCTTCTTGTTCTAAGGCTGACAAGCTTGAATTTAGAGGGTGTCCATAGGGGTTGCAATGTGAGTTCCAATGCATGTTGTGGATATTATGAACAATCTGAGCTAGGATTGGGGTCCAGAATGTAGTTGTGTAAGTATTGTGCATAGATTCAAGAATAATATGGGAAGGTTGTCCAATAAGGATGCATTTAATATTTGGGACATGAGTGAGACTTGTGCACCAAATTTGGGTGAATTGGAAAGTTTTGTTACCTTGAAAATTTGCAAACTTGATATTCAATAAAGAGGGTAGAGTTGGACTTATGCTATGAAAGGGGGAAAAATTATCTTGAAGATTGTTATGGATGCAGGCATTAGAAAATTGACTTGCAACATTAAATAATTGGGGTCATTCAAGGAGGTGTTGCCAAGATGTACCATTGGATCTCAAGGTTCATCCCAAGCCTTGAGATCTTGCATATTAACTTATACAAGACAAAAATTATGGATTACACTACAAAACCTATATAAGGAGAGGCAAGCTCATTATTGGAGACCATCAAATATGAGGATCATCAAGTTCAAGGAATATTGGTATAAGGATCATTAGGGAAGATTGTAATTCACGTATGTTGGAAGTATTCTAGATGTTGAAATATTTCTAGCAAGACTCTAAAGGGAGCAACTTGGGAGCATTCAAATAGGATTTGAAAGAGGATTATCATTGAGATTCTTTTCTATATCATTGAATTGAAGGCGTGAAAAAGACATTGGATGAACATGTTGAAACAAGGAAGCTCAAGGAGAAAGAAGACTATTGAGAATGTATTGGGGTTGTAGTGAGGATACTAGGGGTGTTAGAGCTTTGGGAAACCATGTTGGAACTCAAAGAAAATATTTGTATGTTGGATGCCAAAGTTTGAAATAGGATTGTGTTGAGGATGAAGTTTGTCTAAGAGGTCTATTTATGAAGTTCAACGAGGAGGACAAGTCTTTCTAGAAAAGAATACAAAGATTTAGAAATGTACTAGGTACATGGATGTTGTTAGGTCTCAAAACCAAAGATCCTAAATCCTAGAGCTTTGATTCACCTTCAAGGTCAAGGGGTTGTCATTAAGAAGGTAAAGATAGACTCGTCAACAAACTTAGGATGGTTAAAGGCTAGCTATGAGAGTGGGTAAACTCACACTCTTTGGACTCAACTTAAACCCAAGAGAGTATTCCTATAGGTCACCTAAACAAGTTAACATATTGATTCAAAATGACTAATCAATGTATTACACAAAAACTATACCCAATTATGCTCTTAACCCCTAAATTTTGTCACTAAGTTAAGACAACACTAGTTGCAATAGACCTTATTATAGTTGATAGTGCACACTACACATGTGCCTACAACTACTAGCAGTAATTTAATCCCTTGAGATAGTTTATCTTATTATTGTTTACATGCTAGAAAGGTGCAACATTCATGTTTAGGTTCACTTAAAATGTTTCCCTTGTTTACATTATTAAACCATTAACATCATATGTAGTTCCTACTCCTAATTCCTATAACTACTGGTGAAATATTTTATTATTTTTAATGTGTGTGTGGAAGGTTTGAGTCTTCAAGACCATTGTCTTATTGGGTAATAGAATCATATCTAGCTATTAAAAAACAAGCAAGAAGTCACAACAAAGGTATGATACATTGTAATCACATCTACTTGATGATCCTTCTCCAAACTCATAAACATTCACAGGCAATAAAGAAAAGAGTGACACAAATAACAATTTGCATTGATTTATAGTGTTACAACACTCATCTAATCTCTATTACAATCACACCGACACATGTTGTGAAGGAAAAAATTTAATAGCAAGAAACCTATCATAACCTACTAAATTTAAAACCTTACAAAATGTTAATAATTGGCCAAGGAGACATATGGTTACAAATATTTGCTTCAATAACAACCTCTTTGCAAGTTTTGAGTAAAAATATCTAATGACAGACTAACAAGAAAATTTGGAATACTAGAATGCTTTGCATATGTGTTCTAGGAAAACTTGTAATGACCAACCCTTGAATGAACATCAAATAAGAATATATGGTCATGTCTTAGAGTTTAGCAACTCGTGGGAGCCTTAGGATTGTGAAAATATTCAAGATTTGAGTATACCTGCAACACTCTCCTCACAACCTTTGATTATTTGATATTTGCATCCCAAAATGCATAAAAATTACTACAACATATCTTTTCATTTATTACGCCTTTAGATTTGGCATGAAATGGTGTGGGTAAGCCTAGGAAATTTGCTACAGATAAGATCTAGGCATGGCTTGAATGTATTAGGCACTACAACAATAACCACAACATTAATTAAGGAGCACTCATTTTTCATTCTTTATGTTGCTTAAATCCATTCCCTTTTAATTAAAATATGTGTTTTGAACATTGACAAGTTAGATCAAGTAATTGTAGGGTATTATAGGCACATTAATGACATTTTGGGCTTTCTAGGAGGGTAGATAGGGTTTACTATCGGCCTAATCTTGAACCTCCTTTAGGTAAAGTGCTAGTTACAATTAGTATTAAAAAAAAGATGTTGACAAATATCATTTTCGAGTTATTTTATTTAATTGAATTATTTATTTATTTATTACATATAAAGATTAACAAGTTAAGATTTTAAAAAAAAAAATTGAAGGATTATTTTTATTTTATTTACTTAAAAATATTTTATTTACTTTAGAATATATATATATAGAGAGAGAGAGATTAATTTTTAATTTGTAGTTTTAATAATATATTGATTATGTATATTTTTTTTTAAACATGTATTTTCATGTTCATGATATGCTTATGAAACACTAAGTTGAGTTCAATAAAATAGAAAATAAAATAAATGTAATTAGTTTGTGTATTTGATTATGTGTGATGATTTGTTGTTTTGTTGTAATTAATGGTTAAATATTAGATCAAAATTTGGATTCGATATTTAATCTTCATGACAATCTTCGTTAGAGATTTATTTTTCACATGGATTGATTTAGGTCACACAACTTGGACTAAGATAGAAGTGCACCACATAGTTAGGTTTTGATGGCATGGATCTATCTATTATTGATGGGACCTTTGACCTTCTACAATGCACTTATGTATTATTAAGCTGAGAGGCTTCTACAATGAAAGCACAGGATGTGTGTACATTTTTTGAAGCTATGTTTATTTTGACATTCTCCTGCCTGGTGATGGTTATATATATTATAAAAGAAATAAAAGAAATGTAACCGACATGCAAATTCATTTTCTATATATACTAGGATATCTCTCAGCTTTTTCATAAATATTATTAATAAATAATATATATATACTAGTATTAAACCTACTAAATAGAGAGTTGTGTTAACAAGCATAATGTAATTTATTTTAGGTTGGAGGGAAGATTATAAGTGTCTGAAATAGAATGGATCAACATGGCATGTCTGATAATGACTAAGAATCCCTAATAGACTTAAATGACATTTGCAAAAATAAATGTGTCAACAAAATTGATTATAGTGATTGTGCTTTGTCTCCACAATTTTGTCAATATCTAAACCAATGATCTCATGTGAAGAAGAAAAATTGCTCAATTTGTTTGTACATATGATTTTTCTTCAAAACATGAGTGAGTTTTAATTTTTTTGTTGATTCCTCCTTCATATAAACTCCATCTTGTTGATGGGTGTTTTGTACACTTTCTCAACATAGGAAATGCGTAGGTGCACTACCTCTCTTGAAAGGTAGAAATTCGCAAGCAAATTACCAATTGCTACCCCAAGGTCTCTCGGGTGTCAAGTCATGATGTGCATGGAATTTTTCAGTTGGTGTTTGATGTGATTTTGCTAGTAATCACAGGGCGGCTTACGGAGTTTGGCTGGGGATGAGGTGAATCTTGAAATGGAGTTCCTAAAATGGGAAGTTAGAGTGTAGTTTGCTGCAAGTTTGAACAACAATCGTAAAACTCCTATTTTGTCTTAATATTTGGTTTTACAATGTGCAATGAACCTTATCATAGGCCATTTATTAAAAAAAGGAAAAAGGGTAGGGAAGAGAGGAGGTTCCTAGATCTGAAACTAACAATGAACAGTGATCATGGAGGGTTCTACTATGGACAGTTTCCTCAAAATAGAATTTCACTTAATCAACTTAACTCACAGTATCATGAAACTTGTGCAAGCTTCTAAGGACTACAAATATTCAACCATTCATTCACCATAAACATGTATGAATAAAAGATAGAAGTTTGGAGCAACTTTAGTTTATGCCCAGACTAACTTTACACTGCTATCAACCATTAGTAAATAGCAAAAAGTATGGACAAGAAAGGCATCAACACAACAAAAATCTACACAACCATTGAACAACATTAACTAATCTATCAAAGTAATCTAAAACCAAGAAGAAGAAAAAATTAAATCTATCTAGATCAACTAACTATGGGAGATGAACCATGTAGCATGCAAAAGAAACTCAAGAGTCCACCAAAATCCAATGAACTTCTATTAAAATTTCTGTAGCATGCATTTACAACAAATCAACTCTCCCTTGAAAATGAGAGGAGACCCCCTATTTATAGTGTTCAAAAATAAAAATGAATGGCCAAGATTGAGTTGCATTGTGTGGCCAAGATTCACTACAAACTAGGGTTTCACCTACCCCCAAATATATTACAATTTAAAATTGCATCCTTGTCTTTTCCCTATTTTGTCCTTATATGGCAACATTGTAGCACCTTGTCTTCTAGTCGTTTTCCTTTGTTGTAGCTATTATGTGAGGAGCTTGTCATCAATGATTGGGTTTCCTTTCTGCTTCTTTAAAGTGGCATACTTCATAAGCTTGTTGATTAATGCTTGGAGCTTATCAACCTCCATTATGTTAGATTGGAGCACCTGGTAGTTCCACTGCTTGGATCGGTCTGTGAGTGTATCCCAATCTCCATCATACTTAGCAGTGTTGTCCCTGACCTATTCAGATTGGGTGAAAGCCCAAGCAGGAAAACTCATGAAATCCGTGGTGAGCTCGCCCAACATTCCATCTTCCATCTTCTTCTGGAAATAAGGCTTTATCTTTTCTGAATCAATCTCGACGACAAGCATGTCATAACCTGTCATTAACTTCAAATACTGAACACAATTAGTCCTAATGTCCTTTTCGCAATCAATGTCAGGTTCCACCTTGCGGAGCACTTGTCCCAGTATCTCCTTTCTATGGTTGAAGTCCATCTTCCACATATCCACCAGCCAGTGATCGTCCTCTGCAAATGCAAGCTCCTTTTCCCATGTTGTCTAAGGCAGCTTGAGGATGGCCTCAATTTTAGGATAAGCGGACCCATAAATCCCCAAGAAGTCAGTGCAAAACTTCCTCGTTCCCTCTAGGTGTCTTTGTACTTCCAAGAACTTATTCACTGTCCTGATAATGCGATTAATGCCCATGTTTCCAGCATACAGAACCTGTAGAAACCAATCCTCCATAGTCTTCGTCCAGTTCTTTCTTCTCTCAAGTTTGTTGATTTGTTCCTTGGATAGCCGCTATGGCAGAGCCAAGGATGTCGTGGGCAGTTCCTCCGTGGACGACCATTGTTGAATATAGTCGATCAAATGAGCCAGTTGTGCCTTAAGTTCTTCCTTGGAGACCTTATCCTTTTGTATCAAATGCATCACTGTGGCAACAAACTCTTGGAGGTGATCTATTTTTTGTTCCCTGGTGGATGTCCCCAAGTTGATGGTGGAGATGTCGTAACTTATCCCCTCTTCACCAACAATTGGCATGGCAATTTGTATAGTCCTAGATCCAAAAGTGTCCATGGTTAGTTTGGATATGACTTTAGGCCTCTTTTCTTTCTTCGTGTTGACTTGTACTCGAGCTAAGATAGCCTCGAGTCTTGCCTTGGGACCTCTGGGAGTCGGAGTCTTCTTCTCTAATTGCTTTTCCAACCACTTGGGCATCTGAGTTTCTTCTTTGGGTGATTCATGATCACCTTCTTCGTTCTTCATGACTTCAATCTCTTTATAAACTTGGAGTCTCTTGCTCGGTCTTCGTGTCTTCTCCTTCTTCTTCATCTGAGTCTCGGATGAACATTGTGTCTTTGATCGGGGACTTGGTGGGCATGAGTTTCTTGGGGTTGTCCTCTTCTTTGTAGGTCCTCTCCTCTTCTTCAGTCTCATGCTTATGTTCCTCGGGATGTTCTTCTTCTTCATGAGATTTTATCTCAAGCTTACCTATTTTAGACTCTTCTTCAAGTTTATCTTCTTTACTTTCCTCTTCCTCATGCTGAGGTGGCACATCTTGCTCTTTCTTTCCTTATTCCTCTTGTTCTACTGAGAGAGGCATTTCTTCACCAAGCTTAGAGCTTTCTTCATGTTCCCCAATCAAAAGTTTAGAATCTTCCTCCATTTTGTCACTTAACTCCTTTTCTTCCTTGGAAGGTGGCTTTTCTACTTCCTCTCCAGCATCCCTCAACTATCGAGCCAACTCCTCCTCAAGGTCTACATCAAACATCTCCACAATGTGTTTGGCGTCGGCATCGTCTTCTACATCACTCTCGAAAGACTCTGTTTCTTTTCCTTCGCAGACCACCTTATCAATTTGCAAGTGTTGGTGCTTTGGGTGTTCATGGTAATCATTCGCTTCCTCCTCCAATACCCTTGTTTTTCCTTTTCCTGCCTCTCTAACTCTTCAGATATTTTCATTGTGGCTTTCATCTTTGGTGGTTCAATCAGAGGGGTTGAGGCAGGAATGTTGGCTAGAACCTGTGCTAGGGCACTTGGATGGCTGGATTCATCAATACTTCAAGAAGCTCAGTGGGAATGTTCTGCATATGCCACGAGAAGGCCTTTGGAAGTGAGAGTGTGGGCATTGGCATTATTGCTGTCACTAATGAGAGAGATGTGGTCAGGGACATGGAAGTAGAAGAGAGTGGAGAGTTGGTGGCAGAAGACGAGTCGATCATTACAACCTGCCCAATAGGTGGAGAAGAGGCAAGGTGGACCTAGATATCCACCGCAGGCGGGGAAGTAGCTACCATGGCTTGAGAAGTAGGCGGAGGGGCAATAGTAGTGGAGGCAATAGGTGGAGATTTTGGTTGCTCAACCTCCATTTTCTCTCCCTCATGGAGCATATCTTCTTGAATAGCAAGCATCTTTGTGAAATTGTCGGATCTTTTGTGTTTCTTGGAAGGTTCACCTTTCAAAGCCTTTTTGGCATATACCTTGCGATTGGGTTGTTTCTCATTAGTCTCTTTTCTTTTCCTTGACCTAGTAACTAGAGGGGATTTTGAAGTTTCTCCTGATGGGGAAACAACCGTCCCACTATCTGTTTCACTCGTTGCCTCGTCTCCAGCCCCTCATAGGTCAAAGTGACCCATTGTTGCTTCAATTGGGAAATTCGCCCATCAATCCATTCTTTTGTTCGAGCCTCGATGAGCTTGGTTAAAATGTC
The DNA here is from genome assembly GCA_007258455.2 of Sequoia sempervirens. Taxonomy (NCBI): domain Eukaryota; kingdom Viridiplantae; phylum Streptophyta; class Pinopsida; order Cupressales; family Cupressaceae; genus Sequoia; species Sequoia sempervirens. The sequence goes on along the minus strand of VDFB02000015.1, from coordinate 166,694,240 downwards.
AAGGTCGTCGACCTCCTATTCATCACAGTCAATCAGCGCAGCGGGAGATTGGCGACTGTGTTGTACGAAGGATCCATGAATTTGCTTTCATCCTCCTCCACCTGATCTTGTACGGGGAATAGATTGACCCTTTTTACGAAATATGCGGTCATTTGCATATAGTGCCTCATGCACACTTCATTATCATCCTTGCAATTCACCCAAAAATCCTCGACGTTGTGTAGATGGGCATACTCAGGTCCAAGTGCCTTCTTGATATGGCCATAGGGATCCATCCGTGGCCGGACAGTGTGGAGTCTCAAATGGTATTCAGCCAATTCCTTCTTTGAATTATCGACACATTGAGAGGTATGAAGATCATATAGCCCTTGATTGAAGGAAAGGGGATAAGGAATCCCTGCCTTATGCTTGTCACTTAAAAGGGCATGCATATGTCGTAGCTGCCAAGAGAGTTCTAATAATATGATATGGTCATTGGGATACCGGGGCAACTTGTAGGGTCTTTCTGAGAAGCCTTCAACACGAATGTATGTGAACTTCAGATACTAGATGAATAAGAAAGAAAACTACTTTAGAAATGCATTGGCATTGTGAGAGACTCTCCTCTCGAAGTCACCTTTGAGTAATCTGATGATATGACCTATGAAAGTGTCATTACCCCGATAGTAATCTCTCTTGAAGTTTCTGAATTGTAATTGAGGGTATTTATCATAGACCTTCAACTCCCTGCCTGGTTCCTCATCTGGAGCTCTGAACAAACCTATGTATTGTATCTATTTGACCAGTGAATAGACCAAGTAGGATGTCATGTAAAACTTGGAGGTTTTCTTTGCAGCCATAAATTGCTCGTGGAAGCGGTCACTGATTATCTCGCCCTAGTAAAACTTGGTTTCTCCATGGAAAATATCTTCAATGAAGTATAGCATCCATTCTTGGAAGTAAGCAGAAGTAGGAAGACCCATTACTCTGCTTAGTAGGGTCACCAAATCATGGTAGTCTTCATAAAAGTCGCTGCGAAAGAGCTCCTGGGGAACCTTTGCAACACTACCCCTCTTTTCCTTTAGCCAATACTAATTAATAAGCCTTTTACATTTAAGGGGATCTTCGTCCCACATAGCCTTGCCATCACTCATGGTCGGTAGCTCCATCTCCTCGAAGGTAGGGATATGGAAAGTGTTTGTTATTGCCTTATCGGATATGTCAGCCAAAACATTTCCATTCCTATCTACTATGGTTCTGGTTTCCTCTTGATAGGCCTCCCTATAGGCCATCACCAGCTCAGGAGCAACAAGGGCAGGAGGAAAGCTTGTAGCCTTAGCTATTCCAATGCCTCTGATGTTCCACGCATTCTCTATTTTAGGGCTCATTTAGACTCTCTGCTTGAACTCGTCGATGTCTATATGTCCAATGTTGGTGTCGATGACCTCCTTCCAAGTTGAGGTGACTTTGGATTTTAGGGGTTCCCCCTGGAACTAATACTTCATGTGGTCTTTGTCTTCTTTTCCATGGGGTGCCTTAGTTTTCTTTCCTTTGTCTTTCTCTGCAGCTTCCCCTGAAGGTCCTACACTTGATTCCGTATATCCTACAGGAAAAAGGGAGGTGAGCACAATCAAGCATGAAAACATTGAAACATTAGTCAAATCCCTGCAAACGGAGTTAGATTAGATAATTCTGCATTTGAGAAATCTAACATATAATCCAAATTGTCAGTAGAAGTTCATAGTAGGGATTTTGGATGATTCGAGCCCCAGGGGTCGGGCTTCCCTGGCCTAATGGTTGTTTTAGAGTTGTTACAAGAGGGACGACAATAAGGACACAGCGACTTGCCTGTCCCGACCTGCCTTCGGATTTGGCCACTTTAAGGAGTCCACTAACGGGAGTACCTTATTTTAACATGTGGGTTGAAGTCAATTTGTTGACTAGAGAGCATTTGGATCATCTTTTGAGCACTCGGAGCTAGGAGGAAGATTGGCCATTTGAGATGGCTCTAGTGAGATGACACTCCGGGGAAGTAGTTCCATCTGGCGGGACCCACGGATTCGGAAGACGATCAATTATCATATCTTGGCATTTGGGAACTTTGGGTCAAATGGGGTAGAAATCCGTGAGGAGATTGCCATTCGAAACGACAGAAGACATGTGGAGGTTTGATGGAGGAAATCCGAGGGATCAGGTCCAACTAAGGGCTCAACTTTAGTGTTTTCTTTTTTGCGTAAAGCTCATCAGCTAATGGGAGGTCAGGTTCCAGAGGTCGAGAGGACAAGACCAATTTTCCCTTTTGTAATGGCTGGGACAGGACGGAGTCTCGACGGCGAAGGTCCTTGGGGAATGACTAGCTGAAGGTTGGGCACTTGGTAATTTTTTATCATTTCATTTGCGCAGACGTGAGATGAACAAAACCCAGAGGGTGGAAGGTTGTTACTAGAAAGCCATAATTTCACCACGGCGGCCCACAAACGAGGTTCGTGAGTCAGGACCCGAAAGGAATTTGGCATATGGTCGCTTGTTTTTGAGGTCGACAATGTTGCACGACGAGCGAGGGAGCGAGGCTCGAAGCATTGAAAGGTCGAGATCAAACTGCCACTTGGAATAGAGGACTATAAATGACGCCCCAAGGATGGAATCTCGCAAGCGCGAACCCAGGCAACTCAGATGGACTCAGTTTTGGTTTCGCCAAGATTTTTGCCAAGTTCGAACGGCAAGAGGGTGGGGTCGTCCTAGCGATGGCGGACCCGATAGTGAGGTTTGCCGATGCAACTCATCTTCAATTTTTAAGTATTGGTGACGACAATAAGAAGGACCAGACCCACAGAGCGTGAACGCTTTGGCCGAAGAATGACGTTGGGAGGACAAGGTTCCGCAACCATTTATAAGGTGATTTGGATGGTTTTTCAAGTTTTTACCACATGGGTTTTATGCGTGATGTTCTTCTCTATCTAGGGCATGTGTTTTCTTCTTTCAAATTGATTCATTTACCAGAAATCAAAGGAAAACACGAAACGGGGTGTGGACGGCCAACTCACCTTAAGAACTCGATGAAGGATGCGATCGAATCAGCTAGCAAGCACGTTGGACCAGCAATGGCACTTGTTGGGCTTGGAGTCGGCGCGGGGAGATGGCTTTGGATCATTATGAACAAACTGACAGTTGAAAATGACAACACAAACTCGCCTATTTATGGAAGTTAAGGCATTTAATGCCAACAATAAATGCACGTACGACAGACTAAAAGTTGGTAAACTATAATTTGAAAATGTCTGCGGGAGCACCGGGGTTCGACGGTCTGAAGGTCGTCGACTGATAGCCGTTAGATTGGTTGTCGAGAAACAAACAATGCTGGAGGGATCAAGTCCCGACTAGCGGAAAGTCGTTGGTCATTGGGCGCTTGGAAGCTTAGCGTTGATTGGACACCGGGTCCCAGCTCGCAGAAAGCCTGCCAATGAAAGGCTGTAAAGGGTAGGCAAAAAGGCAACAAAAGTCAAGAAGGGGCAGCCTGACAGGGCATGCCTAACGAGCTTCACGAATGCCACCTTAAAAGAGGAAAGGCAAAGAGCCAATTGGATTCCGCAAGGACTAAGGACTTTGAAAATTTTGAGGGGGAAAAACATGGTCAACTTAAGATGACATCACTAAGAGCTTACTGACCATTTTGAACACCAAACATGGGGCACACAAAATGAGACGACAACAAAACGACCCGGTAAGGCGAAGGAAAGAGAGGGTCCCCGTTCTGAACGAGGCATGTGTGCTGAGGGCACAACACATCTAAATCCAAATTTTGCATGTATGATTTTCATATGTGTTTGGTTACAAGAGTCAATTTGATTCATTTTTATGGTTCAAAAAATTGCTATTTGGTAACTAGTACTCTACTAACACTTTCTTGTTTGATCATTTCTTTTAATCTAATAGAATTCATTACAACTATGTGTTCATCTAACCACTTGCTATGTAGTCCTAACATCCTTAGCATTTTAATTCTTTTTCTCTCTTTCCTCTAGTGATAAACCACATAAAATTGTATAAAATTGTTAGACAAAAGAATATTTGAAGAAAGTATTTCCCAAGGACCGAAAAGATATACCTAAAACTCAAATAGCTTTAGGTTTACAGGGTTTCTTGTTCTAATGTTGACAAGCTTGACTTTAGAGATGTTCATAGGGGTTGAAATCTAAGTTACAATGCATGATGTGAGTATTGTGAACCAATTTGAGCTAGGATTGGGGTCCTTAAAATAGTTTAAGGATTGTGCATGGATTCAAGGAACAATGTGGGAAGGTTATCCAATAAAGATGCATTTAATATTTGGGACATGAGTAAGCCTAGTGCATCAAAGTTGGGTGAATTGGAAAGTTTGTTACCTTGAATGTATGTAAAGTAGATATTTAATAAAGAGCTAGAGTTGGACTTATGCTATGAAATGGGCTAAAGTTTCCTTGAAGATTGTTATGGATGCATGCATTAAATAATTAACGCAACATTAAATAATTGGGACCATTCGAGAGAGGTATTATGAAAATGGACCATTGGATCTAAGGTTTCATCCTAAGCCATGAGATCTTGCATATGAATTGGACAAGCCAAGGATTATGGATAGGGCTATAAAACCTAAATAAGAAGAGGCAAGGTCATTGTTGGAGATCTTCAAAGTTCGGGATCATAAGTTTAGGGGATTGGGGTATGGACCAATAAGGAAGATTATAATTTAAGTATGTTGGAAGTATTCTAGAGGTTGAAAGAATTCTACCATGACTTTGAAAGGAGCAGCCTGGGAGCATTCAAATAGGATTTGAAAGAGGATTACCATTGAGATCCTTTGCTAGATCATTGAAGCAAAAGGCATGACATAGGCGTTGGATGCAAAGTGTTGAAGCAAGGAAGTTTGGGAAGAAAGAAGACTATTAAGGATATGTTGGGCTTGGAGTGAGAATACTATAAAAGAATTACATCAATTTACACTCACTTTGGGAAGTTTGGGAAGAAAGAGGACTATTAAGGATATGTTAGGCTTGGAGTGAGAATACCATAAAAGAATTACATCAACACACTCAATTTAGGTCTGTTGCATGGTTGCTTCTTATTATTGATCTAAGTTTTGTTAAAGCCCTAATTATATTTTTAATTGACCCAAAAAAATTAATGGAAAAGAATAGGTTACCAAAATGCTATAGCATTGGGTTTCCATAATTTAGCCCACATGTTTACTCTCCTTCCATAGAAATTTGACAAAGCATTACTATTGGTAGCAAAGAAATCAAATTGAAAGCCATAATTAAACTCACACCAAAATTTGAAGGATGACAAAATCCCCTTAGAATATTTATTTACATGTTTTACAGCAAAAATTTATGAACAGACGTAGAAATATTTTTCTCAATAACGGAATAGGTATAATGCCATTTTTCAGGTTCACCAACATTGATCAGTTTCCCAGTTCCGCACCACATGACCGCGCGGCTCCTAATAAGACCCGTGGTTCCATGTTCACCTCTACTGCATCTCTAACTGATGGTCATATTGGGCGCGATCCTCTGCCTTAGAAAGAACGGTGTACGCATTGTGTATTTGCAGAAACATTTCGATGGTGATGGTCTTGCCTTGAGAGGAAGCTGCGGTGTCTGGGTGAAACTGTTACGCCATTTTCTTGTACGTCGTCTTTATGTCCCGCGCGGTAGCCACGCGGCTCAGCTCCAACACTTCGTACAGAGTCCCTAAATTTTTCATGTGATCGCCGGCTTCGATTGCGGGAGCCTATTGATACTCAACACTAGAAACCTGTGCTGCCCTTATTACATTGAAAGAGGGCTTCAATCTGATGTTTGCAGGGCCTCTTCGCTTGCTAGTCGCTAAATCCATAGAACTGGTGCTTCCTATGGCTGAAGCATTTGGGGAAGCCGAAATTTTGACGCAACTCATTTTGAACTGTATTTTTGGGTTCCCGTCTTTCTGTAGGGTAATGGAGATAACAGGGATAAATGGGGTTTCATGAATCTGTATTGAAGAAGAATGAAGGTATATATAGAAAGAGAAAGAATGTAAATTCAGAGGGCATGTTTGTCTGTTGAAGAGAGAAAATGGTGGGCGTGGAAAACTGGAGGGAGCGCAGGGAGCACCAAGAAGCAAAAGGTCAGGGGGCGGTACTTGCTTCTATAAGGATTACTACTGTATGGTCCTATGGGGGGCTTGGGCTTCTATTTTTATGGAGCAGGAGGTCCTATAGGAAAAAGAAATTGTGCTAAGGGATTAATTGAAATCTTTTCCAAAAAAATAGGAGCCCCTACCTTTTAGAAATGAATATTTCAGCTAGTGAAATTGGGGTGTAGTTAGAAATTGCCCCTACAGCTTAGGAGTTTTTTATGCCACTTGTCTCTCATCTAAAATTTTAATTTCTTATTAGAAAATAAATATGAGAGAATTTTGATTTATTTATTATTTTTTATCAAAGCACTACAATTCATTCCTTAAATTTTGGAGTTTAAAATTTTAATTAGAATTGTAAGATTAAATCCATGGGACCAAGAACTTTACAATATTCCTTAAAAAACTAAGCAACATACGCTAAGATTTTTAAGGAAGCCCCCCTCTATGGGACCGTACCCTTATTGGCACATAACGACCAAGGGGTGTGTGGCCTTAAATGACAAAGAAAACTTAGCCAAAATTAACTGTTAATGGATATTCTATCTAATTAAATAATAAAAGTAATATAATTAATTATAATTAGTATATAAAAAGATGTTGACTTAAATGTAATTATTTCTTTTTGTATTTGGTTATGTGTGATGATTTGTTGTTTTGTTATAATTGATGGTAAAATATTAGGTTTAATTTTGAATTTGGTATTTGACATCAATGATGATTTTTGTTACAGATTTATTTTTGACATGGATTGGTTTACACCACACAATTTGGTCTGAGACAAAAGTGCACCACATGATTAGATTATGATGATGTGGCTCTATCTATTGTTGGTGTGGCCTTCTAGAATGCACTTTTGCATTATATAACACCTAGTAAATAGAGAGTTGCGTTAACAAGCATAATGGAATTTATTTTAAGTTAGAGGGAAGATTGTAACTGCCCTAAACAAAATGGGCCAACATGGCATGCCTAATAACTAAGAAACCCTAATAGGCCTATATTACAGTTGTAAAAATAAATATGTGCCAACAAATATACATCTCCAAGGTATAAGGTCACATTTGTCAATATTTTAGGACCGTAGTCATCCCTAGCTTATACTTTGTGTTTCCTTTTACTTCTATATGCTTTCTTCTAATGTAATTTATTTTGTCATAAATAATTTGTCATGGTGAATACATGTTTGTCATAATATAATGACTTTTGCAGTAACGTTTTTTAATTCATAATGGTATTTCTTGGTTTTTCATAGAGTTTTGCTCTTTGATTGCAGTGACTAAGCTTTTCCTCCATAATTTTGTGTCTATGTAAACCAATGATCTCATGTGGACTCGTAAAATTACTCAATTTGTTCATACACATGATTTCTTTTGAAAATATGAATGAATTTTAGATTTTCTTTGATTCTTCCTTCATATAAACTCAATCCAAATCCACATTTTGCATGTTTGATTTTCATGTTCTTGTTTACAAAACAACCCATTTGATTCATTTTGATGGTCCAAAAAATTCTTACTTGGTAACCAATACACTATTAACATTTTCTTTCTTGACCATTTTTTTTAATATGAGGGTGTTCATTCCAACTATGGGTTCATCTAACCACTTGCTATGTAGCTCTAGCATACTTAGGATTTTAATTCCTTTCTCTCTTACCTATAGCGACTAAACCACATACAATTTCTAGATGAAAGAATATATGAAGAAAATCATTCCCAAGGACAATGTGCCACACCAAAAAAGATATGCTTACAACTCATCTAGCTTTAGGTGTAAGGGGTTTCTTGTTCTAAGACTGACAAGTTTGACTTTAGAGGTGTCCATAGGGTTTGCAACACGATTTCCAATGCATGTTGTGGATATTATGAACAATTTGAGCTAGGATTGGGGTCCAAATGTAGTTGTGTAAGTATTGTGCATAGATTCAAGGAATAATATGGGGAGGTTGTCCAATAAGGATGCATTTAATATTTGGGACATGAGTGAGACTTGTGCATCGAATTTGGGTGAATTGGAAAGTTTGTTACCCCAAAAATTTGCAAATTTGATATTCAATAGAGGGTAGAGTTGGACTTATGCTATGAAAGGGGGTCAAATTATCTTGAAGATTGTTATGGATGTAGACATTAAATAATTGGTGCAACATTAAATAATTGGGTCATTCCAGGGGGGTGTTGCCAAGATGTACCATTGGATCTCAAGGTTCATCCCAAGCCTTGAGATCTTGCATATGAACTTATACAAGCCAAAAATTATAGATTATGTTACAAAACCTATATAAGGAGAGGAAAGCTCATTATTGGAGACCATCAAAGATGAGGATCATCAAGTTCAAGGAAGATTGGTATAAGGATCATTAGGGAAGATCGTCATTCGTGTATGTTGGAAGTATTCTAGATGTTGAACTATTTCTAGCAAGACTCTAAAGGAAGTAACTTGGGAGCATTCAAATAGGATTTGAAAGAAGATTATCATTGAGATTCTTTTATATATCATTGAATTGAAGGCGTGACAAAGACATTGGATGAACATGTTGAAACAAGGAAGCTCAAGGAGAAAGAAGACTATTGAGAATGTATCGGGGTTGTAGTGAGGATACTAGGGGTGTTAGAGCTTTGGGCGACCATATTGGAACTCAAAGAAAATATGTGTATGTTGGATGCCAAAGTTTGAAATAGGATTATGTTGAAGATGAAGTTTGTCTAAGAGGTCTATTTATGAAGTTCAATGAGGAGGACAAGTCTTTCTAGAAAAGAACGTGGAGATTTATAAATGTACTAGGTACATGGATGTTGTTAGGTCTCAAATCCAAAGATCCTAAATCGTAGAGCTTTTCTTCACCAAGGGGTTATCATCAAGAAGGTATTTTAAAGATAGACTCATCTACAAACTTAGGATGGTTAAAGGCTAACTATGAGAGTGGGTAAACTCTCACACTCGTTGGACTCAACTTAAACCCAAGAGAGTATTCCTATAGGTCACCTAAACAAGTTAACATATTGATTCAAAATGACTAATCAATGTATTACACAACAACTATACCCAATTATGCTCTTAACCCCTAAATTTGGTCACTAAGTTAAGACAAAACTAGTTGCAATAGACCTTATTATAGTTGATAGTGCACATTACACATGCACCTACAACTACCAGCAATATTTTAATCCCTTGAGATAGTTTATCTTATTATTATTTACATGCTAGAAAGGTGCAACATTCATGTGTAGGTTCGCTTAAAATGTTTCCCTTGTTTGCATTATTGAACCATTAACATCATATGTAATTCCTATAACTACTAGTGAAAGGTTTTATTATTTCTAATGTGTGTGTGGAAGGTTTGACTCTTCAAGACCAATGTCTTATTGGGTAATAGAGTCATATCTAGCCATTAAAAAACAAGCAAGAAGTCACAACAAAGGTATGATACGTTGTAATCACATCTACTTGATGACCCTTCTCCAAAATCATAAACATTCACATGCAACAAAGAAAAGAGCGATACAAATAACAATTTGCATTGATTTATAGTGTTACAACACTCATCTAATCTCTATTACAATCACACCAACACATGTGGTGAAGGAAAAATTTTAATAGCAAGAAACCTATCATAGCCTACTATTTAAAACCTTACAAAATGTTAATAATTGGCCAAGGAGACATATGGTTACAAATATTTTCTTCAACAACTACCTCTTTGCAAGTTTTGAGCAAAAAATCTAATGACAAACTAACAAGCAAATTTGGAATACTAGAATGCCTTGCATGTGTGTTCTAAGAAAACTTGTAATGACTAACCCTTGAATGAACATCAAATAAGAATATATGGTCATGTCTTAGAGTTTAGCAACTCGTGGGAGCCTTAGGATTGTGAAAATATTCAAGATTTGAGTAAACTCGCAATGCTCTCCTCACAACATTTGATTATTTGATATTTGCATCCCAAAATGCATAAAAATTACTACAACATATCTTTTCATTTATTACGCCTTTAGATTTGGCATGAAATGGTGTGGGGAAGCCTGGGAAATCTACTACAGACAAATATCTGGGCATGGCTTGAATGTATTAGGCACTACAATAATAATCACAACATTAATTAAGGAGCACTCCTTTTTCATTCTTTATGTTGCTTAAATCCATGCCCTTTTGATTAAAATATTTGTTTTGGACATTGACAAGTTAGGTCAAGTAATTGTAGGGTATTATAGGCACATTAATGGCATTTTGGGCCTTTTAGGAGGGTAGGTAAGGTTTACTATGGTATTGGGGCCCTATTTAGAACTCATTACATTTTCCTTTTACTTATTATGTTAAAGGTTTGAGCTTTTAGCAAACCATGCTACATTTAAAACTTAGCCACTTTCTCATTTGTCCCTCTTTGCTTCATTTTGTTAGTGATTTGACAAGTTCCAAAACCTATGAACTCATTAATGCCCATTCACACATTGCCTTCGGGTCAAAGCTTTTGGCCTCGATGAAACCAAATTTGAGGTTCGATAAGTTCTTGACAAGTTCCAAAACCTTTTAACTCATCAACACCCATTCACACATTGTCTTCAAGTCAAAGCTTTTGGTCTCCATGAAACCTTCAAAAAGGTTTGACATCAATACTTAGTCTTTTCTACTTTCTTTCATGTCAAATATTTGGGCAACCTTTTGCTTTGTAATGGTTTGAGGTTCAAGTGTATTGATGAAATCATCCCTTAAGGAAATGGTATTGGGGAAGAGACATGTTTGATAGCTCGAAACTATACTTAGAGACATTTTAAAGACAAAGAGTTTAGACATCAAGGCTTGGTATAATGGTATGACATCAAGGAAACCCTAAAAGTTTGAAGGTTTGACTATTACCCAAACTTAGAGGATTATTAAAACAAGCTCCAACACTTGAAACTTTTTGGATTCCCTACATCTCGACCGCTATATAGGTGTAATGAATAATAGAAGATAACACTTAACAAAATTTGACAAATGGTAACCCACACAAACATTTCTTAGATTGGTGACCCACACAAGTTTGAATTAAAAGACAAGGAGGTATTTTGAAGCGAGCATCAAATGTGAGCAAAATTGATAGAGTATCATTAGATGTGTTCTAAAAGATTATAAAATCACACGAAGAGGGAAAGTTCAGTCTCAAACTAGAGAATATTTTGTGGAGAGATATGTATTCCGTAGGGTGGTGTTTCCTTTGTAAGTGTCCCAAAAATTATTAATAGAGCTTAAAAAGTAGAGTTTTAAAAGGATGAGAAACGAAATTGAATAAGATCATCTAACTTCACCAAAATTCGAAGGATGAGAGAATCCCCTTACAAAATTTATGCGGTATACAAAATTTATTTACATGTTTTACCGCATAAGTACATGAACAGCCGTAGAAATATTTTACACAGTGACGGATTAGGTGGTATTCCATTTTTCTGGTTCACCAACATTGATCGGTTTCCCAGTTCCGCACCACGTGACCGCGCGGCTCCCGATAAGGCCCTCGGTTCCATGTTCGCCTCTGCTGCATCTCTAGCTGACGGTCGTATTGGGCGCGTTCCTCTGCCTTGGAAAGAACGGCGTAGGCATTGTGTATTTGCAGAAACATTCCGGTGGTGATGGTCTTGCATTGGGAGGCAACTGCGGTGTCTGGGTGAAACTGCAGCGCCATTTTCCTGTACGCCGTCTTTATGTCCTGCGCGGTAGCCCCGTGGCTTAGCCCTAGCACTTCGTACAGAGTCCCTGAATTTATCATGTGACTGCCGGCTTCGATTGAGGGAGCCGATTGAGACTCGGCCCCGGAAAGCTGCGCTGCCCTTATTACATTGAAAGAGGGCTTAAATCTGATATTTGCAGGGCCTCTTCGCCTGCTAGTCGCTAAATCCATAGAACTGGCGCTTCCTATGGCTGAAGCATTTGGGGAAGCCGAAATTCTGATGCAACTCATTTTGAACTTTATTTCTGGCTCTCGTCTTTTTTGGGGGTAATGGTGATGAAGATAACAGAAAGAAATGGGGTTTCATGAATCTATATTGAGGAAGAATGAAGATATATATAGAAAGAGAGAAAGTAAATTTAGAGGGCTGTTTGGATGTTGACGAGGGAAAATGGTGGGCATGTTTGTCTGTTGAAGAGAAAAAATGGTGGGCGTGGAAAACCGGAGGGAGCGCCAACAGGCAAATGGTCAGGGGTCAGTATTTGCTTCTAGAAGAGTTGTTGTCGCGTAACGACCAAGGGGCACATCGGCTTCGATGACAAATATCCCAATTTTTTTACTTAAACAAAACATAATTTTTTTTATTAAAAATTAAAAAGTTCACCCATGTTTCATGAGTAGTGGTTCACAAGAACTCATCTCCCATGATAATGAATGGTCCACTTAGCACTCATTACATCTAGGTGATGTTCATAGAGGTGAAGCGTTGGGCCTTCCTGAGAGGTCACCCATCCCAATACTACTCTAGCTCAAGCGTGCTTAACCATAGATTTTTCACCAAAGTTAAGCCCACTTAGCTTGCAACCCCATTTGCAAAACCTTCAACAAGTGTTGTGCCTTATGAGCCATTCATTATAAAGCCCCTTTAGCTCATCAATTGATAAGCAAGAGGTATTTTCCATAGCGTGTCAAATTATGATATTTCTATCAGAATTCAACCATGTAGTTTTATTAGTCAAACTCATTGACCCATGTTTCATGAGTAGTGGTTCACAAGAACCCATCTCTCATGAAATACATAAACTAACTACAATCCAAACCTAAAACTTCTTATTTACATGCTTAGGTGCTCTACCATAAAAATTTGCTCCTCATAAATTCTATTTTTCTCAGACCATAGATTAACAAAGTCCAACACATTTTTTTTTGTTTTAAGTTCATTATAAGTGTCTCACAATTATTTGCTTCTATATAACTTTATTGGAGGTGGCTTGTAGTCTTTCCCTTGCTCCACCTTTCTTTAAATCTCTTAGCATAAACCTTACATAACATGTCTATTGCTATTTCATTTGAAAGGTCATACATCAATTTCAAATTGAATTTGAATTAACTACTCGTTGCTAGGAATTTGATGTAGTGTGTCTCTTGTGTATTTAGTGACATCATTTTAATTTATTTTTATGAGTACATAGAAATTGAATATCATGGTGAGCATCTAATCAAAATAGGACAACACATTCATTTATTATCTCATTAACACTTACAAGTTCAACTATCGACTACTTTATCTACATAAACTTCCAACACCTTTAATTTATGCCTATCTCTATAATTGTTGAATTAGTCTTTGTCTTAATTGCTAACAAGGAAGTTGATCACTTTTGTTATAGCAGGTGTCAATAGTGCTTCTTAGTACATGTCCAACTTTATGTACATAGATATACATAAGGTAAACATCTTTTATAGGTGTCAAGCATCAAATTCCTTAGAAGACATAATCGTATGAGGATAATACCATCCAAAATATAATCACGCACAATCAAATCTCTACATAAAATATTGAGGGTGATCTATGTTAAATTTTGTCATTATACTCCTAAGACATCTAATTATAAATGATTCTAAATTACACATAAAAAAAATATCAAAATACTGAATTTCTCTCTATTGTCCATTAAAATTAGATAACCTATAATCCCTCAATTTCATTTCAACGAATATTTTTTATTTTTATCTCAACTAATTTACTTAAAATTTATATTGCAATCAATTTATTAAACCTAAATAAATATCAGTAGGATGTATTTAATTCTCTAAAATAAATACTAAATAATTAAATAAAAACGGTTTCTAATATTTAACTAAATGCTCACGTCTCTTCCGGACAGGATCCAAAAAGTTTGAAATTTGAACTCAATTAATAATAATAATAAACAGTGGAAAACTCTAGAAATGAAAGATAAGAGACTGCATGGAAACTAAAGAATCTTCTAGAAATAAGACCTAAAACAAGTTCTAATAATAATAACGCAGGGATATAATGGTATCAAACCAAGTGGTTTTCCCAACCAGACTGCGCAACGTATTGTGAAAGTAACATCAGCATAGAAGTCGTCGGTCTCATCTTTTCTAGAAAGATAAATATATTTTTTTTTATGGAGGATTCATAATCATTTATTCAGAGTATTAGTTTTAAGAAACACGAGTTTTAAGTTGAATTATTTTTGAATGAGAGTCAAAGATTGAAAGATATTCTTTTTATCAAAATCGTATATAATTTTGATTTTATTTTTAATGATATTGAAATCTTACATTCAAAGAATTGATTCCTAATAAGGATATCAGAATCATTCTTGATAGATAAACCACAAAAAAATTGTTTTGGAACCATTGGCTGACAGTTAAAATTTCTAGAACACAGAATTCGGGAATTTGTAGGGCATGAATATTGTTTTTTATGTATGCCAAAACGCTTTCAATGTAGGTGTTATTATCACAGAAATTAAAATAAGGTTGAATGGCATCACGACAGAGGAAAGTAGGCCCAATTTACTTAGAGATGAAAAGTGTGGTTGAACTTTTCTTCCTTGATTTATTGAGTTATAAGTGTATCTGCTTTTGACTGTATGGTATGATAACAGTTTTTAAACCTGCGTTTCAATTTTCGAATCACAATATTTAAAAAAAAAATCTGAACTTCTATTTATATAATTTGTCACTTGAAGAAAGACTACAGCCAGTCACATCCTAAAAATTGTTTATTTTATTTTATTTCAATCCACTGTTCATGCAAAGTAATGAAGCAGTTGTTTAATGGATAGGTCCCCACTAACCGTCACTTTTGCTGCTTTGTAATAGTTTGCTTCTGGCTATTTCTGTTTTTTTGGGGGTTTTGTGATTGCTTATTTAAGAGTGTTGTTAGATATTGGTGTTATTGGTGTTGTGTTTGTTCTTATTTGGAGGAATTTTTTAATTGTAATTTGGTTTTTATTTGATGATGGATAAGTTAATATTATAAATTTTTTTTCAAAATTTAAAATCTAAATTTTATGAGTTTGGTTTATATTTTGTTTTTCAAATGTTATTTGTAAGAATAGAGCATATTATGGAATTTGTTAATAGGGAAAGAACAACAGTTTTGAGTCTTGATTGTAATGAACAAATGCTTTATCTACATCAATTTTGATATCAAGGAGGTCAACAATGGTCCAAAAGGGAGTATTGTGTAGGAAGCAACAAGAAGAGTTAATGATGCTAGGTTTTTATATACTTTGGGGAGGTTTAGTGAAGCCTTGAAAAACCAAAGTTCTAAGGTAAAGGTTGATACTTCTAATTTTAAAGGTGAGCTTGACTTTAATGTATTCCTCGGCTAGGTCCAATAGTTGCAGAAGTACATTGAGATGGAAGACATTGACAAGGATGATCCAAAAAGAGTGAAAATTTTGCATTCAAGTTGAAGTTGTATGTAGCACTATGGTGGGAGAATGGATAGAATTCAATATGAAAAAGAAAAAATTGTCTCTACCATAAGATGTTGAAACATCTACAAATTTGATTCTTGCACTTTGATTACTAACAAAAAATGTTTAAAGAATTTCAAGTTTGAAACAAAGGGATCAATTAGTGCAAGATTATATAGATCAATTTTATGAGGCTTTGAATATGAATGGATATACAAGAGAGCAAAAAGCAAGCAACAACTTGGTATGTGAATAGACAAAAACTTCAACATTACGACAAGCTTGCATTGGTGTAAGTACCTATGATGGATGAAACTTATGAATATGTTTTAAGAATAGAGGATAAATTGAATCAAAAAATAAAATGGTGAGTAAAAGGGATGGTGACAATCAAAATGAAGGGAATGAAGTTTCTTTAGAACTGGCCATGAGTGAAGAGCTAGAAGAAGGCAATAATGAGAAAGATGACTTCAATGGAAGGGGAGGCTTCATAGGTAGAGTTAAAGGATGACAATCTTTTAGAGATTAGAAGCCCTTGAGACACTTTGTTTGTAATGAAACCCATAAAGTCATAATTTTCCCTTAAAACCCTATAAGCGCAATGATAGCCTAATAAAAAGAGGAACCTTTGTCTAAGAAAGTTGAAGTAGAGACAAAAGAAATTTAATGTTGTGAATAACATTGATATCGGAGAACAAAGAGGCCCCTACATTTGATTGGAGGGTAAGAATGTTTTGAACAAAATACATGGACAAGGTTTGCAAGGTGATTATAGATAGTAGATCTACTAACAATCTAGTAAATACAAAAATGATTAGCAAATTGTAACTTGCTTGTACTCCAAAATCCAACCCTTAAAAGATTGTGTTGTTGATGGACCATAGTGTAGTTATGGATAGATCTTATCTTGTTGCTTTTAAAATTGGTCCTCATATGGATGAAGTGCTATGTGATGTGGTTCCAATGGATGTGTGTCATTTCTTATTAAGAAGACCTTGAAAATATGATAAAAGATCTATAAGAGAACACTTATGAGGTACAACAACAAGGAATAAGACATCTCCTAAAACTATGGAAATATGAAGGAGCATTGGAAGTAATTACTTTGTCTCTTTTAATAGAAGCCAGGTTTGAGTTTGAAGAGAAAAAAGAATTATAGGTCAACCAAGAAGGGATCTAGAGGAAAATTTGGAAGCAAAAGAGATAAATCATTTGAAGAGTGAGGTATAATAAAAATATATTGTAGAATTGGAACAAGATTCAACTAACAAGATTACAAGTATACCTCAAGAGATAGATGTTGAAGTTTCACTCGACAATAGCCTTCACCCTCATTGGATTGAAGGGGATGTTGAAGTGTGTGAACTTATAAACACGATCACATAAGATCTTCAAAAATATGATCGAGAGTTTGCTCAAAAGTGACTACATAACTTAGTCTCAAAGCAATGATACAAAGTATGATTGATGTAAGGGGATTTTTTTTGGTTTTTTGGTGATAACAACAATGAATTTTTCGTTGGCTTTGCATTTGGGACTTTGCCTAGTTTTGCCTACCCAAAGTTATATGGTGGAATCAACACTAGACTGATGACATTGGGAGAATTTGGGTTGGAATATTTAACAAGGGCTTATATTGTGCATATGAATCCCAAGATATCACTTTGATGATAGGCCCACTAAGAAGCTCACACCCTAATACTGGTGGCAGTGTAGTCCAATTCTTTTGAATTAGGAGGTTCAAACTTTTTGAAGATGGGGAAGATAATGTAACGACTATTTAATTGATAGGTACCCACTACCCATCAATTTTGCTACTTTGTAGATGTTTGTAGATTTTGGGTTGTAATTGTTGTTTCTAGAAATTCCTATTTTGGGGGATTTTGTCTCTTTATTTAGGAGCTTTTAGTCCTAGCATTTTTATTGATGTTTTTGGTGTTGTGTCACTCTTTTTTGGAGGTTTTTTCCTACTTGTAATTTAGTTTTTTGCTTGATTAAGGATAAGCTAATATTATTGTCTCTCTTTTTTGGTTTCACTTTTCATTTAAATTTATAAATCTAGTTTCTATGATGTTTGACCTATATACTATTTTTGAAATTGATGACTTGCAATAACATAGCATATTATGGAATATGTTTATAGGAATTGAACAACAATTCTAAGTCTTGATTGTAGGAAAGAAAAACATTCATCTGCATTGCAAAGCTCATCTTGTACCTAATAACCATTTAAGACTCTATTATGCTTAATGAATAAAGGGTGAAATGAAACTAAATTTATAATAACATTAACATAGAAATAGTAGCAACCACAACTACAAATTATAGAGTTTCATCTTTGAATGTTCAAGGTACAAAGACATTTAAGCTATAAATATGAGGAAACATATTCCATGGTAAAACTATTTGAAGAAAACATACTAAAAGGTTTGGGAGAGCTACTTACCCATATTGACGAAAGGGGCAACAATCTTCTAAAAGATGTCACATATCCTAAGAGTGTTATAATTTTTTTTAGTTCAAGGTGTCCATCTTGGATCCATCTACCTAGATGTAATTTTACAGATTAATAACCCCATTATTTTTGTAGCATTCCCTACTGTTTGTTGGTTTTTAATATTTTTCCATGAGTCTTTTATAATTGTATAAGTTCTCCATTGTGTTTTGGGTAGATAAAATTCATTCATAAGGGAATCCTAGGATTTAAATTGGACATTAGTGGAAATACTATTTAAACTTTTGATACCTTTTTTTTCCCAATCCCTTCCTGAGCAACCTTAGAGTAGGGCAAGGTGTTTTTCTTTATGTTTAAGGCTCCACCATATAGACTTGTTTTTACAGTTTATATAATTCTTCGTATCAAGCCTTTCACTATTGGTTATGTTTGATTTAAAAAGTTCCTAGAATTCCATATAGTTTTGAATATTAGTGAACCACTAGGCAAGACTTGGAAGTTCCCTAGTAGAAGATCACATATTGTGTTATTCTTCCAGGCCTTTTCTTTTTTTGGAACAACTCTTTCAATGTTTTTTCTTACCAGGTTTTTCCATGGTTCATCACTATTAAAGGAGTTAATTATCCATTTGATTGCCAAAGCAATGCCATGTAGCTTAAGATATTTTAACCCTAAACCCCCAAGCTCCTTATCAATGCAACACCAATTCCAGTTCACATGTTTCTTTTTTTTCCCTTTTCCATTGAACCAAAGAAATTGTCTTATCTTTTTGTGTACCTCTTCAATTTGGTAACTAAAAAATACCCAGACTAAAGAGTAGTAAATTATACACATGAGAAGAGAATTTTTTGGCAAACCTTGAATCATTCAGCTAATAAAAGATAGTTTTTCTTTCAGGTATCAAGATTTTTCTATTTTATTCTTGACCCAATTCCACATGTCTTTCGAGAATGGATTAATGGTGAAGGGGATACTTAAGTACCTTTTTTAAGTGTTTAGACCACCCCATTGGATCCCTATCTTGTTGAACCAGTCTGGGGGGAGGTTTTCCAACTTAGCATAATTGATTTTGGTTCAGAAACTTTAGCTCTGGAAGCAACACAAGAAATGTCCAATTTTTTCACTAAATTATTAAAGTTTTCTTCTTCCAACTTGATAAATATTGATGTGTCATCGGGAAAATGAATATTTATTAACTCACTCTCATTAGGTAGGCTCATGCCTCTTACTTCAGGACTTACCATGTTGTCTCTTAATAGGAAGTAAAGAGCCTCAACAACAATTGCAAACAAGGCCAAAGAAAGGGGGCAACTTTGTCTTATTGATCTTCCCAATAGGATCAAGTTTGTTAGGGTCTCATTTATATCCAGTTGGGTAGTAGCATCTTGTAATAAGGTTTTGATCATTTTGCATAACACACTTGGAAATCCAAAGGCATCCAGAGTCATTATGAGGAATGGCCACTCCACTCTGTTGTATGCTTTTTCAAAATCAAGTAGAAGCAATCTGACATCTTGCGATCAACTCTTAGCCCAATCCATCCCTTCCCAACTAGTGATTAAATTTTCTAGGATCTATTTGCCTTTAATAAAACCCGTCTAAGTGTAACTTATCATTTTGGGTAACAAAGAGTTGCATTAACAAACATAATGTGATTTATTTTAAGTTAGAGGGAAGATTGTAACTGTTAGTTTTTATGATCAGATGTAAGAGCAGAAAATTAATTCAAAATCAAACACAGTAACACAACATATACCTTGGGAAAACCCTCCACTTGAGGGAGAAAAACCCAACAACAATATATCACTTATATATTGAATATCAATGAATGTCACTTTTACAAAGAGGCCGATATTAAGGCCAAGAATGAGCACCACAATCTGATGCTAACACAACAATGAAGTAACTCAACCTTCTACACTAATATCAATCTGCATTATTATGTATTTCTCCTTTACTCTTGCTTGCACTTGAGAATATCGAACTATATGAACAAAATGAACTGAATGCATAAGGATCGAACAACATCTTATATATACTATTCGATTGGAGAAGTCTCCAAAGGATGCGACTCTTCAAGTATAATTTTGGCCTCCATGAAATGAAATGTCTCTTCAATACAATTGTCAATTAGGAAGGGTCAACCTCAATGATCAATCATGAAATAACAAATAAATAAAATATATTTTAATAAGTGACGTGTCTCTTAAAAAAAAATGCCTTGACAAATTAAATAGCCGATAGGCTATGTTTTTAATTTATTCTTCATGAAACAAACCGGGATGGAAGTAGAAGCCCGGCGTTGTTGTCCATGTAACTTCAACACTCCCTCTTAGCTAGGGAGGATACTTCCAGCTACATAAGACATATCACCTCATCGTGATGTCAACCACAATGGCTACTCCCATATGTGGAAAAGAAACATATCACCTCATCGTGATATCAACCAACATGGCTACTCCCATGAATGGTAAATGAGCCATATCACCTCATTGTGATATCAACCATCATGGCTACTCCCATGAATGGTAAATGTGCACAAGTTCCCATCACAGAATCACTCAACATGATGTCACCTCATCGTGACTTTCACCATAGCTACTCCCATAGGGTGAAAAGCACAATTACAAGAAAGTCATCATAGACTCTCTCACGTGATGTTGTCATGGAGTCACACACATGACATCCACCATGGCTACTCCCAGAGGGTGGAAACAAGGGCTTTCACCTCAAATTTCTCTCACAAAGAAAGATGCATTAAACAAGGGCTTACACCTCAAATCTCTCACACACAGAGAAATGCATTAACAAGGGCTTTCACCTCAAATCTCTCTCACTGAGAAAAATGCATTAAAGCAAATCACAAAAGATCATTGATGTTGAGTCTCCCTCCCAGTTAGGGCTTCATTCTCCACAATACCAAGCTTGTCTCGAAAGTACAAAAACTTACTCTAGAGAGAGGCTTGGTGAGAATATCTGTCATCTTCTCATCAGTGTTGATGTACTTCAACTGGATTGCTTTCCTTAATACCATATCTTTGATATAGTGGTATTTGATCTCAACAAGTTTAGTTCTGTCATGAAACACTGGGTTGACAAAAAGCTTCACACAACTTTGATTATCACAATGAATGACAGTTGGCTCCAATGATTGTCCAAACAATCCTGCAAGGAGCTCCCGAAGACACACTGCTTCTCGAGCTACCACATAAGCTACAATATACTCGGCCTCTGCGGTGCTCAGTGCCACTGAAGAATGCTTCCTACTACACTAGGAGCTCATAGCAGACCCCAAACTGAAACAACATCCAGAGGTGCTCTTCCAATCAGTGACACACCCTGCCCAATCATAATCAGTATATCCAAGTAGCTTCAAGTCCACACTAGAAGAATATCTCAAGCCATACCCAACTGTGCCACACAAGTATCTTAGGATATGCTTCGCTACAACTAGATATATTTTCCTAGGTTCACACATGAACTGACTAAGTGCACTCATTGCATAGCAAATATCTGGTCTAGTATTGACTAGATACATCAACGATCCAATCAACTGTCTATACATAGTAGGATCCACCAAATCTGAACTAGCTGCAGCCTCCTTAAACTTCTAAAAATTGGTTTCCATAGGTGTAGACATGGATTTGCAATCCATCATACCAAATATCTTCAAGATGTCTATTGTATACTTCCCTTGGCTTAGAATCATCTCATTAGGCCTTTGCCATACTTCTAAACCAAGGAAGTAATGCATTTACTTAAGATCCTTCATTTCAAATTTAGAAGCCAACTCCTTCTTGTATTTGATAATGAGGTGTTCTTCTCCAGTAAGAAATAGATCATCAAAATAGAGAACCAAGATTAATGCTTCGCCATCAATTACCTTGAAGTATAGGTTTGAATCAACATCATTCTTGGAGAAGCCCAAGCTTAACAGGTAACGATCAATTCTTTCGTACCAAGCACGAGGAGCCTGCTTAAGGCCATACAAAGCCTTCTTCAGCCTACAAACATGAGACTCCTCCCCATGCACCTCAAAGCCATCAGGTTGCTCAATATATACCTCTTCCTCGAAACAAACATTGGACCACATAAAATCAGAATGAATAAGATCTAGAATACATTTAGATCTACTTTCACTACTATGAAATGGACCTTTAGTATTCTTACCCAATGTGCAACCTCTGCAAGTGCCTTCATGCTCCTAGTTGAGTTTTGGAAGGCCCGTAACCATCTTCTCCATGGTAGGTATTGCTCGAAAGTGAAGGTGAGCAAATCTTCTATGCCAAACTTCACACGAACTCGATCAATCATGCAATAGAGCCTGAAGTGGGTGGGTGAAAAGTCTGTAGAGGCTCTCATGTCAAACTCCAATCACCCGAGCAATCTTGATATTTGATTTATTTGGCCATGCAAGAACTTTACCTTCTGAAAATGCAACTTGGTACCCCTTGTCCTCCAAGGCTGAGATAGAGACAAGGTTTCGCTTGATACCCAGAACAAATAGAACATCACTCAACTGAAAGGAAATGTTAGAATCCAAGTGAAGAGAGGAGGTCCAACTCCTTTCATAGAATAACTAGCATCATCTCCAATAATTACTTGAACACTAGAATTTCTCTCCACCAAATCAATTAGATGCTCTCTAAATTTGGTGATGTGGTGAGAAGCACCACTATCAATCAACCAAGTATTGTTGTCGGTAGGCACATTGCTTGAAACAACATAATAGAATAGGAAACCACCTATATCCTTTTGCAGAGAGATCTCACCAACATCTGCAATGGAAGAGAGGTCTTTCTTCTTGAATGCAGGAGCACCATCAGATCCTTTATCTCTATTCCTCTTGAAATAGCCTTTCTTTCCTTCTTTCCCTTTCTTCTTCGAGGATTAAGCAGCAAGAACATGAATGTCTTCATTAGCAGAGCTTTGACCAATACCTCTCGCAACCAACCTTGATTCTTGTTGAATACAATCTTCTCTCAACCGATCAAACTTAGGAAGTTTTGATCTCACACTTATTCCTTGAATGTATGACTCCCAAGATGAAAGAAGACCATTAAGAGCCAACATGGTCAAATCCTTGTCATCAACAATATGCCCAATAGTAGAGAGATGATCTCTCAACTCAATGATCTTCATGAAGTATGAGATGACAAATTCTCCTTTCGCCATCTTGACATGATGAAGTTGTTGCTTTAATGCAAGAGCTCGACTTGTGTTGTTAATCTCATACATCTCCTCCAAAGCCTTGAACATGTCTCTTGCAATTTTCAACTTAGAGATGACTAGCACAATGCAGTCTTTCACAGAATCCACCAACATCTTTTTCACTTTAGTGCCATTTCTCTTCCATTGCAACTTCTCATTCTCATCGGTTGGTTCGGGAACTTCACCCTCCACAAACACAGCTAACTCATTTTCTTCCAAGGTGAGCATGACTCTGAATCTCCAAGATGTGAAGTTAGATGCGCCCTCAAGTCTATCTTCAATCTTGAGCCCGTTCACCATCTTGACGATAAGATAGATGCAATCAAGGATGAGAATAAGAATGAAGGATATTGTTGCTTGACTAAATCTGATCACGATCTTTCTTATACCCACTCTAGTACCATGTTAGTTTTTATGATCAAATGTAAGAGCATAAAATTAATTCAAAATCAGACATAGTAACACAACATATACCCTAGGAAAATATTATTCAATGGCACCCCTTTTATACAATTTAGAACTCATATCACATTTGTCTTTTACTTGCTATGTTAGAGCTTTAAGCTTTTTGTGAATCATGCAACATTTAGAACTTAACCACTTTATCATTCATCCCTCTTTGTTTCATTTTGTTAGCAATTTGACAAGTTCCAGTTTAACCTATTAACTCAAACACCCATTCCCACATTGTCTTCAGGTCAAAGCTTGTGGCCTCCATGAAATCAAATTTGAGGTCCAAGAGGTTCTTGAACCTTCAAAAGGTTTGGCATCGATACTTAGTATTTTTTACTTTCTTTCATGTAAAATATTGGGCAACCTTTTGCTTTGTAATGGTTTGGGGTTGAAGGGTATTGAGGAAATCATCCCTTAAGGCAAGTGGATGGAGAGAATTCTGATAATGGGGTCCTAATGAGAAAACAATGCCGTAGAGTGTTGGGGATCAAAAATATCCCATGACACATACCTAAGGAAAGGGAAGGGAAAATGCCTGACCTTGAAGGAATTCTTAGTGAAATGGTTCAAGAGTTGAGGGATCAAAGTTGGAAAGAAAGGTATGTTGGGAATGGTAAGTTTAGTGACCCGAGAAGAGAAAAGGAAATTAGACTTAAGTAGAGTGGCAAGGGAATGGTATTGGGGAAGAGACAAGTTCAATAGTCTGAAACTATACTTGTAAATTTTAAAGACAATGAGTTGAGACGTCAAGGCTTGGTATAATGGCTTGACATGAAGGGAAACCTTGAATGTTTGAATGTTTGACTATTACCCAAACTTAGAGGATTACAAGAAAATGCCCCAACACTTAAAAGTTTTTCGATTCCCTACATCTCCAATGCAATATATGCACAATGAATAATATAGGATAACACTTACCAGAATTTGAAAAATGGTGACCCACACAAGTATTTCTTAGATCAATTATAAATAGTGGGTCAAACAGGTTTAGACACACAAAAGGGAGGGGGCTCGAGTAAAATTTGACAAGGTGGCCTTTTGAGTCCCAAAGATGAATTACTAAGAAGGTGTTCAAGTTTGGAATAAGTTGGGAGAACTCAAGGTGAGCACAATGAAGGCATAATAGGAAGGTAACTATGTAGCAACAATCTGTCATGGATGTGGAATGCTAGGGTGACCTATCTAGGAGGATTGTATGTGTTAAGGTAGAGTTATAAGGAATGCAAGGAGTTCTGGTTGGAGGACAAGTCCTTCGTTGTATTGAGGTGACTAAGATAAGAAGTGGGAGTTTGAATTGAAAGACAAAGTTGTATTTTGAAGCGAGCATAAGATGTGAGCAAAATTGATAGAGTATCGTTGGATTAGTTCTAGAAGTTATTAAATCCAACGAAAGGGAAAAATTCAGTTTCAAATTAGAGAATATTTTACAAAGAGACATGTATTTTGTGGGGTGGTGCTTCCTTTGTAATTGTCCCAAGATTATTAATAGAAATTTAAAAAGTAGGGTTTAAAAAGGATGAGAAATCAAATTGAATAGGTAAGATCATCAAACTTCACTAAAATTTGAAGGATGAGAGAATCCCCTTACAAAATTTATGCGGTATACAAAATTGATTTACATGTTTTACCGCATAAATACATGAACAGCGGTAGAACCATTTTTCACAGTGACGGATTAGGTGGTATTCCATTTTTCTGGTTCACCAACATTGATCGGTTTCCCAGTTCCGCACCACGTGACCGCGCGGCTCCCGATAAAACCCCCGGTTCCATGTTCGCCTCTGCTGCGTCTCTAGCTGACGGTCATATTGGGCGCGGTCCTCTGCCTTGGAAAGAACGGCGTAGGCATTGTGTATTTGCAGAAACATCTCGGTGGTGATGGCCTTGCATTGAGAGGAAGCTGCGGTGTCCGGATGAAACTTCAGCGCCATTTTCCTGTACGCCGTCTTTATGTCCCGCGCGGTAGCCCCGAGGCTCAGCCCCAGCACTTCGTACAGAGTCCCTGAATTTTTCTTGTGACCACCGGCTTCGATTGCGGGAGCCGATTGATACTGGGCACCGGAAACCTGCGCTGCCCTTATTACATTGAAAGAGGGCTTAAATCTGATATTTGCAGGGCCTCTTCGCCTGCTACTCGCTAAATCCATAAAACTAGCGCTTCCTATGGCTGAAGCATTCGGGGAAGCCGAAATTCTGATGCAACTCATTCTGAAGCGTATTTTTGGGTTCTCGTCTTTTTTGGGGGTAATGGTAATGCAGATAACAGAAAGAAATGGGGTTTTATGAATCTGTATTGAGGAAGAACGAAGATATATATAGAAAGAGAGATGTAAATTTCGAGGGCATTTGGCTGTTGACGAGAGAAAATGGTGGGGCATGTTTGTCTGTTGAAGAGAGAGAAAAGGGTGGGCGTGGAAAACTGGAGGGAGCGCCAACAGGCAAAATGGTGAGGGGGCAGTATTTGCTTCTAGAAGGGTTGTTGGCACGTAATGACCAAGGGGGCACATTGCTTTCAACTGCAAAGTTCCCTAGCCAAAGTTTTCTATTCCAACAAAAACATTTTTTTTTTATTTGGATTAATAATAAAAAATTAACTAGATTTTGTACTAACTATTTTTTCTTATTTAAGAATCTATTTACAAAAGAGATCCGACCAAGGGGCACATCACTTTCAACTGCAAAGATCCCTAGCCAAAGTTTTCTACTCCAACAAATTTTATTTTATTTTTTTATTTGGATTAATAATAAAAATTTAACTAGATTTTGTACTAACTATTTTTTCTTATTTAAGAATCGATTTACAAAAGAGATCCGACCAAGGGGCACATCGCTTTCAACTGCAAAATTCCCTAGCCAAAGTTTTCTACTCCAACAAAAACATTTTTTTTTTATTTGGATTAATAATAAAAATTTAACTAGATTTTGTACTAACTATTTTTTCTTATTCAAGAATCTATTTACAAAAGAGATCAAAACATACTCAAAAAAATGGATGGAGAAGGCATATGCTAAGATTTTTTGTTTTAAAAATCACACACAATTTCAAGTAAGAAATCACCATGTACATTATCGTGGGCTGTGAAAACTACATGATATTAATGGATGGAGAAGTTCAAAGAAGCATTATGTTTTAAGTGAAAGCAGGAAGTATGAAGCTATTTCAACCAAAAATAAAGTTAAATTATTGTAAAAATGAATGAAATAAATCAAGTTTTCAGTTTTCAATTTTTGTTTTGTTTTGGACAAATAAGTTTTGATGGAAATCATGATTGTCATATAGATGTTAAAAAAATAAATTAATTGAAATTGTTTCACTCAATTTCTTTGGGACAAAGAATTATGAACTTTCATCCATTTATATTTCAAAATCAAATGGTTGGGGGAGTAAGCATAGATGCAACTCTTTCTAAATTAAAGTTATTGATTCTCCTTTAAAACAAAAAAAACATAGTAGAAATTCAACTCATTGAATGGTAATTTTTTTTAACCAAAAATAAAAATTTTATTTAGAATTTAATGTTTTTTTTTTTTGTTAACTGAGGGGAATTGACGGGTTAGCCTAGTGACTCAGAGCTTAGCTCTTTGATAGGGCAATCCCCACTATAACCCCTCAAGGCTGCAGATTGGGCTTGAACAGGCCTACAACCAGATAAATTCGGGCAGAGAGAATCGATCTCGGGATCTACATGGGGCAAACTCAAAGCCCTTAGCCAACTACACCACTTGTTCAAACTAAATTTAATGTATTTTTATTGGATACTCACATGTCTATTATTTAATTAAATATGTTTTGATAAATTTTCTTACATAAAGTTTACCTATATAAATTGCTAAGAAACATAGAGCACTTAAGATTTAGCCTCTCAAGTTCTAAAAGACTAAAATACGTGTAATTACACTTGGGTTTGATAATTTTATCCTCTCAGTACTTGTCTTTTATGATGAATAAGATTTTTACCCTAATACTACTCACCTTCTTCTCTATCGAAATACATAGACTTGCTACAATCCAATCCTAAAACTACTTATTTACATGCTTGGATGCTCCAACATAGGAGCCTACTCATAAGTTCTCTTTTTCTCAAACCATGGATTGACAAAGTTCAATACAAGTTTTTATGTTGTAAATTCCTTAGAGGTGTTGCAATTCTTTCCTTCTATACAACTTTATTGGAGGTCATTTGTAGTCTTTTCCTTGCTCCTCGTATCTTTAAATCTCTTAGTATAAACCTTACATAGCATGTATATTGCTATTTCATTTCAAATGTCATACATCAACTTCAAATTCAATTTAAATTAACTTCATGGCTAGGAATTTGATGCAATGTGTTTGTTGTGTATCAAAGATATCATCCTAGTTTATTTTTATGATTGCATAAAAATTGAATATCATGAAGAGCATCTAATTGAAATAGGACAACACATTCATATATATATATATATAACATTTACAAGTTGGACTGACTATCAACTAGTTTATCTACATAAATATCAAACATCTCTGATTAATGTCTATCTTTATAACTATTGAATTACTCTTGATCCTAATTGCTAACAAGGAAGTTGGTTACTTTTTCTCATTGTTATAGTAGGTGCCAATAATGCTTCTTAACACATGTCCAACTTTATTTAAATAGATATACATAAGATAAACATCTTTTATAGGTGCCAAGCATCAAATTCTTTAGACGACAAAATCGCATGAGGGGGATACCAGCCAAGATAGAATCACATACAATCACATCCCTACATAAAATATTGAGCGTGATCTAGTTCAAATTTTGTCATTATACTTCTAAGACATCTAATTATAAACGATTCTAATTTTCAATTAAAAAGTTATAATCAGAATAATCAATCTCTCTTCATTGACCATTAAAAATAGATAAACCATAATCCGTAAATTCATTTCAACAATATTTTTTATTTTTATCTCAACTAATTTACTCGAAATTTATATTACAATTAATTTATTAAACCTAAATAAGTAATTGTAGAATGTATTTTATTCTTTAGAATAATATTAAATAATTAAATAAATATGGTTTCCAATATTTAACTAGATGCTCACGTCTCTTGCCGACAGGATCTAGAAAGTTTGAAACTTGAACTCAATTAAATAATAATAAAAAATAGTGGAAAACCTTAGAAATGAAAGATAAGAGACTGCAACGAACCACTAAATTAAAGAATCTTCTAGTAACACAGGACGAGGAATACAATGGTGTCAAACCAGGTGGCTTTCCCAACCAGACTGTGCAACGTACTGTGAAAGTAACATTAGCATAGAAGTCGTCAGTCTCATCTTTTCTTTTCTTTTGAAAAATTGGGATTTTTTTTGTAGGCCCAGTTTACTTAGAAATGAGAAGTGCGGTTGAACTTTTCTTCCTTGATTTATTGATTTATAACTGTATTTGCTTTTGATTGTTTGGTATAATAACAGTTTTTAAACCTGGGTTTCGAATCACAATAATTTTGTTTAAAACCTGAACTTTTATTTTTTATATAAATTTTCCTGTTTTCTTGTCACTTGAAGCACTACCATGCCGGTGGTTTTGTCCTTGGAAAAGGACTTGAGCCATTCACATCCTAAAAATTGTTTATATTATTTTATTTCAATCCACCCTGCATGCAAAGTAATGGAACGACTGTTTAATTGATAGGTCCCCACTAACCATCACTTTTGCTACTTTCTAGCTGTTTTTGGATTTTGGGTTGTAACAGTTTGTTTCTAGCCGTTTCTATTTTTGGGGTTTTCTGTGTTATTGGTGTTATGTTGTTCTTATTTGGGGGATTCTTTTAATGTATTTTATTTTTTATTCGATGGAGGATTATAATCTTTAGTTGATTAGGAGCTTTTGAAATGTTTTGTTTGTAATGAAATCTATAAAGTCATCATTTGTCTTTAAAATCTTAAAAGGGTAATGGTAGCTCAAGAAAAGGAGGAACCTTCATCTAAGGAGGTTGAAGCAGAGACATGAAAACTTGATGTTGTGAAGAAAATTGATATTAGAGAACAAAGAGGCTCCATAAGCTGTGATTGGTGCAAGGGGAAATTTTTTGGTCTATTGGTGATAGCAGCAATGATTATTTTGTTGGCTTTGCATTTGAGATTTTTCCTAGTTTTTCCCACCCAATTGTATGGTGGAATCAACACTAGACTCTTGACATTGGAAGCGTTTGGGTTGGAATCTTTAGCAATGGCTTAGATTGTGCATATGAATCCCAAAAGATTACTTTGATGATAGGCCCACTAAGAAGCTCACACCCTCATGATGGTGGCAATGTAGTCTGATTCTTCTTTAACTATGAGGTTCAAACTTTTTGAAAATGGGGAAGAAAATATAATGACTATTTAATTGATAGGTACCCCACAACCCATCACTCTTGCTACTTTGTAGATGTCTCTAAATTTTGGGTTGTAATTATTGTTTCTAGTATGTCCTATGTTGGGACTTTTGTTTCTTTATGTAGGAGCTTTTGGAGTCAACATTTTTATTGGTGTTTTTGGTGTTGTGTCATCTTTTTTGGAGTTTTTTTCTTGTAAATTGGTTTTTTGTTTGATTAAGGATAAGCTAATATTGTTATTTCTTTTTTTGTTTTCACTATTCATTTAGATTTATAAATCTAGTTTCCATGATGCTTGATATATATACTATTTTTGAAATGGATGACTTTCAAGAACATAGCATATTATGGAAAGTGTTAAATGTTTGGTCTATATAATATTTTTGAAATAGTTGACTCTCAAGAACATAACATATTATGGAAAGTGTTAATAGGAATTGAACAACAATTCTTAAGTCTTAACTGAAGGAAAGAAAAATATTTTATCTACATTGCAAAGCTCATCTTGTAGCTAACAATTGTTTAAAAATCTATTATGCTTAATAAATAAAGGGTGAAATGAAAATGAATTTATATTAACATTAAGACGGAAATAGTAGCAGCCACAACTAGACATTGTAGAATTTCATCTTTGAATGTGTGAGGTACAAAGACATTTAAACTATAAATATAAGGAAACATATTCTGTGATAGAACTATTTGAAGAAAACATATTAATTTTTTAGAGAGAGCTACATATCCATATTGACGAAAGACACAACAACCTTCTAAAAGACATCACATATCCTATAAATTTATTGATTGTAGCTACTAGTGCAATCGATAACCCACAAAACTGTTTTAATTTTATAAACATAATTTAAATCATTCCATTTGAAAACAAAACCTCTATTATTATAATTTACACATCCATTTACACATAAGTCTCACCTTCACACTTTCAAAAGGTAACTTCAAAACCATTCCATTTATAGGGCTACCTTTCAAAAATGACTCATTTTTCTCAAATAATGGATTAACAAAGCAACACTTTTTTATGTTGTAAATTCCTTAGAGGTGTCTTCCAATTCTTTGCTTTTATGTAACTTTATTGGAAGTGGTTTGTAGTCTTTTCCTTGCTTCATTTATCTTTAAATCTCTTAGTATAAACCTTACATAACATGTCTATTGCTATTTCATTTCAAAGGCCATACATCAACTTTAAACTCAATTTAAATTAATTAGTCATCGCTAGGAATTTGATGCAATGTGTCTCTTGTGTATTCAAAGACATCATCCTAGTTTATTTTTAAGATCATATAGAAATTGAATATCATGGAGAGCATCTAATTAAAACATGACACCACATTCATATGTATCTCACTAACACTTAAAAGTTCGACTATTAACTACTTTATCTACATAAACATCTAATACCTTTTAAAAGTGTCTATCTTTATAAATGTTGAATTAGTCTTGATCTTAATTAATAACAAGAAAGTGGATCACTTTTTGTCATTGTTATAGTAGGTGTCAAGAATGCTTCTTAGCACATGTCCAACTTTATTTAAATGGATATACATAAGACAAACATCTTTTACATGTGCCAAGGGTCAAATTCCTTAAAAGACATAATCGTATGAGGATGATACAATTGAAGATATAATCACGCACAATCACATCCCTACATAAAATGTTGAGGGTGATCTAGTTCAAATTTTGTCATTATAGTTGTAAGACATCTAATTATAAATGATTCTACATCACAATAAAAAAAAATAATGATCAAAATAAAGAATCTCTCTATCAACCATTAAAATTAGATAAGCTATAATTCCTCAATTTCATTTCAACAATTTTTATTTTTTATTTTATCTCAACTAATTTACTTAAAAATTATATTACAATCAATTTATTAAACCTAAATAAATATTTGTAGGATGTATCTTATCTTTTTTGAAAAAATGGAATTTTTTATGGAAGGATTCAAAATCATTGCAAGATCATTATGTTATTTGATACAGGAGTCCGAGTTATGTTATTTGATACAGGAGTACGAGTTGTAAGAAATACAAGTCATAAGTTGATATTTTTTTAACTGAGAATCAAAAATTGAAATGTATACATTTAACCAAAATCGCACACAATTCCGATCTTATTTCTTATGATGTCGAAGTCTTACATTCATATTCCTACGTTCAATAAGATTTGATTTCTGATAGACGCATTAAGACCATTCTTGATGAATAAACCACATAAAAAATTGTTTTGAAAACATTGGTTGGCAGTTCAAATTTTATGTATGCCAAAACACTTTCAATGTGGGTATTATTATCACAGAAATTAGAAAAAGGTTGAATGACATCATGACAGAGGAAAGTAGGCCCAATTTACTTAGAGATGAAAAGTGTGAGGGTTGATGCAAGAAGTTAGGTACACAAAAAGCTCAAAAAGTGGAAGTGTTTTTGTTGTTTTTCAGAATTTGTCACACTTTGACTAAAAATTTGAGGCACTTACACAATAAATCTTAAAAAAAGTCATTAATATGAAATTTAGCATTTTGAATCTAGTTTCCAAATATCTAAATTATTCAAATACTCAGATTATAGAAATTAAATTTTGATAGGGATCTATAAAAACCACTTTTTAAAAGTCCATGTTTTTTACCATACCAAGCATGTGTATGGACACCACTTTTTGACCCAAATAAAATTATTTTGCTAATTCCTTTTGGGAAAAGAGAGCTAACAACATGAAGATTGATGTGGAATTTTTTTTGTAATTTTTTGTTGAATATATTTTTTTAATAGAATTTTTATTGCCCTTAATTGTTGTTTTTAAAAATCAACGTGTATAGACAACATAATTGGACCTAAACTGAACATTTTTTGAATATTTTATTTTCATTGTGTAGAGAATCATCTGAAGTTTGATGCCATATAATTTTTTTTATAAGAAATTGTTTTGCCCTCAGCACACACGCCCCGTTCGGAAAGGGCACCCTCTTTTCTTTTCGCCTTGCTGGGTCATTTTTGTCGCCGCCTCATTTTGTGTGCCCCATTTTGGTGTCCCAATTGGTTAGCGTGCCCCCAAAGTCTCATCTTAAAGTGACCATGTTTTTTACCACTCGTCTTTGGCCAAGCCCAAGGGCTTTTCAAGCTTTCTTTGGCAGTTTTCCTTCTGCCAATGGCTCTGGGCCTTGCCGAACCTGGACTCCCGAGTTTCCGTCGTCAGGTTTCCCCTGGGGGTTCATCGTTCCTCGAACGGCAGAAGGCTACCGCCTTCTCGAACCCCGGGCCCCTGATCATTCGCTGCTGCCAGGATTTAATTTGCATGAAGTCCCGAACTGCATTCGTCCCCTCATAGTCCAGACGGTTGGGATGCATTTCCCAGAATTCCCTTCGCCTTTCGCCGTTTCTAGCAGCGAAACCTCACCGGCGCCCCGCCCTCCAGAGTCCGAGTCCCTCCTCACCGCCAGTGTTAAAACTAAATCTTTAGCGGTCGTTTCGTCACGTCCTTTCGGACCTCCCGCCACCGTCCGCAATTTTCAAATTCACCAATCAACGGGTCGACCGTACAAGAATTAAATGAGGCCATTAATTGCAGAGGGGGGTATAAATATTGGGTCGCAACCTATCATTTTCACTTGTCAGGATTGCAAAGGAGGTCAGAGCGCTTTCTAGAAGAGATCAACCGTCCACCGCTCGTAGCTCGCTCGTCTGAGGTCATCGTTGGACCTTTTGTCATTGATCCCACCTTGTCTTTTGTCGGACTTTCAAGGTAGGTCCACCGTTCGTTACATCGAAAATATTTTTATCATTTTACATTTGAAGTAACGAACAAAATAAGCTAAAAATGAATCCAATTGACAAAGCACATTGGATGCCACAAAACCCATGTGTTGAAATCTTGATGAACCCTCGAATTGATCTCCTAAGTTCAATCTGGAACTGAACTTTTCCGCCGTCGTTCGTCACTCAGGGTGTTTGTGTCTTTCAGGCCCGGGTTTCCCCATACCCATCAAGAACTCACAAAATACATAAACTTTCAAAACGGCAGATTCCCTTTTCGGGCCTGCATACCCAGGCCTTTGTCGTCCGATCGCCGCTGGGGTTGAAAATTTTGAAGTTGAGGTCGGCCTTCGTTTTGCCTTCCCAGTCCCGAACTCCTAGACTTCTGAGTCTGGAACTCTGCTAGGTTTTCACCATTCCCAAACGACAGAATGTTCCCGTCTGCTCGACCCCCGGAGCCCACCTTTCATCTCGCCGTCTGGCGCTAACCACTCAGAAATCATCCTTGCATTGTGACCCCCGGTCCTGGTCCGTGGACTTCCGTCGCAGCTTTGCCCTTTTGTAGCGGCCATCTAACGATGGCCTTCCACCTTTCGAGCCCCAAACCTTCGTTTGTTGTGAGGAATAAATCAACGGTCTTTAAATGTCCTTGCCCTCGCCAAGCTTCAGCATACGGGATTATGTCTCGCCTTCACCAGTTAAAAAGGGGAAAAACACGCCCATCTTTCCGACCTCTGAGTTCCGCCCTCCTATTCACTGAGAGAAACTTCCAATGAAAATCAGACGTCCAAGCTTGACGTCGGGTCCGGTCCACCGGGTTGCTCCATCCGAGTTTCCAGTCTCAGATTATCATTCCAAAACAACAAAAACATGACAGCTTTTCGCCCCTCTGGGCCCAAACCATCATCCGTCCTTTAGCCTTCTAGGTCCCGGACTCCAGAGTTCCGTCCTTGGAACTCCATTTCTGGCTGACTGTTTCAAACAGCGAACCCCTGGGAGCTTTCCAGGCCTGAACTTCTAGAGGCCCCAAAATTGACCTAAATGACCTCAAAATTGAAAACTAATGCCTACCCACGTGCTCAAATTTGGCCCTCTTCAACATGAGCCCCTTTAACCATCAAAATGTGAAGATGGGAGAAACTGCCTAGATCGCCCCAGCCTATTTTCCCCTTTCAAACAACATTCTTGCCAGGGAATTCTCTCCCTGGGCCCGAATTGTCTGAAATCCCTTAAAAAAGCAATTAACGACATCTAAAGGGAAAAGGATCTAAATATTTTAGTCATATGATGTCTACTTTGATTTAGTTCATAGGGTTTTGGGCTAACGATAACGTTTTTTAAAGGTTGTACTCATTGTGTCCATGCTTGCAGGATATATGGAATCAGGTGCAGGACCCTCGGGGGGAATTGTAGAGAAAGCCAAAGGAAAGAAATCAGGCAAGACTCCTTGTGGGAAAGAGGATAAGGACCAGATGAAGTTCCAGTTCCAAGGTGAATCTCTATGATCGAAAATCACCATGGACTAGAAAGAAATCACATACACCAATATCGGCCACGTCGATATTAATGAATTTACGCAAAGGGTCAGAATTCACCCAAAGACTGACAATGCCAGATCAATCTGGCAGAGTGGAATCACGAAGGCTGCAGGCTTCCCCCCATCTCTCATTGCCCCTGAGCTAGTCATGGCCTGTCAACAGGCCTACCAACCCGAGACAAGGACCATCATTGACAGAGAT
This sequence comes from Sequoia sempervirens, assembly GCA_007258455.2. Classification (NCBI taxonomy): domain Eukaryota; kingdom Viridiplantae; phylum Streptophyta; class Pinopsida; order Cupressales; family Cupressaceae; genus Sequoia; species Sequoia sempervirens. Next base: position 166,658,739 of record VDFB02000015.1, on the reverse strand, counting down.
GGCAATATTCTAGCTGACATGTCGGCCGAGGGAATTACAAAGACCTTCCACATTCCTACCTTTGAAGAAATGGAAACACCCACCATAGAGGAATGCAAGGAAGCATGGGACGACAACTCGATGGGCTGCAAAAGACTGATAAATCAACATTGGCTCAAGGAGAAAAGGGGCAACACTGCGAAGGTTCCCAAAGAACTCTTCCATAATGATTTCCACAAAGACTACCATGATGTAGTCACCATGTTGAGTTGGGTAATGGGCCTTCCCATTGTTGCATTCTTTCAAGAATGGATGGTATACTTTGTTGAACAGATCCTCCATGGGAATGAGGATGTCACAACAAAAGCCTCATTCTATTGGGGAGGCATGATAAGTGACTTCTTCCATGAGCAGTTCATAAACCTAAAGAAAATTTCCATATTCTACATGACCTCCTATCTGGTCTATTCACTGGCAGAACAAAAGCAGTATAGTGGATTTTTTGTAGCACCCAATGAGGAGCCAGGGCGAAGATTGAAAGTCTATGACAGACATCCCTAGCTCCAATTTAGAAACTTTAAGAAGGAATACTGCAGGGTGAACGACGCCTTTATTGGTCACATCATTCAATTACTTGGAGGGTATTTTGAGAGGAGAGTCTCTCATAGCGCACGGGCATTACTAAAGCAGTACACTTTCTTGTTCCTACAATTCCCCAAGTTCACCTACATTCATGCCCAAGGTTTCACTGAGAGGTCGAACAAGCTGCCCCGGTACCTCAATGACCGGATTATACTATTGGAACTCTCTCGGCAGCTGCAGCATGTGCACACCATCCTCAACAACAAGCATTTGGCATGGATCTCTTATCCCTTTACCTTCGGGCAAGGCATGTATAAACTAGAAACTTCCTAGTTCGCTGGGAACTTAGAAAAGGAACTAGTGGAATACCACTTCCAACTACACACTACTCACCCGCGGATGGACCCGTATGGGCACGTGAGAAAAGTGTTGGGACTAGAGTACGCCCATTTACATCATGTTGAAGATTTCTGGGAAAATTGAAAGGACAACAAAGAGGTGTGTGCTAGGCACTACATGAGGATGATTGCATACTTCGTAAGAAGGGTGCAACTGTTCCTTATACCAGATCAGGTTGAGGAGGATGAAGGTACCGTCATGGATCCTTGATATAACGCAGTCTCCAATTTTCCTGTGCTTGCAATTGACTGGGATGAATAGGAGGTCAATGACCTTGACATTGTGACTAAACCCATTGTGGCCCGAACTGAAGAATGGGTTAAAGGGAAAGTGGCCCAGCTAAAGCAACGAGGAGTGATCCTAACATATGAAGGACTCAAAAGTGAGCATAGTGCCATCGAAGATGTCACCACTATAATTTTAATGGGCAAGACATCCAAATCTCCTCCAATCACCAGATCAAAGAGGAGGAAAGGAATGGAAATGAAGTAGTCCCCAGATCCCAAGGTTTACACAAGGAAGGATTCAGGAGGCTCACCTTCCAAGAATCCCAAGTGAACAGGGGGCACCATGGAGCAACCTGTAATCCAAAAAGGTGAGGAAGAAAGGACAAATCAACTAGAACATCTTTCGGCTCTCCCTGTCTCGACTGCCACATTGTCTCTCTCCCTGGCCATGGTCGCCACATCCCCGCCGATAGTAGATATTTCAGTCCATCTTGCCCCTTCACCTCCGGTTGGGCCCATAATAGTGATTAACTCCTCCTTTGCTGCGACTACTCCAACTTCCTCCACCGCAATGTCACCTACCATATCACTCCCATTAGCCACAATAACAACACCAATGCCTGCTACTGCATTGCCCGAGGCTTTCTCGAAACACATGCAAAATTTTCCTTCTGAGCTCTCCAAAATCCTCATGGACCCCACCCTTTAGGCTGCCTTAGTGCAAGTCCTCACTATTGCTAAGCCTTCACAACCTCCAGCAGGATCACCAATGATGGAGGCCACAATTTTAATTTTCGAAGAATTGGAGATGCGGGAGCAAGAAGCCTCGAAGCCAATTGAAGAGGAGGCAGACGAGTACCATGAACACCCAGAGTACAAACATCAACAAATTGACAGGGTGGCCTACGAAGAAGAAGGAACAGGCTCTTCTGAGAGCGGGGATGAGGAGGGAGATGTTGGTGGTAAGGTCATCATACAAACCTTCGATGACAATCTTGAAGAAGAGATGGCCCACTAGTTGAAACACGATGAAGAAGAGGTAGAAAGGTCACCTCCCAATGAAGGGCAGGAGGGCGACATGACAACAAAAAATGTAGAAACACCTATAGAGGAAAAACAACTGGAGATTGTGCCACCTCCTCCTATAGAAGAAGGGGACAAAGAAGAGAACAGGAATACATGCACAAGGGCAAACAGATTGAAGAAATAAAGGAAAAGGAAAGCGAGGTAGAAGAAAGTCCTGGAGGGAAATTGATTACTAAACCTCACGTCAAATGCCTCACTTTCATCCTAGATTCTGATAAGGAGGGAAACAACACCAAGATGAAAGGTGCACAAATGGAGGGCTGAATAGGGGAGGGTGAAGGCGATCAAGAGCCATCAAAAGAAGAGTCTACCATCCCCGAGTGGTTGGAAAGGCAACTTGAGAAGGAGACTCCCGCTCCTAAGGCTCTGAGGGTGAGACTGGAGACTATCCTAGCCCGAGCCCAAAGCTCAACTAGAAAAGAGAAAAATCCTAAAGTTAGATCCAAGATAACAGTGGACACTTTTGGGTCCCGAATTGCACAAATAGCAACGCTCGTGGTAGGCCAGGCTAGTATAAGCTACAACATTTCCACCATCAACTTGGGGACCGCTACCAGAAAGCAGAAGGTGGGGCATCTTAAAGAATCAGTAGCTATAGTGGTGCACCTGATAAAACAAGACAAGGTCTCGAAGGACGAGCTCAAAGCACAGGTGGCCATCTTGACGGATTACATCCAACAATGGTCTTCAGTGGATGACGTGCCTACCACATCAGCGGCTCCACCCCAACTGCTATCCAAAGAGAAAATTGACAAATTAGAAAAGAGAAAGAACTTGGACAAGACTACGGAGGGCTAATTCTGACAGGTCCTGTACGTCAGGAAAATGGGTATCAGCTAGGCTGTTCGGATAGCCAACAAGTTCTTGGATCTACAACAATCTTTGGAGAGCACGAAGAAGCTCTGCACCGATTTCCCTGCAATGTATGTGTAGACGTCTAATTTGATCACTTCCATATGATCAAACGCGTCTCCTTATTCATTCGGTTGCTCATCCCCTCTGTCAATATTAATTAAACCAGTTGTTTAGTTAAACCCTCCATCTTGCACAAGGGTCCTAAAGTGTTTAATTTAATACTTTACCCCTCTTCCTCCTCTAAATTAAATAAATATACCCTTTTATTTAATTTAGTCATATCCCCCTTTTAAATTAAAATTCATTTTTAATTCCTCTTTTCTCTCTCATAGTCACATCCTCCAACTTTTGCAAGTTGGTCCTTAATCCATCTTAATTACTTCATCTTCTTCTAATTAACTAGGGTTAGCATGTGCACACCCCTAATCATCATTAAGGTCACATCCTCCATAATCTCCCACTTGCTTCTAATGAGTCATTAGTCCACCTAACTGAGTACTTGCACAACCTTAATCAGTTGATTAGCCTAACCTAATCCTCCCCCCACTTATGGCATGTGTCCTTTAGTCAACCTTATTAAAGACTTTCTCCTTTTGGACAAGGCACTCCACTTCCCCATGTGAATTTTTAATTCACCTTTTAATCCCCCAAGGCACCCAAAAGGAATTTTTAATTCCTTCACTTCTCCCCACATGTCCTTCACTTATTCTTTATTCTTTTCCATCTCCCCATGAGAATATTTGAGGAATTTTTAATTCCTCACATGTCCTCTCACCCACATGGGGACAAGGACCTCCTTTATGAGGAGATCTTGTCCAATCCCAAGGTACTTTGTACCCCCCTCCATGTTATGTCCTTCTCCTTCCACCTCATGTCCACTTCACCTTTTAGGGCTACATCACATGCCACATGTCAAGATGTGAGGGCTTGTGAGTTCTCAAACTCACCTTAGCCCTACATCTTGATATTTGGTGGATCAATCTTAACCATCCATTTCCCTTAGGAATTCTCAAAAATCCTATAAATACCCCCTCTTTTCTCTCATTTGGGGAGAGATCATTTTGTTAGCCAAACTCTTGCAATTTTGTTTCTCAACTTATACTTAGCCATTTTCTTGCTTTCATCCACTTGCACTCATCCTCATAACATCATTTAGCTTGCATCTACTTGCCATCCAAGGAGCATACACATTGAAGATCGAAGGGCCAACCAAAGGATCGACTCAACGCAAGGTATAGAGTTCCATTTTGTTGCTTTTATCTTGCATTGTTTCCAACTTAGGCTAATCTTGAGGTGTAGGTTGTTTTAAGTTGTTTTATTTGCACTCTTTTACTTGTTGCTTGATTTCTAACACTCACATTCGACCTATCACATTTCTGGCACGCCTGGTGGGACCCACAAACGGGTCTATTTCTTTCACGTTTGCTGTTTTTTGTATTTTTCAAGGTCCAGGTTGTAGAGTGGCGAACCTGTCCTGACAAAGTGGCGGATCTGTCCGGCAGTGGCGGACATGTCCTGACAAAGTGGCAGATCTATCTTGCAGTGGCAGACTTGTCCTGCAGTGGCGGTCCTGTCCTGACAGGGTGGCGGATTTGTCCTCCGGCGGACTGTCCTGTTGTGGCGGACCTATCACTCGGTGGCGAGGCACTGTCCTAACGTGTCCTTAGAGTGGCGGATCACACCCTGCAGAGTGGCGGATTGTCCTCCGAATGTAAAAATTTCAAGTTTCTTCATTGTCTTTTAGTAAAATAGGAACATAGTTTAATTAAAGGGGTGTCAATAAACCTTGCTTGGCGTGTTTGGGAAGGCTATTTGACGTATCCAATCCCCTTGCGCCATTTGGCGATCCTGGGTGACGAGAAATCATAGCTTTCCAAGTCCTTTTGAGTCACCCTTTTTCACTTTCTTAGTGGGACCTGCTTGGGGATTTCATCACCCCAAGGGATGATTCCAACCACAACGGTGGGGTATATAAAGGGGAGAGCGAAAGCTGTACCTCAATCCAACCATGTTGTAATTGGCCGAAGCGTCGGGATGAAGAGTTGGTCCGAGCCTTTAGTATCTCGCTAAGGTTCCCGACTCATGCTTGTAACGGGTTGGTGTTCACGGTTTGGGCCTCACGTACCGGGTGTATATCGAGGACTCCTTAGCAACCATGTGCATCCTAGAGTAGAAGACTTTGTTGACCATACCCGTTTCTACTAATCTTAGGGTTGTGCTGTTTGCATTGTCTTTCTTGTGCAAAAACCAGTGATTATTAGTTTGGCCAAGTATTTTTATGATTGCTATATTTTGGGTCCTTTGCCTTACCCATCCATCAAAAAATCAAGCTTAAACCTATCCTTTGGCGGACTTGTCCTTATCCTTTGGCGGACATGTCCCTGTGCTGTGGCGGACCTGTCCTACTGTAGTGGCAGACCTGTCCTGGTACAGTGGCGGACCTGTCCCTGTGCAGTGGCGGACCTGTCCCTATGCAGTGGCAGACCTATCCTAGTGCAGTGGTGGACCTGTCCGTCTGCAGTGGCGGATCTGTCCTTATACTATAGCGGACCTAACTTTTGACCAGCCTACATTATCACTTGGCACGCATTGCCCCTCCGTTTTGAACATCAATATGACAATTCAATATCCGAAACAAACATCTGAACATCCGTTTCGAGCCTCCATCCCTTCGTTCTTAAGGCCATTTATCTTGGACACTCTTTTGGTTGTTTCGAGAGCCATTTGTCTACCCTACGACACTCACCATCCGTCCTAAATCCACCTTCATATCCAATCTCTGTTGTTCCATACAAACCCTATTGGAGTAGTCATCCGTGTTGACCTAGGTATTCATCCCCAATCATAATCATTGTAACTGGCTTAAGATCACTATCCGTCTTAAGTCAGTTATCCTTTCTGACCCAATCAATCCGCTTCTATCTCAAGTTGGATTCGGTGTCGTTATCAAACATCCATCTTTCGATCAATACCTAGTGTTACCAAGGATCCTTCCTAAACTCGGTTGTGGATCTCGGTCTTCATCATCTTTATCATCACATCAGTCTTAATCATCAGATCAATCCAACCCCCACATCATCAAGTCTATATGAATCAAAAACCTGACATCTAGAATAATCCAGTGTTTACAAATCGATCCAATTCGATTCCATCAAGCCAATCCACGTCAGCCTGACCAATCGTCATCAACTAGTCTCTCATCAAATCGAATCGATCTTTCATTGTCAAGGTTGTCCTAATATCTTGATCCACCTCATCATCTTGCATGCCCGTTCAGACTCGATCACAGGCAAAGAAAATGGTTGACCAACAAGCCCTGAATGCCCAATCAAACAATCCTCAAGATCCCAATAGCACAATGAACATCCCTCACGATCCCCACAACGGTACCTCATCACAATCCAATGTGGATGGTCAAAACACATCACCCCTTGGGGAGGAAAACATGGCCGATCAACCCGAGCTCACGTTCGAGGAACACTTTAGCAACCCTGTTAATGCACAAATGACAGAACGCCTCTTTGAAAGACATGGGGACAAAATCTTGGCTCACTTGATTGACAAGGGTGTCAAGCTATCGTCAGGTGTCGACTTATCCAAGTATGGCACCTCAACATCTAACATACCCCAAGGTTCACATGACATCCCCAGTAGCTCGTATGTCCCCAACGTTCCTTCCATAGAAGGTTGGCATCAACCTGAGTTCGATAACGCTGTCCTGTATCCCGTTGGCAATCCCACACATCCCACCATCTCGGTCATAGGAACACCTCAAACCATTGACCCCAATGATCCTTTTGCCTATGGCATGCTGCAAAACATCCCGCAACACCAACTATTAATGCTACTGGCACCACCCCCCTCGAACCCCCCTCTTGTCAACACAGGGGGCAACCCTTTCACTGCCTTACCCCCACCTCTTGGGGCTACAAATCCTTCACCATCGTCATTCCTATCTCAACAGCCGCCCCAATCCAACATCCCTCCTCCATCGTCATTCAACCCTCCACCATCGTCCCAATCCAACATCCCTCCTCCATCGTCACTCAATCCTCCACCATCGTCCCAATCCAACATTCCTCCACCATCGTCGTTCGTACCTCAACAGCCACCCCAATCCAACATTCCTCCACCATCGTTATTCGTACCCCAACAACCATCCCAAGCTAACATCCCTCCATCATCATCATTCGTATCCCAACAACCTCCCCAATCCTACGCTCCCACTAGTGCTCAACAACCTCCCTCGCACAACATCTCAATCGCACCTCCACCTCAACAACAATCATTGGCCAATCCCCTATTTTCAACACAACCATCACAACACCAACCACAAGGAAATCAACCTCGGCCTTTAGCCCCGACCATATCTCTATTCCTTGCATCCATTTTATGCTTGCAAATGTAACCACCACATAACATCCCATCTCGCCCATCACAGCCGCCAACTATGCATCAACAACAATATCAACAACCACCCCATCATTACAACTATTACAACCAGCAACAATATCAACAACAACCCTCCTATGGGGCATCGCAACAGTCATATCAACACCCCTAATATCCGCAAGCTAATCAACAACACTTTCTCCATACTTCCCAACAGTACACCACCCACAACTACCCAACCAATCCATATCCCACCTCGCAACAACCTTTTTATCAACAAGGTCCCTTGGCGTATCAGCAGGAGGTGCCACCTCCTCATTATCCATACGCCCATCTCCAAACATCATCTTAGAGCCCACAATCGTCCTACCCTCAGTATCCGTCCAACACACCGGCCAATGCGGACATACTGGAAATCAAAGCCGCACTGAAGGATCTCCAGGCAGGGACTAGCAAACAATCGTTCAAGTTCAAAGATATATTTCCATATCCGTATGATCCCTCCATCTCATTGATTCCCTTCCCCAAACATTTTGAGATGCCAAAGTTTGACAAATATAAGGGGAACAAAAATCCTAAGGCCCACTTACAAGAGTTTTACTCCTAGTGTTAAGAAGTTATCCACATTACAACTATCTCTTTCACCTGTTCCCCCAAAGTCTGGCAAGCAATGCCCTAGGATGGTTCATGACTCTTGAAAAGGGATCTATAAAATCTTTCGCAGACTTGTCAGAAAAGTTTGTCTCCTACTTCTCCTTCAACTTGGAGAAAGATACTGATACCCTAGATCTTCTCAAGGAGAAACAATGTGAAGGGGAAACCTTTACTAGCTACCTCCAGAGGTGGCGTGCCCTAGCAAGCCGAATGAAAACCCCTTTGAAAGAAAAGGACATGGTCACCCTCTTCGTGGAGAACTCCCATCCTGACATGGCTCATAACTTCCGATTACATTGTGTCACCACTTTCGTGGAGGTAGTAGAGAAGGGACCCATCCTTGAGCGTGCCCTTGTTGCCAAGGGGCACATCAAAATATATAATCAAGATAAGGAAAGGACCTTCAATGACAAGCCACATTTTTGGAACAAGAACAAGAATGCAGTCAATGATGGTGTCACTGACACTAAACATCTCCACGTGGCCAACACATCCCAGAAACAACGAAAATCCATGCCTAATGCCATATCCGTACCGCAAGGGACACCCCGTCCTCCCCAATAGTCCAATCAAAATTACCAAGGGAACACTAAATGCCAGTATGCTCAACTAGGAGAACCCTTGAGTGTCGTCTTCAATAAGTTGTTATAGATCAGCTATCCGATCACATATCCTGTCACCAAGCCACTCGACGAATCCAAACCTAAGCCCGCATGGTTTAGGGAAAATGAATATTGTGAGTTCCACAAAATCAAAGGACACTCTATGAATAAGTGTCAGGGTCTGAAAAACTACGTCCAGGATCTCATAGATCGAGGTGACATCAAGGTTGACCCTAGCCAAGCCCCGTCGTCCAATGCTCAATTACAGATCTATCAAAACGCCTTCCCAAACCATAACCAAGGCCCGAGCACTTCCAACAGTAATCCCCAAAATAACAACACAAATAACGTGAGCTATAAGAATGTACCCCTCAATTACGAGGGTATTATTCATTACATTGAGCAGGTAGAACCTCGTGTATCCATGATACATGTCAAAGCTAAAGACCCTCAATGTGTTGTTACCACACGACGGGCCCGCATCACCGTTCCTGCAGCATCTGCACCCGCCCAACCGACTCCTGTAACCTCCCAGTACAATATCCTTGATCACTTAGGAAAGACCCCTGCACATATCTCCATCTTGGATTTACTCAAGTCTTCCCTCGTGTATCAAGAAATCCTCAACAGAGCCCTACAGGAAACCCATGTGCCTAATAACATTGATCCCACACAGTTCCAAGCTTTGGTAGGACACCTAGCTTCATCTCACCAACTACACTTCAGCCAAAATGATATGCCCAACATCGATACCAATCACAATCGCCCCTTACATATTGAAGTCGTGGTTGCCCTCAACTTGTGCACTCTAAAATTCATAAAATAGGTGGGGTATACCCAAGCAGACTTAAGCAACCAGATCATTACAATCAAGGCTTATGATAATGCATAAAGGAATTCAAAAGGGATCATCAATCTTCCTGTCCAAGTGGGACCGGTGGTTCAGTACATTACCTGCCATGTCCTTGATCTGGACTTGCCATATAATCTCCTCCTCGGTCGTCCATGGCTCCATGCTATGCAAGCCGTCCCCTCCACCTACCATCAGTGCCTTAAATTCCCATTCAACGGACAAGAGGTCACCATCTATGCCGACCCCCAACCATTCGAATATTGCCATGCTCTAGAGGCATGATTTCCCCATTTACATTATTGTCCTGGGGTTGAAATGGGGGCATCTCAGTCATCACCTGTTAATCCACCATCCACCGTAATAGCCACTCCATCCTCCACTGATCCTACCGTCACAAAAGTCCAGATCATTGACAAAGGGTGTGGCGAGTATGAAATGCATACTGCTCTTAATGTAGCGACCATGCCACCATCGCCACACGAGCATGGTCAACCTTCCCATGCTACCCCAAAGGAAGACAAGGCTGTCACCTTCCGTGGCAAAAATATCCCTACCACCACTTTCATATCCCCAAGTATCAAGACAGATGCACCAGAAGAAGACATAAGCCAATGGGTTTACCGAGAAGAGCCTCAGCCGGAAACTCCTCTCAAGGAATACTTTTAGGAAAAGTACCCCTGGTCGAAAAAGTTCATGGAAAAGCATAACTATCAAGGCAGAGGCCTAGGAAAGCAAGAACAAGGGCGGTTGCAACCCATTGATACGTCCCCGCTACCAAAAAATGTGGGCATTGGGTATGACAGAAAGCAGAAAGGCCCTGAAACATCGTCTAATGCTTCCAATAGTGTCGCTATGGACAAGGGCTTATTGGAAGACATACCCGAGGAGGAATCCATCATACGTGCGTACGATGATGTCAACCACACCGACCTATCATCTATGTTCGAATGCCTATCCGTCTGCACTATTAGCCTATCCCTTTGCCATCCTGAGCTCATTGATTGAGACCTACGAACTAGCACACCTGTCAGTATGCCTACGGATACATATGTCAACCTCATGGGATTGGGGGAGGATGAACAATCCAGTCGCAAAAGTAAGAATAAGAAAAATAACAAACGGTCATCTAGTGAAAACCTCCCTGAGGCACTTCTTGACTTTGAAAAAGTAAAAATAAAGGACGCATCTGATGGTGAAAACCTCGAAGAGGCACCAGAAGATGGAGATGTTCATCTTCCCCTTATGGGAACTCAGCTATCTGCCAGATCATCTATCCTGATTGAAGAAACGCAAGAAGTAAATTTGGGAACTGTTGAAAGTCCGAAGATCACCTATGTAGCCAAGTCACTCTCCGAACAAGAGTATCCAATCATTGTACGGCTACTCCAAGAGAGGACATTAACTTTGCATGGTTATACTCAGACATGCCAGGCTTAGACCCCGCTTTGGTAGTTCATCACTTAGACATTCGCCCAGACGCTAAGCCTGTCAAACAGAAGCTTCGCAAGATGCATCCGCAAGTCACGTTGTTAGTCAAGAAGGAATTGGAGAAATTAATAGCAGCAGGTTTTATCAGGCCAATTGACTACTCCGAGTGGATCTCTAATATCGTGCCAGTTGCTAAACCAAATGGAGACATTCGCGTCTGCACAGACTTCAGGGATCTCAACAAAGCCTGCCTGAAAGACGACTTCCCCCTGTTGAACATTGACATGTTCGTAGACCTGACAGCAGGACATGAGATGTTGTCCCTTATGGATGGCTTCTTCGGGTACAACCAGATCCGAATCGCACCTGAGGACCAACACAAGACCGCCTTCACAACACCTTGGGCACATTCTGTTACAATGTTATGCCCTTCAGTGTCAAAAATGCAGGGGCAACATATCAGAGGGCAATGACGGTCATCTTCCATGACCTCATACACATCATCATGGAGGACTATGTCGATGACCTACTAGGAAAATCCAGGACACGAGCAGAACATCCTGCCATCCTGAAAAAGATATTTGAGCGGTTAGAGCACTATAAGTTGCAGTTGAATCCAAAAAAGTGTGTCTTTGGGGTCACCTCAGGAAAGTTGCTGGGTTTCATAGTCTCTCGCAGGGGCATTGAGGTTGATCCCGCCAAGGTAAAAGCTATCCTGGACATGCCACCTCCTCGTAATCTCAAACAGTTAAGAAGCCTTCAGGGGAAGATGCAGTCCATCCGTCGGTTCATAGCCCAACTGGCAGATAAGTGTCAGCCGTTCACTCATCTTCTAAAAAAAGATTCCACCTTCCGATGGAACTAGCAGTGTCAGATAGGCTTCGACAAGATTAAGGAATATTTAGCCCATCCACCAATATTGATGCCACCTATCCCCGGCAAACCCCTCTTGCTCTACATCTCCGCCACTTCAGTCGCGCTGGGGGCATTGTTGGCACAACATGATGAGTCGTCGAAAGAGAGGGCAATCTACTACATCAGTCGGACATTGGTTGGCTACGAGCTAAACTATTCCCCCATGGAAAAAGCCTGCCTCGCACTTGTCTTCAACACACAGAAGCTTCGACATTACATGCTTAGCCATCCAGTAAAATTAATTGCCAAGATCGACCCATTGAAGTATCTGTTATCTAGAACCACTCTGACTGGCCGTATGGCTAAGTGGGTCATGCTCCTCAGTGAATTCGACATAGAATACATGGACCGCAAGGCTATAAAAGGACAAATAATTGCAGATCAGTTGGCGGAAGCTCCTCTGGTTGATGCTCATCCATTGATCACCGAATTCTCGAATGAAGAAGTCTTCTCTGTTAATGAAACCCCCACGTAGACTTTGTATTTTGATGGATCATATACACATAATGGATCTGGGGTAGGAATTTTATTAGTGACCCCTCAAGGTGATTACATCCCAAAGTCATTCAGGATAGCATTCCCCTGTACCAACAATATGGCAGAATACGAAGCTCTCCTCACCGGCCTCAAAATTGCGAAACAGTGGCACATAACTCAGGTAAAAGTCTTTGGTGATTCTTTGCTTGTCATTAAACAAGTTAATGATGAGTTCCTAACCAAGGATGATAAGTTGTTACCCTATAAGTGCATGGTGGATGATTTCAAGAAATATTTCACCTCTATACAATTTGAATAGATTCTCAGGGTACGAAACAAAGCAGCTGACACAATGGCCACTATTAGCTCCCTCGTGGACATGCCCAAGGACCGAATAGAGTGTGAGTTTCTTGTAGAACAACTTTTAATCCCAGCATATGATATCCCTGAAACTGGCATGGTGTGCGATATCGTAGGTCCCACCTCCCCATGGTACCAAGACATTTACACCTACCTCTATGATAACATTATACCCCCAGATCTTACACGTAACCAACGCAAATCCTTCGTTCATCGCTCTTCTCGATACGTCATCGTCGGTGATACGCTTTATCGTCGCGGGTATGATGGAATCCTCCTCAGATGTCTGAATGAGACCGAAGCCCATGCTACACTAACGAAGGTACATGGCGGTGTTTGTGGAGCACATTCAAATGGTATGGCTCTGGCCAAAAGGATCCTACGAGCAGGGTATTATTGGCCTACGCTGGAACATGATGCTTGCGAATTTGTAAAGAAGTGTCTTCCATGCTAGCAACATGCAGACTTAATTCATGCCCCCGCACAAGATCTTCAGCCCCTCCTGGCACCATGGCCGTTTTCTCAATTGGGTTTCGACTTGATTGGCAAGATTCATCCACCATCATCTGACGGCCATACATTCATAATTACCGCCACTGAGTACTTTACCAAGTGGGTGGAGACAATGCCTCTTTCACAAATCACCGGTACTTAGATTTCCAAATTCATCCTTTACCATATTCTCTGCAGATATGGTATCCCTTCCACCATCCTTTCTGACAACGGAAAACCATTCAAGAACCAAGCCATGAAACACCTCTGCGACACCTTCCATATCCAACACCGTTGGTCTATGCCTTCTTACCCCTAGGGTAATGGTCAGGCAAAAGCGACCAACAAAACCATCATCTGTATTCTCAAGAAGGTTGTCAATAACACTGGACGAGATTGGCACCTCCATATTCATCCTGCCCTCTGGGCATATCGTACATCTATCTGTACCCCGACAGGCGCCACCCCCTACTCTTTAGTGTATGGTGCTGAAGCTGTCTTGCCAATCGAAGTTGAACTTCCGTCATTGAGAATCTCTCTGAAGAACCTTATCAGCGAAGAGGATGCCCATGTTACGCGGCTTGCACAACTAGAGTTACTGGATGAACGCAGAATAAAGGCATATGACCATCTCCAAGCATACCAAAATCGCCTAAAGCATAGTTACAACAAGAAGGTTCGCCCTCGACAATTCCAGGTGGGCGAGCTTGTCCTGAAAGAGAACCAACGTACTCATCAAGACTGAGAGAAGAAAGGAAAATTTGAGGCAAATTGGTTGGGGCCCTATATCATAGCCGCTAAATATGGATCTGGGGCATATAGGTTGACTACTCTTGAAGGAGACCCCCTTGACGAGCCCATCAACATCATGCACCTGAAAAAGTTCTACACTTAAATCTGCTTGGTTACCCCACCTTGTGAAAAATCCAAAAAAATTAAAAAAATCAAAAAAAAGTCAAAAATCCAAAAATAGTCAAGAGAAATAAATCCGTCCTATGGTGAAAACCACCTCTTGGTGGCGCCTTGGATAAGTATGGATGGTGAAAACCTGGTAATAGGCGTCATCCATAGAGGGCTTAATCATTAACTACCTGACATCCTAGTTATTTTATTCCTTCATCTGCACTATGGTCCTCACCCATCTTATCCTAGGCTGCTTGGTAAATATTGATTGAGCATTGGACGACCCATCTAGCCTATCCCCCATTCCTGAGCTTTTCAGTATCCCGCTCTGAGCTTTCGTCATCCATTGTGTCGGTCTTCACCTAGGTCCCATCCTGTCGTGTTCGTCAGTCGAACTACGTTGCCCCCGCGCTGTCACGTAGGCAAGGTTGATCATTTGATTCACCCCTGAGGCATATTTCCATCATCATCGGTCATCATTGGTCCTCTTTTCACTTTATCCATGGTCTTTTCTGGAACTACGAGGGCTCTGCGCTTTCACGTAGGGAAGGCTAATCTATGATCGGCCCCCGATCCTCTAGGTCTGTAGGTTGTGTCGGTCTTTTGTGCTTCGTCATCAAGTTATGCCCACATCTAACCGGTTCTTCATTAACAAAATTCCCTTGTCGTACAAGATCTTGTCCCTCGGTGACATCCCCCGTCAACTGGATCATCCTACCTTCACATCCATCTTTG
>VDFB02000015.1:166537677-166640233 GCA_007258455.2 Sequoia sempervirens | reverse complement strand
ATGTTTTTGTTTTTCGAAAACACGTGCATAAATGACCAAAAAACAAAAAAACAAAAACACAAAGTTACGTTTTAAGCTAACTTGGCGGGGTACGGCACGGTGGGTGAAAAATATACGTCTCTCGTCCACCCGGTGAATGATGTCACTGTTGTACTCCGGCATGGTGTCTGATCTCACTCGCCTCCTCTTCGTCCTCTCCTCCTTCTCCACTTGCCAGCTGTCACAATGAGCCACCAGTAATTCCTCAATTACTTTTTATCCTCTTTTCCCATTTTCCCTCCTTTTTCAACTTCATTCAAGTCTTTTTTTTTTTTTCTTTTTTTAACCAAAAATTCCTCCAATTAATTCATCCAACCTCTTTCGTCCCGGGGCTGCCATTTGCACATCGTTTGTCCAATTGACTCCGTTCAAGCGCCATTCGTCTCATTTTTCCGTGCTCTTTCCAACGACATGAACCACTCCATACTTTTGAGAAGTTGACCGGGGCTCCCTTTTCCTCCCCCGTCCCCCTTCTCGAGGGGGCATACCCTACCGTTCCCTCCTAACCCGTCGCTTTAAGCCTACCTTCGCTGGACTGGGGCATCCTCTCCGCATCCCCCCCATTTTGGGTAGCTCACGCGCATTCCCCCATGCTGGGGCATCTCTTTTTCTGATCTCTTCCTCTATAGAGTCATCTACAGTCTGTTTTTCTTCGAAACCCTATTATTCTAATAGTATTTCGAAGAGGGGCAAAATGTAGATGTCTAATTTGATCACTTCCATATGATCAAACGCGTCTCCTTATTCATCTGGTTGCTCATCCCCTCTGTCAATATTAATTAAACTAATTGTTTAGTTAATACCCTCCATCTTGCACAAGGGTCCTAAAGTGTTTAATTTAATACTTTACCCCTCTTCCTCCTCTAAATTAAATAAATATACCCTTTTATTTAATTTAGTCATAACCCCCTTTTAAATTAAAATTCATTTTTAATTCGTCTTTTCTCTCTCATAGTCACATCCTCCAACTTTTGCAAGTTGGTCCTTAATCCATCTTAATTACTTCATCTTCTTCTAATTAACTAGGGTTAGCATGTGCACACCCCTGATCATCATTAAGGTCACATCCTCCATAATCTCTCACTTGCTTCTAATGAGTCATTAGTCCACCTAACTGAGTACTTGCACAACCTTAATCAGTTGATTAGCCTAACCTAATCCTGTCCCCACTTATGGCATGTGTCATTTAGTCAACCTTATTAAAAACTTTCTCCTTTTGGACAAGGCAGTCCGTTTCCCCATGTGAATTTTTAATTCACCTTTTAATCCCCCAAGGCACCCAAAAGGAATTTTTAATTCCTTCACTTCTCCCCACATGTCCTTCACTTATTCTTTATTCTTTTCCATCTCCCTATGAAGATATTTGAGGAATTTTTAATTCCTCTCATGTCCTCTCACCCACATGGGGACAAGGGCCTCCTTTATGAAGAGATCTTGTCAAATCCCAATTGCTGACACCCCCCTCATGTCCTCTACTACCTCATGTCCACCTCACCTTTTAGGGCTACATCACATACCACATGTCAAGATGTGAGGGCTTGTGAGTTCTCAACTCACCTTAGCCCTACATCTTGATATTTGGTGGATCAATCTTGACCGTCCATTTCCCCTAGGATTTTCCAAAAATCCTATAAATACCCCTCTTTTCTCTCATTTTGGGGAGATCATTTGTGCTAGCCAAACTCTTGCCAATTTGTTTCTGACTTATACTTAGCCATTTTCTTGCTTTCGTCCACTTGCCTCTGTCCCTACATCATTCATTTGCATCTACTTGTCAAGGCATACATTGAAGATGGAAGAGATTAATGAATAAATCAGAATTATAGAAGTTCTATTTGTGCTTTTATCTTCACCGTGTTCCAACTTAGGCTAATCTTGAGGTGTAAGTTGTTTTATTCACTCTTTACTTGTGATTTCTTATCACATTGACCTATCACAATATGATTCACATTACCAAAGATTGGAATGTCCTCCGATTACCAAGAGGTCACATGGGAAGAATTTCGCATTCAGGTGTGAAGTGATAGATGGAGTGGAGGAAGTGAATTTCAATAACATAAAGGTTGAACAAATTAATGAATGGTGGATTATCGAGATGGTCGAGAATTGAGACTCGAATAGATGTCATTTGATCTGAGTATGACTTGTATGTAATACCAAATGGATCCAAAGAGATAAAGCCTTGTTGAGGAAGAGATGGAGGCGGTAATCCAGCGCAGATAACAATGCAATTCATGAGTTGTAGCATGGCCTTCCAGCCCGGTCCAATTTGATTGGGGACGGTAAAAGTGCTGATGTTGGAGAAAGGTAGGGATATTGCAAAGAGGTGGAGTTGCCGGATGTTGGGTATGGGATTATTGAGGTGGTAGCTCGTGGTGTTCTAAAATTCATGGAATATAGCTTAAGGAAGCATGAGGGCCTATTATCAATGAAGAGCTTTTGAAGGAATAGCTACAAAGGAAGCATCAACAAAAGACAAAATGCTCTAATGTTGTCAATATTCATTTAACTTTTGGGCACTATAAATAGGGGTCTTCTCTCATTTCCAAAGGGAGTTGACTTGTTGTAAAGACATGCTGTTAAAATTTATAATAAAAATATATTGACTTGGTGTATTTTCTGATTTCTTCACATGTTTCATGGTTCAATCTCCATTGTTAGATGCTTTAGTTAGATTCACATTGCTGTTTTAGTTAGTTGTATCCTTGCTTTGATAGATTTTAGTCATGTTGGTCTATGATTATAGAAATTTATGCTGTGTCGATGCCTTCTAGCCCATACTTTTTGTTGTTTGTTGTTGGTAAATGGCCTTGCAAAGTTAACCTGAGCTGAAATTTGAAGCTGCTCTTTGAATATTTATCTTTATTCATGCATGTAAATGGTGGATGAATGGTAAAATATTTGCAGACCTTTAAAGATAGCACACATTTCACGATACTGTAGATTTCTTGGTTAAGTGGAATCCTGTTTGAAGGGAGCTATCCATAGCAGGACTTCCATGGTCACTATTCATAGTTAGTTGCAGATCTAGGAACCTTTCCTTTTCCCTGCTCTTTTCCTTTTTCTTTAAGAAATAGGATGTGCTAAGATTCATTGCACATTGTAAAGTCTAACTTGAGGAAAACATCAAAGTTTTAGATTGTTGTTCGAACCTACAATGAAGTACACTTTTTCAGATTTGAAGACCCACCTCGCATCCAGCTACGTAAGTATGCCCTGTGATTACCAGCAAAATCACATCAAAATCAACTGAGGAGTTCAATGCAATTCATGACCTGACACCCGAAAGACCTTGGGGAGATTTTCAGTAGCTTGCAGTTGGAGATTTTCCTTTCAAGAGAGGTAGTGCACATACACATTACCTGTGTTGAGAAATTGTGTAAAAACACCCATCAACAAAATTGGCGCTAGAAGGAGGGCCTTGTGAAGTTGGATCGAATCGGATAATTCTCCTTGGAAAGATTTCAAAAAGTTTTACGGTTGACACCAAACAAGGGAGAGTTCCAAGAGTTGCAACCTCCTATAAGGGCGAAACGAACTAAGGGATGAAATGCTGCTTCTTCCTCCTCCATTTTGCCCACTTCTCTTCCACCTTCACCCTCATTTAGCTTGTGTTCATCCTGCATTCGACCTTTCGAAACTGCATTTTCTCCGATAGCCAGGAAGTTTCCTCTCTCCTGACCTTTCAAGCCCAAGGTACAACCTAAATAGCCGCAGCCCAGGCTGTTGTCCTACTACATGCGTAACTCCAAATTGTTGTTCTTCAATAGCAGATACCACCTCTGCCTCCTGCCATGGCTTTGTTGTCGCAAAATCCTTCGCTGATACACTTCGCCGCTTACCATGACATGCCCAAGAATCCAGAAGACTTCTGTTCAAAATTCAATCCTCGCAACTTGCAAAGAATAGCTGAAGAGCACATCAAAATATTTGAAACAACAGTCACCGAAATGCAAGTCGACCATGAAGATGTTGCATGCCACCTTTTTCCACATTCGTTGGGCAAAGAGGCCTTTTATTGGTACATCAATTTTCCAAGGGGGCCCGTTACCTCATGGGACCTCATGAAGAATGCTTTCCTGCAAAAATATAAGATCTCAATTAGCCCCTTGAAGTTATATAGATAGTTTATGTCCGTCAGGAGGGAAATTAATGAACCCATTGGATCCTTTAATGATTGTTTTCATTATGCCTTCACAAGGCTTCAGGACTGATACCTTCATAATGATGTGGCAGCCCTCTCGGTCTACTATGCAACGTTAGACAACTTTACATCAGCCTTGGTAAAGAGGATGCATCCGCCACTCACCTCATTAGTGACTGCCTATACAGAGGTTGTTATTGCCAGTGCAGATTTGGGACAACATATCTTTAGTCTGCTGCCTTCTTTGGGACCAGTAGCTCACCCGATGCAGATTCAAGGGCTTAATCAGGCATTCGATCATCAGACCCCTCTTATGAATCAGGTACCTCAGCTGCCCATTGTTTTGTACTCTGGACAACAAATGAATTATGCACCTCATGTGCCTTCTTATTTATAGCCTCAACAACAACAAAGTTACCCTCAGGCTACCCAACAACAATAGGTGTATTCTCAACAACTACAAGCATCACTATTTTTTCCAGGACCAGAATTCCCTCTAGTGCATCAGAATCAGCCGGTAGCCCCGCCTATCTTTCTCCAAAATTTGGCACCGCAGCCAAGTAGCATTGCTGAGAAAGACAAATTGGAAGAGTTGACATAAATGATAAAGAAAATGTCCACGAAAATGATGCACTTAAAGAATCAGAATAATCAGTTGCAGGCATTCCAGCACAACCTCCAGGCCAATCTTAATCAGGATAGCCGAGACAACAGGGATAGTAGGGACAACCAGGAAACAAGCACCTCTTCTGGGCAGAATTATGATAGAGGATAGAATCTAAATCAAAGTTCTGAGAGGAGACCTTCTCAGAGACAAAACTGCATGTGGAATACGAAGCCCAATAATGGAGGTGTCCCTACTCCTCTTGATCAGCTGGCCAATAATGAAAGAACGGCCAGTGGGGTGTACCTCGTTGAGGCAGCCTTGTCCGAATGGTGTCGAATTCACAAGACCAGTAGACACTATGAGTTGGATTGTCCTGAATTCCAGACAGCTACAAATTTTTTCCAAATTGAGGTCCAAAATGCTGCTGATAGTACCAGTTGTAGAGACATCATTCCATCTGAACCTTATGACTCCTCTTGTCTCGTGGTAAACCAAGCGTTGTTTCCGTGAAGCGACCACAATCAGCCCGAAGTCGAGCCTACTCCCGTTAAAAGCGAAGAAGTGCAAGAGGTAAGTAACGAGCAAACCTTGGCTCAGCTTTTTGATTCAGTAGATAATGGTCCAGTTGATGAGGAAGAACCATATGCAGATGAAATTCACATGTTCCACTAGAGAGCAACCCCTTACTTCCTAAAAAATAGGCAGGCGGGTGGACCCTTTACAACCTCTACAAATAATTTTACTACCCTGCCTGACCCTAATGCCAATAATAACCCTGGGCTTCCCCATATACCCACCCAATACCTCAACAAGGATAGGCCTCAAAATCAGGTGCAAAATTATCCTCAAGGCCAACCCAAAAATTAGTCAAGTCAAAGGGAAGTCCAATCTCCTAGCTCTGCAATAGGTCAGGCCTTCGACTCTAAGATTGAACAAATGGGTGAATATGTGGCAGAAGAGTTCAAAAAAGTAAAAATTAGTTTATCTTCCTTTGAACTACTCAAGGTCCCGACCATAAGACACGCCTTCTTTAGGGTACTCAATGGGGCCCCATCCTCTAGCACAACACATGAGGCATTAGCTAAGAGATTCACCTTTGAAGAACTTAGGCAAGACCCTGTGATCCAGGATAATACAGGGAAAAGGAAGGATGTTCCCTCAAATCAGTTTACAAGTAAATAGCTGGAAAAGGAACCAAACCAGAACAATAGGCAAAGTTCTAAGGATCAGTCATCTAGACAGATTAAGGATAAAATTGGCGATAAGAACAAAGCTCAAGTACCTTAGGTAGACACGCCCATAGGCCTCTTCCAAGGAAGATTGGAAACTCCCCATTTCCTTACCACCATTTAGATATTCGGGAAAAAATTACATAACTGCCTATTTGATTCAGGAGTGTCCGCCAATGTTATGCCTCTGGCAATATGCAAGGATCTTGGGATTACCCCCACACCCTCACGAAGGAAGGTGACCCAGCTAGACAAAACAAAGATCAACATTATGGGAGAAATGAATCGAATCCCGATGCAAATTGTTGTAGATCCAAGGATACAACAAGTCATTGATATTCAAGTGGCTGACATTCCCGATGCATATGGAATCATCCTAGGAAGAGAATTCACCAAAACATTGAATGGATATGCTGCCACAGACCATTATCACATGTGGCTACCATGGAAAGGGCTACCAAATCAAATCTGTGTAGATCGCGAGCCGCATATGAAGTATATGATCATGGAGTACAACAACCTAAACGAGGTGTTGTTTGTTGAGACAGAATTGGGGAATTACTGCCGCTTCGCCTATTAAGACAAATTCGAACCCCGAGAAGAATATGCAGCAAAAGTACTCTTAGTGCAGTGTAGCCATCCAACTGATCGTATTCAAATGTTGCCGAGTACAAAAATTATAGTAGAATTAGATGATAAAACTAATGAAGGCGACAACTGGGGATTACTCAACGGTTTCCAAGAATTCATGGAAAAGTGTGCAAGGTATCAACTCAACTTGGGCGCCCAAATGAATTTCCAGGATCTCTTACTGCCAAATTGGTGCAGGATTCACAATGTTTCCCACTCTGAGTTTGATTGTTGCTTGTGCCAAACAATAGTAGAGCATGTCAAAAAATTAGTTGTTCCCCAAAAGGAAACACCAAAGGAGGCGCTAACAGAACCACTTGCTGTTCAACACACCGGGTTGCAGGATTCCCAAAAGATTACGGGAGCAACCACCAAGCCAGAAGGAAGTAAGAGTCGAGTTGGACCCAAAGTCAACGAACTTTCCAAGTTTTGGATGCTCCGATTTGATGGGTCCAAATCAAAACAAGGAGCCAGTGCCGGGTTCAAGCTCATCATTCCAAAGGGTAAAACCTTTTTCGCTGCCCATAGGCTACAGTTTTATTGCACTAATAACGTAGCAGAATACGAGGCATTAGTACATGGTCTTCTTATGGCCTTAAAGAAAAATGTTAAAATGTTGTAAGTATTCGGGGACTCTGAACTTGTAGTTAAAAAAGTTAGAAAATTGTATTCCTTCCATGATAGAAGACTTGCAAACTATAGGCATAGGGTCTGGGATCTCTTAGAAAGTTTAGTTGTATTTAATATACAACTGATCCCTCGTGCTCAGAATCATACAGTCGATGCCTTGGCTCAAGCAACCAGCACTTTGCAACCCCTTTATTTTTCGGGCTTAAGAAATTTATATTGAGTTGACATCCACACCATCTGTCCCTGATAATGTCGCTCACTTTTAGGTTTTCAATGATGATAAGAACATCCTTGAATTCATCATGAGTTTCGATGTCTCCGTGACCCAAATAATTGATGAAGCCGATCTAGAAGAGGCCGAATTGGACATAGAGGGGGTTATCAACCTCAAAACCAACACAGTTCCTAGAGGCATGGTTCAGCTCGAACACATATTTGATTTGGACCAGATTAGAGACCAGGACCGGTAGACAAAGATGGAATCCATAAGTAACCAATGCGATGCTCACAAGCTTGGGACAGCTGAGGAGACCAAAAATGTGTTTATTGGCAAAGTGTGCACACCCGAAGAAAAGAAGGGAATCATTGATGCTTTGCAAAAGTATCACAACGTGGTGGCATGGAGCTACGAGGATCTTGAGACTTATGACACCTCCATCATCATGCACACCATTCCTCTCAAGACAGAAGTGAAGCCATTCCGCCAATGGCAACGCCCTATTAATGCCTTGCTAGAGTCCATTATTTACAAAGAGGTACAGAAGTTGCTTTCAGCAAGAATTATCTTCCTAGTCAAGCATTCCACATGGGTAGCCAAATTGGTCCCGGTCAGAAAAAGAATGGAGAAATTAGATTGTGTGTGGACTTCTGCAATCTGAATAGAGCTTCAGAGAAGGACAACTATCGAGTGCCTTCATTGGACGAGGTGCTGCAGATCATCAACGACTCCCAAATGATGTCTTTTCTCGATGGGTACTCTGGATACAACTAGGTGATGGTACAGTACAAATATTGTCCTAAGATAGCGTTCATCACTAAGTGGGGGACCTACGCTTACAAGAGAATGCCTTTTGGGCTAATCAACGCTAGCACCACCTTCCAACGAGCCATGGATATCGCCTTCAAAGATCTGATTGGAAAATGCATAATCATCTACATGGATGATTTAATTGTGTTCTCTAAAAGGCGGAGCGATCACGTCTCTGATTTATGCAAAGTGTTTCAGAGATGTAGGGAGTTTGGAGATTCCCTTAACCCAAAAAAGTGCATTTTCGGCGTGAATGAGGGTAGATTGCTTGGGAATATCATTTCAGAATAGGGAATCTCTATAGACCCTAAACGTATCCAGTCCTTACTAAAGATCCCACCACCAAGTAGCAAGAAAGAATTGAAATCCTTCTTCGAAAAGATCAATTTCATCAGGAAGTTCATCACGGGCTTTGCTGAAATTGTTAAACCACTCAACGCCATGTTAAAATAGGATGCCAAAATTGAGTGGGCTCCCAAAGCCAAACAGGCTTTTGAAGAAATCAAATGGTCCATTGTCAAGGCGCTCGTACTCATCAGTCCAAACTATTTGAAGCCATTCTATATCTATTCATTCGCTTCAAAACATTCTTGTGCTTGCATCTTGACTCAGAAAGATGATGAAGGAAATGAGCACCCGATCACCTTCATGAGTGCTCCCCTGAAGGATGTTGAATTGCGATACCACAATGTAGAAAAGCAAGCATATTCCCTTGTATGGGGAGTAAAGAAATTTCGGTATTATATCTTGTGTAAAAAAGTGTTCGCCATTGTCCCTGACCCAGTAGTGAGAATGTTGCTCATGCAAAATGAATTGGGTGAATGAAGAGCCAAATGGGTCACCCTGCTCCAGGAATATGATATGGAAATCCAACCGATAAGGTTGGTGAGCGGATAAGAACTTACCCGAACGATTGCTGAAGTAGCAGCAGAGGTTGAACCCGAACTCACTGTGCAACAATACAGCTCAAGGATGTTTCCTTGGGAGAATGGTATGATAACATCATCTATTATTTGCTGAACCACAAGTGCCTGCCTCACCTACAGGGAGTCCAAAAGTGTGCTCTTAGATTGAAAAGCAGCAGTTACATGTTGCAGGGGTCCATTTTATACAAAAGAAATCATGAGGGTATTTACTTGAGATGCCTTGGCAAGGAAGAAGCAGATCAAGTCTTGAAGGAGTTTCATGGAAAATTCGGCATTGGTCATGGATCTGGACCCTCCACTGCACATCAGATTTTAAGAGTGGGATATTATTGGCCAACTATCTTCAAAGATGCTCACTATCATGTTCGCTCATGTCACACATGTTAGACAGCCACCACCAAGGAGAAGAATGTTGTCCCATTGCAACCTGTGCTGGAGGTAAGGCCGTTCACGCAATGGGGCCTCAATTTCATCGGTCTGGTAAGCCCTCCATCATCCGTGAAACACAGGTACATTCTTACCGCTATTGATTACTGTACTAGATGGACAGAAGCAATTGTATGTAAGCAATGCACAACTGAGATAGTTACAAATTTTCTAGAAAGTTTCATTTTAAATCACTTTGGTTGTCCTTATGCATTAGTGTGTGATAATGGGCCTGCATTTGCTTTATTAAAGTGTGCTGGTTGGGCCTTCAATTACGGGATTGCCCTTAAATTTTTATCTAATTACTAACCCCAAGGCAATGGCCTTGTTGAGTCCACAAACAAGAACCTGGTCACAGTAATCAAGAAGTTTGCTAGATAGGAATCCCAAGGACTGGAATACACAGCTCTGTTTCACCCTTTTGGGAGACCGCACACGCCATAAGGCTACCCTTGGTGATTCCCCATTCCATCTTGTTTACAGCCTAGAGCCCATATTTCCTATCCACTTGAAGATTCCCACTCTCCAATTTATCAACGACTTTTATGAAGGAGGGGATCCTAGAGAAGCTCGGTTAGCTGAGATTTTGCATTTAGAAGAAGTCTGAGACCATGCAATAGAAAATTTCACCAAACATCAAGGCGTGGTTAAGAGATGGTTCGATCACCGATCCAAGATCAAGGCCTTTAGAATTGCAAACTTAGCCCTGTACTAGGACAAGGCCCGTGAAAAGAAAGGGGACACAACAAATTCGACAAGCTTTAGCTTGGCCCCTTTCAAAAAGATGAAATATTGGGAGACAATGCTTTTTGCTTGAAGACCCTAACCGGTGAAGACGTCTCGTTTCCAGTTAATAGGCAACACCTTAAGCATTACTTTCAAGCTTGAGCTCCCACGGGCTCTTTTCTGTAAATACCTGTATATAGGTTAGCATAGGTTTTCTTTTGGCTCGCTTGCGTCTTGTTGCATCGTTGTTTTTTGTTTTGCTTGTTCCCGACTGTTTTCTTTTGAAAGGATGTTCTCCATCCCTTTATGGTGGCCGGGAAAATTCAATTAATGGCTTGCTTTGTTGTTCATCCTTAGTATTCTTTAGATAAACATTTATTCCCGACTATTGGTCCCTGAAAGCCACCTAGGAATGATTTCCTTGTCTGAACTCTACTTTAGAACTTGACCCTTGGTTGGCTCTTTTTACGCATATCTTAGATCCCGCACAAAATCCTGTTAATTATTCCTAAGGATTATATAATGGCTACTATAATACCCTAGTAAGTGAAAAATCCAAAGTCCTCTCCAGTGAGCACTGCGATTCCCAAACCCTTTGTAGGCTTCGACGCTTACACGATCGAGCAAAAGATAAGAAAAGAAGACAAGTTGAAAGAATATAAAAAAGAATCAAAAGGGAGAAAATTCTGAAATCAAGCGACTGCATGGGTGTGTGGATAACTCTATCGGGGCTATGGACGCTTAGCTAATAGTAGAGAAATGTCTCTGGGGTCACAGTGACAACTCTGTCGAGGCTATGGACGCATGACAGGTAGCGGGGCAATGTCTAGGTTACTTTTGGTGTTGGACGATCTATGTAGCTTGCTCGGTTGGATTAGCAGCCACTTGGTGCAGTCACAGGGAAAGGAATGAATCCACGACACACACTTCTGAGATCTCTTGTACACTGACCCAACTAAGGTTCTCGTTCTCCTAGTTCACTCTTCAAAGTCTGCTCTTGGTCTACGAAACCAAAGATTCTGGGTTCAAAATGAACACTTATCCCTAGAATGATCGGGAGCATTTCCCAACAGAGTCACCATTTGTTGTGCCCTCAGCACACACACCCCGTTCGGAACGGGGACACTCTTTTCTTTTCACCTTGTCAGGTCATTTTTATCGCCACCTCATTTTGCGTGCCCCGTTTTGGTGTCCCAAGTGGTCCACCTACCCTTGAAGTCTCATCTTAAAGTGACCATGTTTTTCCCACTTGTCTTTGGCCAAGCCCTAGGGATTTTCAGGATTTCTTTGGCAGTTTTCCTTTTGCCAACGGCTCTAGGCCCTACCGGACCTGGACCCCCAGGTTTCCCCTAGGGGTTCGCCGTTCTCTGAACAGCGGAAGGCTACCACCTTCCTGAACCTCGGGCCCCGGATCATCAACTGTCGCTAGGATTTAATTTGTGTGAAGTCCCAAACTCCATTCGTCCCCTCCAGGTCCAAACGGCCGTGCTACCCTTCTTAGAATTCCCTTCACCTTTTGTCATTTCTAGCGGCAAAACCTTACTGGCACCCCACCCTCTAGAGTCCGGGTCCCTCCTCACCACCAGTGTTAAAACTAAATCTTTAGTGGCCATTTTGTCACGTCCTTCTAGATCTCAAACTCCAAACCTCTCACCGCCGTCCGCAATTTTCAAATTCACCAACCAACGGGTCGGTCGTACATGAATTAAATGAGGCCATTAATTGTAGAGGGGGGTATAGATATTGGGTTGCAACCTGTCATTTTCACTTGTCTGGATTGCTAAGGAGGTCAGAGCACTTGCCAGAAGAGATAAACTATCCATCGCTCATAGCCCACTCGTCTGAGGTCATCGTTGGACCTTCCATCATTGATCCCACCTTGTCTTTTGTCGAGCATTCGAGGTAGGTCCACCGTTCGTTAGACCGAAAATCTTTTTATCATTTTACGTTTAAAGTAATGAACAAAATAAGCTAAAAATGAATCCAATTAACAAAGCATACTGGATACCACAAAACTCACGTATTGAAATCTTGATAAACCCTCGAATTGACCTCTTAAGATCGATCTAGAACTGAACTTCGCCACCGCCATTCATCACTCAGGGCGTTCGTGTCTTTCGGGCCTGGTTTTCCCCATAGCCATCAAGAACTCACAAAATGCATAAACTTTTGAAACAACGAATTCCCTTTTCAGGCCCGCATTCTCAGGCCTTCGTCGTCTGATCATCGTTGGGGTTGAAAAATTTGAAGTTGAGGTTGGCCTCCGTTTTTCCTTCCCAAGCCCGAACTCCCAGACTTCTGAGTCTGGAATTCTGCTAGGTTTTTGCCGTTCTAAAATGGTAGAATGTTCCTATTTGCTTGAACCTCTGAGCCCGCCTTTCATCTCGTCGTCTGGCGTTAACCGCTCAGAAATCGTCCTTCTGTCGTGACCCTGGGTCTCGGTCCGTGGACTTCCGTCGCAACTTTTCCCTTTTGTAGCAGCCATCTAACGACAACCTTTCATCTTTCGAGCCTCAAACCTTCATTTCCGGTGAGGAATAAATCAACGGTCTTTAAATGTCCTCGCCCTCACCGGGCTCCAGCATTCGGGATTCTGTCCCGCTTTCACCGGTTAAAAAGGGAAAAAACACGCGCTTCTTTCCGACCTTTGAGTTCCGCCCTCCTGTTCGCTGAGAGAAATTTCCAATGAAAATCGGATGTCCAAGCTTGACGTCGGGTTTGGTCTGCCGGACTGCTCCATCCGGGTTTTCGGTCTTGGATTTCCGTTCCAAAACGGCGAAAGCACAACTTTCTGCCCCTTCGGGCTTGAACCATCATTCGTCCTTTAGCCTTTCGGGTCCCAGACTCCGGAGTTCCTTCCTCGGAACTCCGTTTCTGGCCGGTTGTTTCAAACAACGAACCCCTGGCAGCTTTTCGGGCCTAAACTTTCAAAGGCCCCAAAATTGACCTAAATGACCTCAAAATTGAAAACTAATGCCTACCCACATGCTCAAATTTGGCCCTCTTCAACATGAGCCCCTCGAACCATCAAAATGTAAAGATGGGAGAAACCGCCTGGATCACCCCGGCCTGTTTGCCCCTTTCAAACAACATTCTTGCCAAGGAATTTTTCCTCCCTAGGCCCGGATTGTTTGAAATCCCTTAAAAAAGCAATTAACGACATCTAAAGGGAAAAGGATCTAAATATTTTAGTCACATGATGTCTACTTTGATTTAGTTCACAGGGTTTTGGGATAACGATAACATTTTTTAAAGGTTGTACTCATTGTGTCCATGCTTGCAGGATATATGGAATCAGGTGTAGGACCCTCGGGGGGAACTGTAGAGAAAGGAAAAGGAAAGAAATCAAGAAAGACTCCTCGTGGGAAAGAGGATAAGGACTAGATGAAGTTCCAGTTCCAGGGTGAACCTCTGCGATCGAAAATCACCACAGACTGGAAAGAAATCACAGACACCAATATCAACCATGTCGATATTGATGAATTTACGCAAAGGGTCAGAATTCACCAAAAGATTGACAATGCTAGATCAATCCGGCAGAGTGGAATCGCGAAGGCTACAGGCTTCCCCCAATCTCGCATTGCCCCTGAGCTAGTCATGGCCTGTCAGCATGCCTACCAACCCGAGACAAGGACCATCGTTGATAGAGATGGCAATATTCTAGCTGACATGTCGGCCGAGGGAATTACAAAGACCTTCCACATTCCTACCTTTGAAGAAATGGAAATGCCCACCATAGAGGAATGCAAGGCGGCATGGGACAACAACCCGATGGGCTGCAAGAGACTGATAAATTAGCATTGGCTCAAGGAGAAAAGGGAAAGCGCTGTGAAGGTTCCCCAAGAACTCTTCCATAGCGATTTTGACGAAGACTACCATGACCTAGTCACCATGTTGAGCCAGGTAATGGGCTTTCCCACTGCTGCATTCTTTCAGGAATGGATGGTTTACTTTGTTGAACAGATCCTCCGTGGGAATGAGGATGTCACCACAAAAGCCTCATTTTATTGGGGAGGTATGATAAGCGACTACTTCCATGAGCAGTTCATGAACGTAAATTTTTTTTCTAGATTCTACATGACCTCCTATCTGGTCTATTCACTGGCAGAACAAAAGTAGTATAGTGGATTGTTTGTAGCTCCTGATGAGGAGCCAGGGTGAAGATTGAAAGTCTATGATAGACATCCCTAGCTCCAATTTAGAAACTTTAGGAAGGAATACTGCAGGGTGAACGACGCCTTTATTGGTCACATCATCCGATTACTTGGAGGGGATTTTTAGAGGAGTCTCTCACAGCGTACAGGCATTCCTAAAACATTACGCTTTCCTGTTCCTACAATTCCCCAAGTTCACCTCCATTTGCGCCCAAGGTTTCACTAAGAGGCCAAGCAAGCTGCCCCAATACCACAATAACCGGATTATACTATTGGAACTCTCTCGGTAGCTGCAACATGTGCACACCATCCTCAGCAATAAGCATTTTTTGGGGATCTCTTATCCTTTTACCTTCGGGCAAGGCATGTATAAACTGCAAACTTCCTAGTGCGCTGGGAACTTAGAAAAGGAACTGGTGGAATACCACTTCCATCTACACACTGCTCGCCTGCGGATGGACCCGTATGGGCATGTGAGAAAAGCGCTAGGACCAGAGTACGCCCATTTACATCATGTTGAAGATTTTTGGGAAAATTGTTAGGATGACAAAGAAGTGTGCGCTAGGCACTACATGAGGATGACTACATACTTCGTAAGAAGGGTGCAATTGTTCCCTATACCGGATCAGGTTGAGGAGGATTAAGGTATCGTCATGGATCCCTGATATAATGCAGTCTCCAATCTGCCGCTGCCTATAATTGACTGGGATGAACAGGAGGTCGATGACCTTGACATTGTGACTAAAACCATTGTGGCCCAAACTGAAGAATGGGTTAAAGGGCAAGTGGTCCAACTAAAGCAACGAGGACTGGTCCTAGCATATGAAGGACTGAAAAGTGAGCACAGTGCCACTGAAGATGTCACCACTACAGTTTCAATGGGCGAAACATCCAAATCTCCTCTGATCACCAGATCAAAGAAGAGGAAAGGAATAGAAACAAAGCTATCCCCAGATCCCAAGGTTTACACAAGGAAGGATTCAGGAGCCTCAACTTCCAAGAAGCCCAAGCGAATAGGGGGCACCATGGAGTAACCTGTAATCCAAGAAGGTGAGGAAGAAAGGACAAATCAGCTAGAACCTCTTTTGGCTCTCCCTGTCTCGACTGCCCCATTGTCTCTCTCCCTAGCCATGGTCGCCACATCCCCGTCGACAGTAGATATTTAAGTACATCTTGCCCCTTCACCTTCGGCTAGGCCAGTATAATGATTGACTCCTCCTCCACTATGACTACTCCACCTTCCTCCACCTCCATGTCACCTACCATATCACTCCCATTAGCCACAATAGCAGCACCAATGCCCGCTCCCACATTGCCCGAGGCTTTCTCGAAACACATGCAAAATCTCCCTTTCGAGCTCTCCCAAATCCTTATGGACCCCACCCTTCAAGCTGCCATAGCATAGGTCCTTGCTACTGCTAAGCCTTCACAACCTCTAGCAAGACCACCAGCGATGGAGGCCATAATGTTAATTTTTAAAGAATTGGAGAGGTGGGAGCAAGAAGCCTCGAAGCCAATTGAAGAGGAGGAAAATGAGTACCATGAATACCTGGAGTACGAAAATTGACAAATTGACAGGGTGGCCTACGAAGAAGAAGGAACAGGCTCTTCTGAGAGCGGGGATGAGGAGGGGGATGCTGGCGGTAAGGTCATCATACAAACCTTCAATGATGATCTTGAAGAAGAGATGGCCTAGAAGCTGAAACACGATGAAGAAGAGGTAGAAAGGTCACCTCCCAGTGAAGGGCAAGAGGGCGACAAGACAACAAAAAATGTAGAAACCTTTGCAGAGGAAAAACAACTGGAGATTGTGCCACCTCATCGTACAGAAGAAGGGGACAGAGAAGAGAACCAGCCTAAGGAATACATGCACAAGGACGAACAAATTGAAGAAATAAAGGAAAATGAAAGCGAGGTAGAAGAAAGTCCCTGAGGGAAATTGATTACTAAACCTCCCATCAAATGCCTCACTTTCATCCTAGATTCTGATGAGGAGGAGGGAGACAACACCAAGATGAAAGGTGCACAAACGGAGGGCCGAATAGGGGAGGGTGAAGGCGATCAAGAGCCATCAAAAGAAGAGTCTACCATCCTTGAGTGGTTGGAAAGGTAGCTTTAGAAGGAGACTCCCGCTCCTAAGGATCCGAGGGCAATACTAGAGGTTATCATAGCCCGAGCCCAAAGCTCAACCAGAAAAGAGAAAAAGTTTAAAGTGAGATCCAAGATAACAATGGACGCTTCTGGGTCCCAAACCGCACAAATAGCAACGCCCATGGTAGGCTAGGTTGGTATAAGCTACAAAATTTCCACCATCAATTTGCTGACCACTACGAGAGAGCAGAAGGTGGGGCATCTTGAAGAATCAATAGCTACAGTGGTGTACCTGATAAAACAGGACAAGGTCTCGAAGGACAAGCTCAAAGCACAGGTGGCCACCTTGAAGGATTACATCCAACAATGGTCTTCAGTGGATGACATGCCTACCACATTCGCGGTTCCACCCCAACTGATGTCCAAAGAGAAAATTGACAAATTAGAAAAGAGGAAGAACTTGGACAAGACTACGGAGGGTTGGTTCCGACAGGTCTTGTACGTCGGGAACATGGGTATCAGTCAGGTTGTTCGGACAGCCAACAAGTTCTTGGATCTACAACAATCTCTGGAGAGCACAAAGAAGCTCTACACCGATTTCGCTGGAACATATGATTCCACCTGTCCAAAGATTGAGGCCATCCTCCGGTTACCAAAGGCCACATGGGAAAAAGAGCTCGCATTCAAAGGCGATGACCACTGGGTGATGGACGTGTGGAGGTGGGATTCCAATAACATAAAAGAAAGGTTGGAACAAATAATGAATAAGGTGGATCCAGACATTGAATGGGTCAAGAAAATTAGGGCGGACTGCGCTCGATATTTGAAGTTGATGACGGAGTATGAAATGCTCACAGTACAAATGGATCTGGAGAAGATAAAGCTTTATTTTTAGAAGATGGAGGATGGGATCTCCAACGAGATAACAATGGAATTCATGAGTTTTGTCACCAGTGCCTTCACCCAGTCAAAGTTGTTCAGGGACCAAGGCGTAAAGTATGATGAAGACTGGAAGAAGCTTGAGGATAATGCAAAAGAGTCGAGTTACTAGATGCTTTGGTATGAGATTATTGAGGTGGACAAGCTCCAACCAGTCATTCTAAAATTCATGGAATATGCGGCTTTAAGGAAGCAGGAAGGCAGCCCTATTATCAATGAAGAGCTCCTGAAGGAATAGCTACAACAAAAGAGTTGTTAGCAAAAGACAAAATGCTACAATGTTGTCACTAAAAGACAAAATAGGGAAAGGGATAGGAATGTAATTTTAAATTGTAATATATTTGGGGGTAGGTGAAACCCTATTTTGTAATGAATCTTGGCAATTCATTTAACTTTTGGGCACTATAAATAGGGGTCTCCTCTCATTTCCAGAGGGAGTTGACTTGTTGTAAAGACATGCTATTGAAATTTATAATGAAAATATATTGACTTGGTGTATTTTCTGATTTCTTCACATGTTTCATGGTTCAATCTCCATTGTTAGATGCTTTAGTTAGATTCACATTGTTTTTTTAGTTAGTTTCATCCTTGCTTTGATAGATTTTAGTCATGCTGTTATGTGATTATAGAATTTTTTGCTGTGTTGATGCCTTCCAGCGCATACTTTTTGTTGTTTTCTATTGTAAATGGCCTTGCAAAGTTAGCCTAGGCTGAAATTTGAAGTTGCTCTTTGAATTTTTATATTTATTCATGCATGTAAATGGTGGATGAATGGTAAAATATTTGTAGACCTTTGAAGATAGCACAAATTTCACGATACTGTAGATTTCTTGGTTAAGTGGAATTTTGTTTGAAGGGAGTTGTCCATAGCATAACTTCCATGGTCACTGTTCACAGTTAGTTGCAAATCTAGGAACCTTTCCTTTTCCCTGTTCTTTTCCTTTTTCTTTAAGAAATAGCCTGTGCTAAGGTTCATTGTGCATTGTACAGCCTAACTTGAAGAAAACATCGAAGTTTTTGATTGTTGTTTGAACCTACTGTGAAGTACACTTTATTTCCCATTTTAGAAACTTCATATTTAAAGACCCACCTCGCATCCAGCTACGTAAGTCCGCCCTGTGATTACCAACAAAATCACATCAAAATCAACTGAGGAGTTCCATGCAAGTCATGACCTGACACCCGGGAGACCTTGGGGAGATTTTCAGTAGCTTGCAATTGGATATTTCCTTTCAAGAGAGGTAGTGCACATACACATTACCTGTGTTGAGAAAGTGTGTAAAAACACCCATCAACAGAAACTTAACGAAAAAAAAAGTTATTAAAAAATTAAAAAAAACTGATATTTCAAGTTTAAGAACTAGTTTGCTTAGAAATTAATTAAAAAATAGCAAACATAATCCAATCTTAATAAAAATTATATTTTTGGAAAGTAGACATCGTGTTCTCTAATGGGTTTTATTTTTATAGATTGATTTAGAAAAAAAGTCCATCAATCATATTGCCAAAGTTGGATATTCTTCTTTAATTTGCCTTAGTTTTTTAGTTGCAAGTCAAAGGCTAAGGCTCAGATTGCCAAGCCTTTGCCAAGTGTAAAACCAAAGCTGCATGTGGGTTGAGAATTCAATTTTTAAATAACGTGTACGCATTATTTAAATGAAACGCGTACGCATTTCATAACACATGCACGTTATCTATTTACCCGTTTGGGTAAAGGTAACGTGTATGCATTATGTAACGTGTACGCGTTCCTAGAACAGAACGCATATGCACTTCATAACGCGTATGCGTTTCTGATATAGCCATTTTTTCCTAATTTGGTAAATACTAATAAAACACATTTTTTCTGCAACATTCTTTTTCTGCAATATGGACCAAAGTGCCATTTTCTATGTTTTTTATTGCAAATTTGTCTTGTGCAGGGCATATTCTATTCAAATTGTTGGAAGAGACAAAGTGTAGGTTAAATTTTTGAAGTGGAATCAAGTACAAGAACTTTTTACAAGAAGATTTGGAAAAGGAGAATTTTTTGATGCATTCATGATGTTTTTGTACTTCAGAGTTTAAAGAAAAAAGGATCTTCATACTACATAGTTTTATTTAAATATTTGAAGGAGATAGCAATTTGAAAATAAGTTGTATTTGAATCATTTTTTTTGTCATCAAAGAGGGTTTGGTAACCATGGGTGATAAGCAAAGACAAAGAAAAAGATGTAGAAAGTTAATGACACCCGAAGAAATTCAAGCAAATAGAGATATGGAGGCAAAAAGACAAAGGGATAGAAGAGAAAGGATTCGTCAAATGAAAAATTTGCAAGCATCTAGTTCCAAGAATGTTGAAGAGGAAGCCATGAATGATGAAATGAATGTAGATGATGCAAATGTGGAGATGGTGAATATGGAAGAAAATGCAATTATGGAGACAAACCCAACTATGCCTTCAACTTCAACTTTGAATGATATGGAAATAGTACCTATGCAAACAACTTTAGGTATGTCTTCAAATCCACCTCCCAATGATATAGAAAATGCACCTATTCATACAATCTATCTAGGTATGTGTTCAAAACCAAGTTTTGATAATATTGATATTGTTTGTTTAGATGAAGCTGGATACACCATTGATGATATCAATAATTCTATGGTTGAAACATTGCAAAAACAAAAAAATGATGAAATTATATCTTATGAGAATGGAAATGAGAATGAAATCCCTCATACTGATGAAAATGTGAATGAAATCCCTTATACATTTGAAAATGAAAATGAAACCCCTTGTATGGATGAACCTGAAAATATTTTTTTTTACAATTGAAAGAGATGTGCTAGATAAACTTCATGGAAAAGTTTCCTGGAGACAAATTAGAACTTATGGAAATAGAATATATATATATATAAAAAATTATAGAAATAAATTAGGATTCCAATGTCAACTCATGGTGCAATTGATGATAATGTCAAAAATGAGAATAGTGATGAAAAAATTAGGTGTTTTTGTAAAACCAAAAAAGAAAAGCCGATCAAAAGATAAGAATGTGGCTTGTCATGCAATAACAACTGCTCTAGTTGATAAAGCAACTTCAAATAAAAGAATGTTAAGTAAGATTAGTAAATGTATAAAAGTAAATCCTAGAACTTTGATAAGAGCTGCTAAAAGAAGAGAAAGTAATGAAAAAGATCTAATTAATCAATGTTGGAGTTTTAGTGGTAAACTCCCAAGATCAGACATAAAATTCACTAATGAAATTAAAACTTTAATCAAAAAAAAATTTCATGATAATACAAGAGTATCACCTAACACTAGAGATGTCTTAAAATTAAGGGTGGATTCCAAAATTCGTGAACCTCATCCAAAGCATCTCTTAGATATGACTCAAACTGAATTATATAAAAAAAAATTAGATGCTTCAATCTTACCATTTAATATTTATATAAGTCAAAGATCATTCGAAAAGTGTAAACTTTGGTATGTTAGAATTAATAAGCAACAAATCTCTTGTTGTAAGACCCATGTACAATTTCGTTATTATTATGATAGTTTTCAATATATATTTGCATGCTAACCAAATTATGTAGGGAATTTGTGGTATTAATATGCCACTTG
Source organism: Sequoia sempervirens (assembly GCA_007258455.2). Classification (NCBI taxonomy): domain Eukaryota; kingdom Viridiplantae; phylum Streptophyta; class Pinopsida; order Cupressales; family Cupressaceae; genus Sequoia; species Sequoia sempervirens. The sequence goes on along the minus strand of VDFB02000015.1, from coordinate 166,619,061 downwards.
AAAGAATCAAATATTTTATTGCAGGTTTGTTTTGTGAACCCTCTGATGGAAACGTATTTTATTTAAAAGCATGTATTTCTGGAGAATGTGATAGATGTGGTAATGTTTCATTATTAGGAGAATATATGCATGAAAGTAGTTTAGATGAATTTGGACAACAATTATTGGATGTAAAAAAAATTAAAAACGTTGAGTATTCTTTAAAAGATGGAAAATTTGGAAAACGCTGTGAGCTAATTGTGGAAAAATTTAGTGTGCATGCATTTATTAATGAATTTAAAGATAATATTGTAAATAAATATGTTCAACACTCTCATTATGCTCATTGGCTTGATAATCAATTTTGTTTATTTAAAAACACATTCCCAATTGGAACTATATTGTCAGTTGTTGATTTTGCTGAAAATTATACTCTTGCTCCACAAGAAGAAATTCAATCACAGTACTATAATTCAGTGCAAGTAGCTATATTTGTTCACATTGTTTATAGACATGCATATGATAGTACAAAAGATAAGAGAAATTTTTTGAGAGAGTACCATTTTTATGTAAGTGATAATCGATTACATTCATCTGAGTTTGTTCAATATTGTTTTCATATATTTTATAAAAATTTAAAAGAGAGGAATTCAAATGCTAGAACATCTCATATGGTTGGATAATTGCACAGGTCAATTAAAAAATGCTAGAATGTTTTATTGGTTATGTAGACTTCATAAAGAAAATAATATATAGCACATATGGAGTTTTTTTGAAGTTGGTCATGGTAAGGGAGAACACAATGGAGCATGTGCATGTGTGAAAAGAGCTCTTGCTAGAGAGCAACTAAATTTTGAGGATGTTGCAAAATTTAGAGATGCACGTGCAATTGTAGATTGGTGCAATACCAAATTATCTACAAGAACAAGTGAGAGCTCAATAATTTGACGTTTCTTTTGGTTAGTTGAAGAAAATGATATTTTTTCTCGACAAGATTGTGAAACAATTAATGGATTTGCAAAATGGCATTCGTTTAAGAGTTCGAATGCAAACACATGGAAAATATGGACAAGGGAGTTGGCATGCTTTTGTCATTTTGTATTGCAAGGGATTGGGAGGCATGTGAAAATATGGAATGGGTCGAACAATGGCAACAAAGAGCCTTAATGCCTACATTGACACATGTTCAACATGGAATGACAATTGAAGATAATCAAGTGTTCGCATTAGATGATTATGATCGTGTTTCAGATCTTGTACAAGAAGGTACATTATTTATTGAGTTTAATTTTATATGTATGCATGTTTAATATATGTGAATTAAATATAAATCACTCTTTATTAAATTTTTTATTTATTTTTGCAAGACATGTGTATGCTATTGTTGCACTTGAGGGGGATGAAGAGGAGACAGAGTACTGGTTGGCTAGATGTGTTGAGAGAAAACATAAGTTGGTACATCCTAGAGTGAATGATGACAACTTTGAGTATCCAACTGGTTCAGTGGTTGTTGTTGGCACCTGGATTCAAAAATATTTGATGATCATGAAAGACACAAGAAGTTTATACATTATTCACATTTGATTTTGGCAACCAATATAAAACTGGTTAGATATCAAGGGAGGCCTACTAATAAAGTTTTATGGAGACTTTCAATGGATGATCATGAGACAATCATAGATGCATTACAAAAAAGAGAGGATGCAAATGGTAAAAAAGAGTAAATAAATACTGGTAAGTATATAGTTGTATATATATTTAATTGATATATATATTTGTCTTTAATAGTCATTTCCTAATTAAAGATTTATATCCATTTTTGTTGTAGGTCTCCCAAAATTAGATGCTTTACAAAAAAGAGAGGAGATACATATATATTACAATGAAATTCAAATCTAGAGACATGTAACTATATATAGTTCTAGATACATTTAATTGATAGTATAAACATAAAACTAAATTTAATTCATTGTCATTTTATAAAAAGTTTATAATTAATTGATTTCATATCCCCTTAATCCATCCTCTTATGTACCATTAATCCATCCTCTTGCATCCCCTTAAGTCTATCTATTAATTCCCCTTAAGCCATTCTATTAGGACCCCTTAATCCATATCCTCATATATCTACCCTTAATCCATCCACTTGCATCCCCTTAAGTCACTCTCTCAGCACCCCTTAAGCTATCCTCTTAGGACCCCTTAATCCATATCCTCGTATATCTACCCTTAATCCATCCACTTGCATCCCCTTAAGTCACTCTCTCAACACCCCTTAAGCTATCCTCTTAGGACCCCTTAATCCATATCCTCGTATATCTACCCTTAATCCATCCACTTGCATCCCCTTAAGTCACTCTCTCAACACCCTTAAGCCATTCTATTAGGACCCCTTAATCCATATCCTTGTATATCTACCCTTAATCCATCCACCTGCATCTCCTTAAGTCACTCTCTCAACACCCCTTAAGCGATCCTCTTAGGACCCCTTAATCCATATCCTTGTATATCTACCCTTAATCCATCCACCTGCATCCCCTTAAGTCACTCTCTCAACACCCCTTAAGCAATCCTCTTAGAGCCCCTTAATCCATATCCTTGTATATCTACCCTTAATCCATCCACTTGCATTCCCTTAAGTCACTCTCTCAACACCCCTTAAACAATCCTCTTAGGACCCCTTAATCCATATCCTCGTATATCTACCCTTAATCCATCCACCTGCATCCCCTTAAGTCACTCTCTCAACACCCCTTAAGCTATCCTCTTAGGACCCCTTAATCCATATCCTCGTATGTCTACCCTTAATCCATCCACTTGCATCCCCTTAAGTCACTCTCTCAACACCCCTTAAGATATCCTCTTAGGACCCCTTAATCCATATCCTCATATATCCACCCTTAATCCATCCACTTTCATCCCCTTAAGTCTCTCTAAGGTTCATGAGATGCTTAGAATAACAAATCTACATGCGTTAATGGTTTAGGGTTCATCTCCTAGTCTCTAGGTCATATGGTTTAGGGTTTAAGGTTTCTAGGGTTCATGAGATGCTTAGAATAACAAATATATATGGGTTTTAAGGGTTTAGGGTTCATCTCCTAGGATTTAGGTCATATGGTTTAGGGTTTAAAGTCATTCTCTCAACTCTCCTTAATCCACAATCTTGCATCTAGTAAGTCACTCTCATAATTCCCCTTAAGCCATCCTCTTAGGGCCTGTTAAGTCATATCGTAAGGTTTATGACATGCATCCCCTTAATCCACTAGCTTACATCCCTTTACATTCCAACTTTAAGTCATTCTATCAACTCCCCTTAATCCACCCTCTTGCATCCCCTTAATCCACTCTCTTACATCCCTTTAAGTCATTCTATCAACTCCCCTTAATCCACCCTCTTACATCCCTTCAAGTCATTCTATCAACTCCCCTTAATCCACCCTCTTGCATCCCCTTAATCCACTCTCTTGCATCCCTTTAAGTCATTCTATCAACTCCCCTTAACCCACCCTCTTACATCCCTTCAAGTCATTCTATCAACTCCCCTTAATCCACCCTCTTGCATCCCCTTAATCCACTCTCTTGCATCCCTTTAAGTCATTCTATCAACTCCCCTTAATCCACCCTCTTACATCCATTCATTCTATCAACTCCCCTTAATCCACCCTTTTGCATCCCCTTAAGTCATCCTCTTAAAGGACCCTTAAGTCCTATCCTCTTACATACCCTTAATCCACAATCTTGCATCCCTTAAGTCACTCTCATAATTCCCCTTAAGCCATCCTCTTAGGACCCGTTAAGCCCCTAGGGTTCATGACATGCATCCTCTTAACTTTCCATCCTCTTAAATCCACTTAAGGCATTCTCTTAAGACCACCTCATTAAGCTATATATCCTCTTAGGTCCCCTTAATCCATCCTATGGAAAACATCATTTGAATTTGAATGGAATTTACTATATATTATTCTTTTCTCGCATGAATTTTTTACTTAAATGACTCATAAAAATTATAGTTACTTTACTTACATTAATTATTTTTGCAGGTTCTCATCAAGTTGGTCTACCATGTGATTGTCACTGAAAAAATTATTTTATCAAGAGACTATGTAAATATCAATTTTTGGTCTTCACGTAAAAGTTGATAAGCTTTAATTGTATCTAGATGCACATATATGTTTTATCATGTTATATAGTTGTATTAAAAATTAATATACATTATATATGTTTGTTCGATCTATGAACTTCAATGAGCTTATTAGTCACTTTTTAAATATCTTTTTCCAATTTTATAGATTATACATTTCATGTCTTGTATTTACCACATTGTATATAATTGTTCAATTGTATAGATTATACATTTTATACGTACAAGGAGATAGATTTTTGTTTATTGATTCAAATATTTGCTAGAATTGGAAAATAGTTAAAATTACCTGCCATTAATTTATTATGTACATATTATCTAAACTATTTAAGGAATGTTTTAATTTGTCACCTAACCATGTGATAAATTATATATATGAAATTTGATTCTAGACAAGAATTTATATAGTGCATGTATTACTTGAAAATTAGATAATTTATATCTATACATACATGAGTGCATATAATCATCAAAATAAACATAACACGATCATAATTGACTACATATATAATCATCATGTATTAAAGTCAACTAATATAAATAAACACGAATATGATAATAACATGTTCAAAATAAAACTAGAGATAGATAGTCCATAAAATTTTATGTCAAGTCCAACACATATTTAAATAAAACTCTAGAGATCTATAGTCCATAAAATTTAAAACCATCTAACTATCAGGCTGATCAGTCATATCAAGTCTCCTCTTTGTTCCATGTCGACTAGATGTACCTGCATCATGCTGTAAAAGAGTACAAGAAACTTGAAATTAGGTTTAAAGTTATTTAGAAATTTTGATACAATTAAACATATTTAACCTTGAAAATATAAACTTTTAGATAAAAATAAATTTAATCAAATATCTAGTAAATACAATAAAAATGATTTTTAGTATGCATAAATTACCATATGATCATGTGAATCTATTGGCATATTTTGTTCAATGGGTAGCATAACTGTCAATTGAGAAGATCCAAATGCCTGATCTACTATATCCTGCATATTCATATAAAGCAAATAATATGCTATAACCTCGAATATATCTATTTAAAAGGTCTATAAAAATTGTATAGGAGATTTAGTAAAGTTTACAACCTCGAATGATATGACCTCATGATCATGCACCTGAGATTTCCCATGCATAAATGTTGACGACGTCTCAGGTGTGCCCGCCATGGGTATCTCATGAAATACCTGCATGTATAGATGTACAATAGTTTGTATAGATCATTCACACGTGTATATAAATGGAAAAATTAAATTAGATGTATGATGTGTATTTAATTTAAACTTAACAAACTTTTGAAAGCACGCACCTGAGTTGATGATGTCTCAGGAGCGCTCACCAAAACTTGTGGTTGGTTAGTACTAGGTATCGTATGACCTCCCTGCATCTAGATATAATATTATATTATCAATTCACACATGTGTACAAATTCAAATTAAAAATTAGATATATCCACACAAATTATTTAATATATATATTGGTTCAAGTACCTGTCCAAAAGGTGAGCCCATATCTACAACACTCAACATATAGACACGACGATCATATTGAGTTTCAGGCATCGTTTGATTATGTGTCTACACCAAACACTTATTGAATTAATATTATATTATATATATAATTTTATGTTATTATTTATATGAATTTTTCACATTTCAAACTTGAATTAGATTTAAGTTGAAAAGATGAACATACTTGTGTAGGACGATCCTCATATAGTAAATCCATGTATGAATTCGTACCAGATGCATGTGGGTCACCTGAAGTGGATGCTTGAGTATTCCTATAGCTTGAGCCTCCATACTCTCTATTGGCCACTTTAGTCACCGCATGTGCAATTTGATGAGTGAGATGTCCTGAAAGTGGACTCAATGCTCCTAATGTCGATAACATGGTCTGCTGCTGAAATACATCGAGAACACCAGGAGAAGGAGGAGGAACAATAGGAGCAATCAGAGAACATCACTGAGGATTGACACATGCTCCTAGTCTATGTTGGGGCATGCCACGCCCAATTCCCTGAAATGACCTCATATCAAAATAGTTGGGTTTTTACCCAACTCAAACTCAGCCAATAACTTTCTCAAAAAGTATAGGGGCCCCTCACAGTTACCATGTGGTGGATTATCAAACACCATCCACCATCTATTCCAAAAATGTGCAGCTATCTGCGGGTGCCTACACCATAAAATTAAAATTCATTTTTTGGTGGGTAGAATTGGTTGGTTTGTTTGGGGGTTAATAAAATATTGGCACATGGCTTGTTTGGTAATTTTAAGGTCATTGATTTCTTTGTAGGACAATCCATCTACATAGAATCGTCTCCTCTCTTCTCTCCATTGATGGAACCTATCTAGGTCTGCATCAATGGATCAAACAAAATCGACAATAGTTTGCATTGTAGATGCAAACTGTGCGAGATGGGGAGGGATTCTAGGCTCATTTTTTATCAGATCTATATTTCCTTGAATCACAATAAGGTTTGCTCAGATGCTCTCTTAATTGATCCTCATCTACTATAGGGGGTGGGGGGTTAGGCGGTGGAGAGTCTGCAGGTGTGGGGTTTTGTTTTGGTGGTGGATCTAGATGAATTTGTGGATCAGGCATAAAATCCTCTATATTAAATTTTGGATCCATGTGAGCAATTAAATGGCAATTGCATGTTAAACAATTAAAAAATATATATCAACAAATTAATTAAATAATGCACACAATTTGAAAGTTATTTACAAATCACATTGAATGTGCACAAATTCAAAATACATTTCATTTAAAGACCATTCGATTTCTAACATTAAAAAATCCATAACATTAAAAATCCATAGCATGTACACACATTAAATTGAGTCCAGAGTGTGGTTGTTAATATGAAGGGTAGAAATGAAATTAGGGGGTTTTATTAGAACCCTATTCAAATGCATACACTATGTCATTGGTTTATTAAGTGAATCCCCTAAAAGAAGGCCCCATAAACTTATTTTTATCTAGATATCACTTGATAATTAAACTATAGCCAAATTTGATGATCTATAGATATCACTTGATGATTAAACTATAGGCAAATTTGATGATCTATACATTAATTGATTTATTTATAAATAAATAAAACCACATGGATTAAGGTAAAGAATTAAGATTTATTTAAATAAATCACCATCAAGGTAAAGACTTAAGATTAAGGTAAAGGACTAAAGAATGAAAAATAAGACACATGTAGATATATAACTTTGATTTGTCAAATTGGGTGTTAAAAGAGGAGGTTAGGGGTTGTTTAGAGTGCCTTATATTACATATATAAAGGTGGACAAAGAGAAGGAAAGGTCCCCAAGCTAATTTATTCTTCTATTTTTTTATGGGTCTAGAGCTTTAACTTTTGGGGCAAGGGGAAGTTTACTCATAGGTGTGGTTGTTTCCCAACAAGAGTATATCTATAGAGCTAAGGTATATCAATTGTGAATACATGTATTAATCAAGTATGATAGAATTTAATTAAATCCGAGGACATAAATTGATTTATCTAAAATTTCAAATTTCATGATAAGAGACACAAGTTCTCTATAGTGGGACAAAGTAGTTAAGAAGAAATTATAAGTTTAACAAGTTAACATTAATTCATAATCTCATTCATTGTTTTCAAAGAACACTAAAGATAAGAATTAAAAATTAATAGAATACATGTTCAAAGGGACGCATAGATATATGCTAGTGACCTAATTGCAATGTACAAAATAAACAAAGATGAGCTTGAGCTCTATTCACCAAATTTTGAGAACTTGTTTGATCCCTTTAAGAAATGTCATATTAGGACCCCTTAAGACATCAATATATGATTTAGGGTGATAGGATGGCTTAAGGAGATCTATAAATTCTAGTAAGGTCCTAGGACAAAATGGTCCATGGCTTAAGGGAATAAAATTTGGTGGAGTTGCCTAAGGCAACCAAATTTCATTTTAAGGTCCTACGACAAAATGAATGCTTTAGGGTTTAGGGTTTAGATTTTAGAGTTTAGGGTTTAGGGTTTGGGGAACTTAGGGTGAAGTTTGGGTGGCCCTTGGAATAATGGACTTGCAAGTTAGTGAGCAACATTTTCTTGTGGAATAGTTGATTGAGACAGCTCTTTTTTCCCAACAAGAGTATATCTATAGAGCTAAGGTATATCAATTGTGAATACATGTATTAATCAAGTATGACATAGAATTTTATTAAATCCAAGGACATAAATTGATTTATCTAAATTTTCAAATTTCATGATATGAGACACAAGTTCTCTATAGTGGGACAAAGTAGTTAAGAAGAAATTATAAGTTTAATAAGTTAACATTAATTCATAATCTCATTCATTGTTTTCAAAGAATACTAAAGATAAGAATGAAAAATTAATAGAATACATGTTCAAAGGGACACATAGATATATGCTAGTGACCTAATTGCAATGTACAAAATAAACAAAGATGAGCTTGAGCTCTATTCACCAAATTTTGAGAATTTGTTTGATCCCCTTAAGAAATGTCATATTAGGACCCCTTAAGACATCGATTTATGATTTAGGGTGATAGGAAGGCTTAAGGGGATCTATGTCTAGTAAGTTCCTAGGACAAAATGGTCCATGGCTTACGGGAATAAAATTTGGTGGAGTTGCCTAAGGCAACCAAATTTCATTTTGAGGTTCTATGACAAAATGAATGCTTTGGGGTTTAGGGTTTAGATTTAGAGATTTGATGACATGATTTCAACATATCTATGTCAAAAAATGTAAGAAACCTCCAAGGAGCCCTAATTTATGACACTACACAATGTGACAAGGATGTTTTATAAATTGGTCATTGAAGTGTAGCAATAACTGAAAAATCCTAATGTGAATTATTTGTAGCCTCAATCTCAATGAAAACTGCCTCGAATCTAGGTAACATTCCCTAGATACTTCTAAAATTATGTGAACTATTAGGGTTTTAGGTTTACGTTTAGGGTAAATAGCGTTTTAGGTTTACGTTCTAGGGTTTAGGTCCAAGGATTAACCTGAGTAAATTAGTTTTTAGGGACCTATGCTTTTTGGAACCTAGGGTTTCTAGGGTTTTAATTTCTAAGTTAAATGTGTCCAATTTAGGTTTAGTTTTTATGGTTTTTGATTTACAATTTAATGTTCTTTGTTTAGTTGATGTTTTTGGTTTTTTAAATGCAATTTAAAAGCTATAAAATATTGAACAAAAACAAACTAAACAAACAAGAACTAAATACCAATTACAAAACAAAAATGCAAGATATAAAGCAAAAAAAAGGAAAAATTCAACCAACCTGGAGGTCGCTGAGGTCAGTTGTGTCAACGGGAGGAGGTGGCAGTGAAATTTTTCTTCAATCAGGCCCTTTGAAACGCGTACGCTATCTTGTCTCCTCTTCTTTCGTTCGGCTAAAACTTGGAGTTAAAATGAATACATAGTCGCTAATTTAAAAAAATAAATACCTCTAAGAAACGTGTACGCGTTTCAAAACGCATACACGTTTTCGGCTCGCGTACCTGAAGTGGAACGCATATGCGTTCGGATTTAGGCTCGGGTATCAGATTAGTAATGTGTATGCATTTTTTGAAAACGCGTACACGTTTCGTGCAATTTTTTTTGTTTTGGCCAAAACTTCCTCTCTTCGTGTACCCAACTTCTTGCTTTTACCTGTGATTGAATTTTTCTTCCTTTATTTATTGATTTATAAGTGTATTTGCTTTTGATTGTTTGGTATAATAACAGTTTTTAAACCTGGGTTTCGAATCACAATAATTTTGTTTAAAACCTAAACTTTTATGTATATAAATTTTCTTGTTTTCTTGTCACTTGAAGCACTACCATGCCGGTGGTTTTGTCCTTGGAAAAGGACTTCAGCCAATCACATCCTAAAAATTGTTTATTTTATTTTATGTCAATCCACTCTGCATGCAAAGTAATGAAACAATTGTTTAATGGAGAGGTCCCCACTAACCATCACTTTTGTTGCTTTGTAACAGTTTGCTTCTGGTTGTTTTAAGAGTGTTGTTTGATATTGGTGTTATTGGTGTTGTGATAATGGAATTGGAAGATCAAGATTATCTAAGTTGCATCCATTAGGTAGAAGGGCTATAAAAACATCACTTTGTTTCGGTGTGGTTCCCCCACTAGTTTCTTCTTTTGTTTTTAAATTTAAAAGCGAGCATCCAGGGGCGGAAACCCCTAGTGGGGTCAAGGGGCGGTGCCCCTTGCGGGGTCCTAGGGCAACGCCTTGGGTGAGCCCCCTATCATGATACAAGGCGGGGTCGAGGGGCGGAGCCCCCACCACCATGCACATTTTTCTTCTTGCGTGACCTTCAAATTCTTCATTTTTGAAGCATTTTTCCTTAAAAAGTGATGTGTTTGAACTGGATTGAAAATGCAACATTTTTATTGTTTTTGTGTTGTTTCTTCAAATTCACCTTTCTATCAATTGACTCACAACAATGGGTGTGTATACGTAAATGATTTTACCTTCTAAGATCTACCTAAAAACTCAAACCATGCATCTATATGATTTAAGCAATGCAAATTAGGAGTAATCACCTCAACACAACTGGCAGGTGCATGAGCTTTCATCTTAATGCATTGTTCCTAACTCATCTCACTAAACTAATAGGCCTTTGACACCTTTCCCTGGAAATGGTGCCAAAATTATAGGCCAAGGCTAGGGAAACAAGTAAAATGAATTCTATGTTTAATAATGAATTTCAGTTTGGTCTATACGTGTCAATCCGGGACGTAAACTGATGAAAGGTATCGTGGCAATCTGCACAAGGGCTGAGAGTCGTGAGATTAGTGGTTATGAATGAATCCCATGAAAATAAATGTATAACAAATCAAAATACTTCTGACAATAGGAACTGTCACTTCCTGGTGACATAAGTTATCTATTCTTATTCTAGTGACAAGAACTGTGCAAAAACAATAAATTCTGAAATAGAAACTTAATCAGCAACTATCAATCACGAAAATCATAATAATTAATTCTACAGTACATAAACAAAACTCAGATCAATGATACATTTAATTTATTAATACATTTCAAACATGAAAAATATAAGTGCAAAATGTAACTAAATGAAATCAAAACGCGCAGAGACAAATTGCAGAAAATACAGTATTTATAGTTCATCGGCGGTTGGAGAGTGGGCGGCCTTCCCCCCAATCAACCGATAAATATAGAACTCACATGATTTCTATGTTGGACTAGTCAACATAATGATATTTTTATTTCTCAAAGATATACAGAAACATAATCATCCTCTTTGAAGTCCGGGTACGCTGCTTTATATACACGCAACCTATAACAGATATGTACATGAATAGACACTTTATTTGGGATTGCAGCCAACAAAATATATCACAATGGTATTCTTGAAACATTAGTTTTTGTCCATAAACAAAAATCAAATAACAGCGAACCAAAAATAAAGATGGGAACATTTTTGGTTTTGCTCTAGCTACCAAACATGTCTCCAGCACGGGTTTCTTTCCTTAGTCGAATGGTGAACGTGGAACCTAGTTGAGTGCACTATGCTCTATTTGTTTTATTGGCCACAAACTAAACATTGACTTTATTATAATAGATAGCAGAAATAGAAGGTTTTTGGTTTCTTCTATGTAGCTGGCAATTGCATCTCCATTTAGATTTATTTAGCAATAACCACGGGTTCCTATGCTTATTCAAATTTGGCACTAAAGAGGCAACCGACGCCACCTTGGAGGCTGATGTCATGACAAAAATAAATTGCTAGTCAAAAAGTAATGCACAGAAGTTCCTGACCATAAAGTGACAGGAAGATATTCTGCATAAAAGGCGATAGGAAGTTCTTGTGATCTGCATGCTGCAAGCTTTATTTTCCAAGGCCAGAAATCACAATACTTATTAGTAAAGACAACCAATAATTAATTCCCATATTTTATCCAAAACTATATTAAATATCACTTAAATATATTTAATCATATGCAACATAAAATGGTGAAATAGTATGATATGGAACATAAATGGAATGTGGAAGTGGATATGGAGGTGGATGAAATAGGCTAAAATGTGGCATAAAATGGGACATAATGGCTCTCATCACCTTCCACCTTACCTCTTTCTCTCTCCCTCCCTCCTTCCCTCTCTCAATATATCTACCTTCCACCTTACCACCAACCCTCTCTCTCTCTCTCTCTCTCTCTCTCTCTCTCTCTCTCTCTCTCTCCCCCCTCTCTCTCCTTCCCTTCCTCCCTCCCTCTCTCTATCTCTCGTATGTTGGAAGTATTCTAAAGTTTGAAAGAATTCTAGAAACAATGTCAAAGTAATGCTCCATATAATTTATTAATTACCAATTGACCTTAGTGGTGTCCATAGGGGTTGTGATGTGAGTTTTGATCCATGTTTCTGATATTATGAACCAATCTAAGCTAGGATTGGGGTCCAAAATGTAGTTGTATAAGGATTGTGTATAGATTCAAGGAACAATGTGGGAAGGTTGTCCAATAAGGATGCATTTAATATTTGGGACATGAGTGGGACTCATGCACTAAAGTTGGGTGATTTGAAAAGTTTGTTACCTAGAAACTTTTCAAAGTAGATATTTAATAAAGAGGGTAGAATTGGACGTATGCTATGAAAGGGGGCCAAGTTGCCTTGAAGATTGTTATGGAAACGAGCATTAAATAATTGGCGCAACATTAAATAATTTGGGCCATTCAAGAAGGGCATTGTCAAGATGGACCATTGGATCTCATGGTTCATCCTAAGCCTTGATATCTTGTAGATGTAATTCTACAAGCAAAAAATTATGGATTGCATTACAAAACCTATATAAGGAGAGGCAAGCTCATTATTGGAGATCATCAAAGATGAGGATCATCAAGTTTAAGGAAGATTGGGATATGGATCATTAGGGAAGATCATAATTCACATATGTTGAAAGTATTCTAGAGGTTGAAATAATTCTAGAAAGACTTTGAAGGGAGCAATTTGGGAGCATTCAAATAGGATTTGGAAGAGGATTATCATTGAGATCCTTTTCTAGATCATTGAAGTGAAGGCTTGACAAAGGCATTGGATGCAAAGTATTGAAGCAAGGAAGCTCAAGGAGAAGGAATACTATTAAGGATGTATTGGGCTTGAAGTGAGGATACAAAGGGTGTTAAAGCTTTAGGTGACCACATTGGAACTCAAAGACAGTATTTGTATGTTGGATGCCAAAGTTTGAAGAGGAATGTGTTGAAGATGAAGTTTGTCTGAGAGGTTTATTTATGAAGTGCAATGAGGACAACTCTTTCTAGAAAAGAACATAGAACTCTAGAAATGCACTAGGTACATGGATGTTGTTAGGTCCCAAAACCAAAGATCCTAAATCCTAGATCTTTTATTCATCTTCAAGGCCAAGGGGTTGTCATCAAGAAGGTAAAGATGGCCTCATCTACAAAGTTAGATAGGTTAAAGATAAAACTATGAGAGTGGGTAAACTCTCATATTCTTTGGACTCAACTTAAACCTAGGAGAGTATTCCTATAGGTCACCTAAACAAGTTAGCATATCGATTCAAAATTAATAATCAATATATTACACAACTATACCCAATAATGCACTTAACCCATAAATTTTTTCACTAAGTTAGAACAACACTAGTTGCAACAAACCTTATTATAGTAGATAATGTGCATTGCACATGCACCTTCAACTACTACTAGTGTTTTAATCCCTTTAGATAGTTTATCTTATTATTGTTTACACACTAGCAAGGTGTAACATGCATGTTTAGTTTCTTTGATGTTTTAATAGATTTGGTTCGCTTAAAATGTTTCCTTGGTTTGCATTACTCAACAATTAACATTATATGTAATTCCTACTAGTAGTAGTGAAATATTTTATTATTTTAATGTGTGTGTGGAAGGTTTGAATCTTCAAGACCAATGCCTTATTGGGTCACTAAGTCATCTAGCCATTAAAAAAGCAGGCAAGAAGTCACACCAAAGGTATGACATATTGTAATCACATCTACTCGATTATCCTTCTCCAAACACATAAACATTCACATGCAAGAAAAAAAAGACCGATACAAATAACAATTTGCATTGATTTATAGTGCTACAACACTTATCTAATCTCTATTACAATCACACCAACAAATGTGGTGAAGGAAAATTTTCAAATAGCAAGGAACCTATTATAACCTACTATTTAAAACCTTCCAAAAAGCTAATAGCTAGCCAAGAAGATATATGGTTGCAAATATTTGCTTCAACAACTACCTCTTTGCAAGTTCAGAGAAAACAAATCAAATGTTAGACTAACAAACAAATTTGGAACCCTAGAATGCCTTACATGTGTGTTCTAAGAAAACTTGTAATGACCACCCTTGAATGAACATCAAATAGAAATATATAGTCATGTCTTAGAGTTTAGCAACTTGTGGGAGCCTTAGGATTGTGAAAATATTGAAGGTTTGAGTAAACCCACAATGCTCTCCTCACAACCTGTGATTCTTTGATATTTGCATCCCAAAATGCATGAAAATTGCTTACAAAATACCTCTTCATTCAATATGCCTTTAGATTTGTCATGAAATGATGGGAGGAAGCTTGGAAAATCTACTACAAACAAGATCTAGGCATGGCTTGAATGTATTAGGCTCTGCAACAATAACCACAACATTAATTAAGACATGTTCCCTTTTCATCCTTCTTGTTGCTTAAATCCATGTCCTTTTGATTAAAATATGTTTTTCAGACATTGACAAGTTAGATCAAGTAATTGTAGGGCATTATAGGCACATTAATGGCATTCTAGGCCTTTTGGGAGGGTAGGCAGGGTTTGCTATGGTATTGGCATGTTATTATTCATTGGCACCCCTTTTATAAAATTTAGAACTCATATTACATTTGTCTTTTGCTTGCTATGTTAGAGCTTTAAGCTTTTTGTGAACCATGCAACATTTAAAACTTAGCGACTTTTATCATTCATCCCTCTTTGTTTCATTTTGTTAGCAATTTGACAAGTTCCAGTTTAACCTATTAACTCAAACACCCATTCACACATTGTCTTCAAGTCAAAGCTTGTGGCCTCCATGAAATCAAATTTGAGGTTCAAGAAGTTCTTGAACCTTCAAAAGGTTGGCATCGATACTTAGTCTTTTATACTTTCTTTCATGTCAAATATTTGGGCGACCTTTTGCTTTGTAATGGTTTGGGGTTCAAGGGTTTTGAGGAAATCATCCCTTAAGGCAAGTGGATGGAGAGAATTCTAATGATGGGGTCCTAATGAGAAAACAATGTCGTGGAGTGTTGGGGATCAAAAATATCCCATGACACATACCTAAGGAAAGGGAAGGGAAAATGCCTAACCCTAAAGGAATTCTCAGTGAAATGGTTCAAGAGTTGAGGGATCAGAGTTGGAAAGAAATGTATATTGGGAATGGGAAGTTTAGTGAGCAGAGAAGAGAAAAGGTAACTAGACTTAAGCATGGTGGCAAGGGAATGATATTGGCGAAGAGACAAGTTTGATAGCTCAAACTATAGTAGAAATATTTTAGAGACAAAGAGTTGAGACATCAAGGCTTGGTATAATGGCATGACATCAATGGAAACCTTGAAAGTTTGAATGTTTGACTATTACCCAAAGTTAGAGGATTACAAGAAAATGCCCCAACACTTAAAAGTTTTTTGATTCCCTACATCTCCAACGCAATATATGCACAATGAATAATAGAGGATAACACTTAACAAAATTTGACAAATGGTGACCCACACAAGCATTTCTTAGATCAATTATAAATAGTGGGTCAAATAGGTTTAGACACACAAAAGGGAGGGGACTTGAGGTGGTCTTGAGTCCCAAAGATGCATTGGTGTTAAGTCTGGGATAAGTTGGGAGAACTCAAGGTGAGCACAATGAAGACATAATAGTAATCTATGTAGCAACAATCTATCATGGATGTGGAATGTTGGGGTGGCCTATCTAAGAGGTTTGTACGTGTTAAGGTAGAGTTATAAGGAATGCAATCTATGTAGCAATAATCTATCATGGTAGAGTTATAAGGAATGCAATCTATGTAGCAACAATCGATTATGGATGTGGAATGCTGGGGTGGCTTGGGGTGGCCTATCTGAGAGGTTTGTACGTGTTAAGATAGAGTTATAAGGAATGCGAGGTGTTTCAATTGTAGGGCAAGTCTTTCGTTGTATTGAGGTGATTCATATAAGAAGTTGTGGGAGTTTGAATTGAAGGACTAGGTGGTATTTTGAAGTGAGCATCACATGTGAGTAGAATTGGTCTTTCGTTGTATTGAGGTGATTAAGATAAGAAGTTGTGGGAGTTTGAATTGAAGGACTAGGTGGTATTTTGAAGTGAGCATCACATGTGAGTAGAATTGGTAGAGCATCATCGTATGAGTAGAATTGGTAGAGCATCATCGTATGAGTTCTAAGATGTTCTAAAATCACACGAAGGGGGAAAGTTCTAATCTTAGAGAATATTTTGTAGTGAGATACGTATTCCATGAGGTGGTGTTTCCTTTGTAAGTGTCCCAAGATTATTAATAGAACTTTAAAAAGTAGAGTCTAAAAAGGATGAGAAATCAAATTGAATAAGATCATCAAACTTCACTAAAATTTGAAGGATGAGAGAATCCTCTTACAAACTTTATGCGGTATACAAAATTCATTTACATGTTTTACCGCATAAATACATGAACAGCCGGAGAAATAATTTTCACATACGAATTAGGTGGTATTTCATTTTTCTGGTTCACCAACATTGATCGGTTTCCCAGTTCCGCACCACGTGACCGCGCGGCTCCCGATAAGACCCCCGGTTCCATGTTTGCCTCTGCTGCGTCTCTAGCTGACGGTCATATTGGGCGCGGTCCTCTGCCTTGGAAAGAACGGCGTAGGCATTGTGTATTTGCAGAAAAATCTCGGTGGTGATGGTCTTGCATTGAGAGGAAGCTGCGGTGTCCGGGTGAAACTTCAGCGCCATTTTCCTGTACGCCGTCTTTATGTCCCGCGCGGTAGCCCTGCGGCTCAGCCCCAGCACTTCGTACAGAGTCCCTGAATTTTTCATGTGACCGCCGGCTTCGATTGCGGGAGCCGATTCATACTTGGCACCAGAAACCTGCGCTAACCTTATAACATTGAAAGAGGGCTTAAATCTGATATTTGCAGGGCATCTTCGCCTTTTACTCGCAAAATCCATAGAACTGGCGCTTCCTATGGTTGAAGCATTTGGGGAAGCCGAAATTCTGATGCAACTCATTCTGAACGGTATTTTTGGGTTCTCGTCTTTTTTGGGGGTAAAGGTAATGCAGATAACAGAAAGAAATGGGGTTTGATGAATCTGTATTGAGGAAGAATGAAGATATATATAGAAAGAGAGAAGTAAATTTCAATTGCTTTTGGCTGTTGACGAGAGAAAATGGTGGGGCATGTTTGTCTGTTGAAGAGAGAGAAAAGGGTGGGCGTGGAAAGCTGGAGGAAGCGCCAACAGGCAAAATGGCCAGGAAGCAGTATTTGCTTCTTGGTCTAAATTCTGATCATATGCCTCTTATTGTTAAATTTAACATTCATGATGACAACCAGCAAGATAGCAAAAATCAGTATTCTCATAAGAGGGCTCACTCACAAGGAAAAATCCTTGTGAATCATGAAAATCAAGAAATCTTTGTGGCTGCGTTGGATCATCACCTCCAAGAAAGAAAAAACATACCATGCAATGAAAGCAATGAAAAAAATAAATACATTAGCAGCAATATGTTGGTTCCGCTAATTCAGAAGGCTCTAGAAGGTTGTAAGAGATCCCAAACCAAGAAAGGGATTTCGAATACTTTTCCTGCTAACCCATGGTATGATGAGGAGTGCAAAGCGGCAAGAAGACTGGCCAAAAAGAATATGTCAAACAAAGAAAGTAAAGTAAACTACGAGAAGTTGGTAAAATCTAAAAAAGAAATTTATGTGGATTTAAGAAGGAAAGAGTTAATTGCTTTGGGTAAACACAATCCCAAAAGTTTTTGGAGAGAGCTGCAACAAAAGAAGAGTCAGATAGAAAATAATATCACTGGGAAGCAGTGGTTAGAGTATGCGAAGCTCTTGTATGAACGACCGGTGGAGAAAATCAAGCCCCCTTTAATGCATGCCTCAAGTGAACTCTTTTCGGAGGAGGATATCAAGAAAGGCATAAAAAAGCTAGCAAGCGGTAAGGCTCAAGATATTGATGGGATGCAGGCTGAATTCTTAAAATGGGGCTGTGAGCTCCTCACACCTCACATCAAATACCTCTTTAATAGCATCACTCAAAATGGCTTTCCGGCTGAATGGGCTACCAGTGTGGTCATCCCCTTACATAAAAGTGGAGATATCAATAATCCCTCTAACTATCGTACTATAATGGTCAATCCTCTTCTTGGTAAACTCTATGGGAGCATGTTAGAGCGCAGAATCAGTAATTGGGCCGAAAGGGAAGGTAAAAGGGCAAAGGGGCAGGCTGGTTTCAGATCAAGACATTCTACCATAGATCACTGCATCACGCTTAGGCACTTCATTGAGAAAGTTTGGGACACCCAAGGGGCTGAAGCTTTTTGTTGTTTTGTTGATTTCAAAAAAGCCTTTGACACGGTACCTAGGGACAAACTATGGATCAGAATGAAGGAACTTGGTATCCCTGATGAACTTAGAGCAGCAGTCCATAAACTTTATGAGAAAGTTAGTGCTAAAATTAGAACAAAAGATGGTATGTCGGAATGCTTCGGTAGTGACATCGGGGTCAAACAGGGTTGTCCCTTATCTCCCACTCTGTTTGGGTTATATATTGATAAGCTTGGAGAATGGTTAAACAAAACTGATGGGGAGGGCATTCAACTTGCTAGTTATGTGGTGAAGTTACTTTTATATGCGGATGATCTAATCTTAATTGCAAAATCTGCTCTTGGTTTGAGAGATCATTTAAAGGCTCTCGAGCTCTTTTGCCAAGAGGTCGGTATGCAAGTTAACACCAGCAAAACTAAAATCATGATCTTCTCTTTGAAAAGGAAGAAGCAGCAGTTTAATTTCATCTTTGAGGGCAGTCCTTTGGAGGTGGTGGAAGAATACAAGTATCTTGGGATTGATTTCCATAATAGGCTCAGCTGGGAGACTTGCAGGGCAAAAAGGATTCAGGGTGGCTGGAAGGCGTCTTATTTACTACAAAACAGATGTAGGAAAGCAGAGTTATGGGATTGGAAAACCAAGAAAACTCTTTTTGGTTTGTTGGTGGCACCGGTTGTCCTCTATGGTTGTGAGGTTTGGGGGGGTAGCATGTCAAACCACAAGTGGAGGCAAGTTGAAAGAATTCAAAAACATTTGATCACTACTAACATCAAAGTCAAATCTTCGGTTCCGTATGAGATTCTCTTGGCTGAAACTGGTATGTTCCCGTTGGAGGCATCTGCTGTCATCCGGTTAATAAGTTATTTAAAAAAAGTTGAGAACATGGATTTGCACCGCTGGCCCAAAATGGTTGTTGGGGAGGAGCTAAACCGTAGAAAGAAGACTTGGATGAAGCAAAATAGCAAGTGGTTGAACAAATGGAACATTAAACTACATGAGTGCCCCAACACTAATGCTGAGATAAAAAAGTTTGTGCTAGAAAAGTTTAGGTCTACTATGTGGACTAAGCAGGTTGGCCGTAAAAAGTCTCATTATATCCAGGAATTCAACCCCACGTGGGAGCATGATGAGAAAGACTATCTAAAGGTTACAATTAAAGGCAAGGCTAGGCTTTTGATCGCTCAATTAAGAACCGGGTCACACCATCTTAGATGCGAGACAGGTAGGTGGGCTGTCCCCAAGGAGGCTTGGGAACAACGAACTTGTATTTTTTGCAACAAAGGGACTGTCGAGACTGAATGGCACTTCATGATTGAGTGTGCTGCTTATGATGATATTCGTATCCAATATGAAGACATTTTGAAGGTGGATAATCTAAATGAACTTTTTAGGGAAGCTAGGCTCCTCAAGATTGCTAGCTTTCTGATCAAGATCTACAATAGAAGGGCTGACATGGAAAAGAACTTGAAAATGGTTAAAGTTTCGGTGCTTGGTCCCATAGACTGATGGTCTCGTGGACGTCATTAAAAACCATTCATTCATTCATTCATTCATTCTAGAAAGGTGCTAGTATTTGCTTCTAGAAGGGTCGTTGGCACGTAACGACCAAGGGGCACATCGGTTTCAACGGCAAAATTCCCTAGCCGAAGTTTTCTACTCCTAAACAAAAACATTAACTTTTTTGATTAAAAATAAAAATTTCACTAGATTTTGTGCTAATTATTTTCTCTGATTTATAAGTGAAAGCAGAAGCATGAACCTATTTCAACAAAAAAGAAAAAGAAAAAAAGTTAAATTATTATAAAAATAAGTGAAATAAATCAAGTTTTCAATTTTTGATTTGGACAAATAAGTTTTGATTGAAATCATGATTGCCATGTAGATGTTAAAAAAAAAAAATTAATTGAAATTGTTTCACTCAATTTCTTTGGGATAAACAATTATGAACTTTCACCCATCTATATTTCAAAATCAAGTGGAAGTAAGCATAAAGACAACTCTTTCCAAACTAAAGTTATTGATTCTCCTTTAAAACAAAAAAAAATATGTAGTAGAAATTCAACTCATTTAATGGTAATTTTTTTAACCAAAAATAAAAATTTAATTGAGAATTTAATGTATTTTTTTTGTTAACTAAGGGGAATTGATGGGTTAGTCTAGTGACTCAGAGCTTAGCCTTTTGACAGGGCAAGCCCCACTATAACCCCTTGAGGCTGCAAATCGGGCTTGAACGGGCCTACAACCAGATTGATTCTCTCAGGATCTACATGGGACAAACTCAAAGCCCTTAGTCAACTACACCACTTGTTCAAACTAAATTTAATGTATTTTATTAGATACTCACATGTCTATTATTTAATTAAATATGTTTCGATAAATTTTCTTACATAAAGTTTACCTATATAAATTGCTAAGAAACATAGAGCACTTAGATTTAGCCTCTCAAGTTCTAAAGACTAAAATACATGTGGTTACACTTAGGTTTGAGAATTTTATCCTCTTAGCACTTGTTGTCTTCTCTGATGAATAAGATTTTTACCCTAATACTACTCACCTTCTTCTCTATCGAAATACATAGACTAGCTACAATCCAATCCTAAAACTACTTATTTACATGCTTGGATGCTCCAACATAGGAGTCTACTCATAAGTTTTCTTTTTCTCAAACCATGGATTGACAAAGTTCAACACAAGTTTTTATGTTGTAAATTCCTTAGAGTGTCTTGCAATTCTTTCCTTCTATGCAACTTTATTGGAGGTGGTTTGTAGTATTTTCCTTGCTCCTCATATCTTTAAATCTCTTAGTATAAACCTTACATAGCATGTATATTGCTATTTCATTTCAAATGTCATACATCAACTTCAAATTCAATTTAAATTAACTATTCATTGATAGGAATTTGATGCAATATGTTTGTTGTGTATTAAAGATATCATCCTAGTTTATTTTTATGATTGCATAGAAATTGACTATCATGAAGAGCATCTAATTGAAATTGGACAACACACACACACACACACACACACACACACACACACATATATATAATTTGGACTATCAACTACTTTATCTACATAAACATCAAACATCTTTAATTAATATCTATCTTTATAACTTGAATTACTCTTGACCCTAATTGCTAATAAGGAAGTTAGTTACTTTTTCTCATTGTTATAGTAGGTGTCAATAGTGCTTCTTAACACATGTCCAACTTTATTTAAATAGATATACATAAGATAAACATCTTTTATAGGTGTCAAGCATCAACTTCTTTAGAAGACAAAATCGCACAAGAAGGATACCATCCAAGATAGAATCAAGGACAATCACATCCCTACATAAATATTGAGCGTGATCTAGTTCAAATTTTGTCATTATACTTCTAAGACATCTAATTACAAACGATTCTAAATTTCAATAAAAAAATTATGATCAGAATAATCAATCTCTCTCTATTGACCATTAAAATTAGATAAACCATAAACCCTAAATTTATTTCAACAAATATTTTTTATTTTTATCTCAACTAATTTACTCAAATTTATATTACAATTACTTTATTAAACCTAAATAAGTAATTGTAGAATGTATTTTATTCTTTAGAATAATATTAAATAAATATTGTTTCCAATATTTAACTAAATGCTCACGTATCTTCCGGACAGGATCTAGAAAGTTTGAAATTTGAACTCAATTAATAATAATAAACAGTGGAAAACTCTACAAATGAAAGATAACAGACTGCATGGAACCTAAAGAATCTTCTAGAAACAAGACCTAAAACAAGTTCTAATGACGCAGGGATATACTGGTATCAAACAAGTGGCTTTCCCAACCAGACTATGTGAAAGTAACATCAGCATAGAAATCGTCGGTCTCATCTTTCTTTTTTAAAAAATTGGAATTTTTCTATGAGGACTTAGAATCATCTATAAGATTTTTATATTTTTGATACAGGAATACGAGTTTTAAGAAACATAAGTCTTAAGTTGAATTTTTTTCGATTGAGAGGTATTCACTCAATCGAAATCGTATACAATTCTGATCTTATTTCTTATGATATCAGAATCTTACATTCAATAAGATTTGATTCCTGATAGATGCATCAAAATCATTCTTGAAAAATAAACTAGATTGAGAGGTATTCACTCAATCAAAATCGTATACAATTCTGATCTTATTTCTTATGATATCGGAATCTTACATTCAATAAGATTTGATTCCTGATAGACGCATCAAAATCATTCTTGACAAATAAACTAGATTGAGAGGTATTCACTCAATCAAAATCGTATACAATTCTGATCTTATTTCTTATGATATCGGAATCTTACATTCAATAAGATTTGATTCCTAATAGACGCATCAAAATCATTCTTGACAAATAAACTACATAAAAAAATTGTTTTGATACCATTGGCTGACAGTTAAAATTTCTAAAACACAGAATTCAGAAATTTGTAGGGCATGAATATTGCTTTTTATGTATGCCAAAACACTTTATCACAGAAATAAAAGGAGGTTGAATGGCATCATGGCAGAGGAAAGTAAGTCTAGTTTACTTAGAGATGAAAAGTGTGATTGAACTTTTCTTCCTTTATTTAATGATTTATAACTGTATCTGCTTTTGACTGTTTGGTATAATAACAGTTTTTAAACCTGGGTTTCGAATCACAATAATTTTGTTTAAAACTTGAACTTTTATTTATATAAATTTTCCTGTTTTCTTGTCACTTGAAGCACTACCATGCCGGTGGTTTTGTCCTGGAAAAGGACTTCGGCTAGTCACATCCTAAAAATTGTTTATATTATTTTATTTCAATCCACCCTGCATGTAAAGTAATGGAACGGTTGTTTAATGGATAGGTCCCCACTACCCATCACTTTTGCTGCTTTCTAGCTGTTTTTGGATTTGGGTTGTAACAGTTTGTTTCTGGCTGTTTCTATTTTTGGGGTTTTGTGTGTTATTGGTGTTATGTTGTTCTTATTTGGAGGATTCTTTTGGTTTTTTTTCCATGGAGGATTATAATCTTTTGGAGATTAGAAGATTTTGAAATATTTTGTTTGTAATGAAATCTATAAAGTCTTTAAAATCTTAGAAGGATAATGGTAGCTCAAGAAAAAGAGGAACCTTCGTCTAAGAAGGTTGAAGCAGAGACAAGAAAACTTGATGTTGCGAAGAAAATTGACATTAGAGAACAAAGAGGCAAAATAAGCTGTGATTGGTGCAAGGGGAATTTTTTTGGTCTATTGGTGATAACAGCAATGATTATTTTGTTGGCTTTGCATTTGGGATTTTGCCTAGTTTTGCCATCCAATTGTATGGTGGAATCAACACTAGACTCTTGACATTGGGAGCATTTGGGTTGGAATCTTTAGCAATGGCTTAGATTGTGCATATGAATCCCAAAAGATTATTTTGATGATAGACCCACTAAGAAGCTCGCACCCTCATGATGATGGCAATGTAGTTGGATTCTTCTTTAACTATGAGGTTCAAACTTTTTGAAAAATGGGGAAGATAACGTAATAATTATTTAATTGATAGGTAGTGGGTGCTACTTTGTAGGGGAGAGGACTCAGTAGTTGTGCACCTTAACTTCACGCTTCTCAAAATCCTACGTGGAAATTTCAAATCACTCCCAATTTTTTACAGCAGCTTACTTGGCAAGTCCCCTGCTTATAACTTTTGTTTTAGGGCCACATCATCAAATATGATGCCACATTAGCATGCTTTTTGTCAAGGTGTCCAAAAAGACCAAAAAAAAAAGTGAGACCAATACTTGTGCATTCACATCATGGGTAGTTGAGCGTTGATATGGCATCACATGATTGGTTGCTTTTTAGATTAAAAGAATACATTTTGTTTAATTATGGGTAGTCAAGTCACAACTATTGAACATTATATAAACAACTACTATCACAACTATTGAAACATGCTCAACTACTAGGTCCTCTCCCCTAGATGTTTGTAGATTTTGGGTTGTAATTGTTGTTTCTAGCATGTCCTATGTTGGGGCTTTTGTTTCTTTATTTAAGAGCTTTTGTTGTCAACATTTTTATTGGTGTTTTTGGTGTTGTGTCACTCTTTTTGGAGTTTTCTTCTTACTCATAATTTGGTTTTTTATTTGATTAAGGATAAGTTAATATTGTTATTTCTATTTTCCTTGTTTTCACTATTCATTTAGATTTATAAATCTAGTTTCTATGATGTTTGATATATATACTATTTTTGAAATGGATGACTTTCAAGAACATAGCATAATATGGAAAGTGTTAAATGTTCGATCTATATACTATTTTTGAAATCGCTGACTTTCAAAAACATAACATATTATGGTAAGTGTTAATAGGAATTGAACAACAATTCTAAGCCTTGACTGTAGGAAAGAAAAACATTTTATCTACATTGCAAAGCTCATCTCACAGCTAATAATTGTTTAAGACTCTATTATGCTTAATGAATAAAAGGGTGAAATGAAAATGAATTTATAATAACATTAACACAGAAATAGTAGCAACCACAACTATACATTGTAGAATTTCATCTTTGAATGTCTCAGTACAAAGACATTTAAACTATAAATATGAGGAAACATATTCCATGGTAGAAACATATTCCATGGTAAAATTATTTGAAGAAAACATATTAAATTTTTGGAAGAGCTTATGAGGAAACATATTCCATGGTAGAAACATATTCCATAGTAAAATTATTTGAAGAAAACATATTAAATTTTTGGAAGAGCTACATACCCACATTGACGAAAGGAGTAGCAACCTTCTAAAAAACATCACATATCCTATATATCTATGATTGATTGTAGCTACTAGTACAATTGATAACCCACAAACTGTTTTAATTTTATAAACATAATTTAAATCATTCCATTTCAAAACAAAACCAATATTATTATAATTTCACACATCCATTTACACATAAGTCTCACCTCCACACTTTCAAAAGGTAACTTCAAAACCATTCCATTTATAGGGCTACCTTTCAAAAATGACTTTTTTTTTTTTTGTTAAATCAGATTTTGGGTGTGTGAGGCACCATCCCATCTTTAAACAACCATTTTAATATTGGTACAGGTGTACAATAGTTGTGGATAACATTATTGAATCTGTAGAGAATGTCGTTGACTGTACAACATGCCAACACAGCAAGCATACATTTCACCAATACTCCAACTAATAATGGGCCACCATCTATAGATTTGTCCTAATCCACATTGAATAAAAAACCAAAAGCACAATCCCTTTTCTTAAAAATTATATCATCCACCAGAATCTTCAGACTGACTTCTCACACCCTCTGGGCGCCTCACTCCTTTAAATAAACTACCTATTCTTCATTTTTTAATTGCATAACCATAAATGAATTGCAATAGAAAACTAAACAGAGCAAATTTCATTTGGTCGTTTCACACACCAACCCCTTATTAGATTATTTGATTTGTTTATTTCTGATTAGCAATGAAATAGGAGAGTCAGAAATAATAGGGATTAGAGTATGTTTGTAATTTTTTTAGTTTCAACATAGTTCAATTTTCAGAACTTGATCTCATAAATTATTTGATTCTGTAAAGGTCATTAAAATCTTTCCTTTCCTCAAAAATTTAACTTTCTTTTTATTTCAATTAAATTAACAAATTACAATATGCAAAGTAAATGATTTTTTCATTGCTTCACTTCTGTTAGATATAATGAATGCTAGGGGACCATTCATTATCATGAGAGACGGGTTCTAGTAAACCACTGCTTAAGAAATATGGGTTAATGAGTTTTGACTTGTAAAACTACAAAATTGAATCTTGTTATTTGATTACTTCTGATTTATGTTAAATAAGACAATCAGAACGATTGAATCTTGATAGCAATATCAAGATTGAATCTTGTTATTTGATTACTCCTGATTTAAAATAGATAAGAAAATCAGAAATAAAGATTATAATCTGGTAATATTAACTTGATTTCATAACCTGCTTGATCTGATAAATGTCCTTAAAATCTTTCCTTTCATTTAAATCTTTTACTTGCATTTCATTTAACGAATTATAATGTGTAAAACAATTGATTCTTTCATTTTTAATCAAAACAACCCCACCCACCAAAAAAAACAAAAAGAAACAGAAACACACCTATTTGAAAACTAGCTAATCAACAATCAGTGCTTCCATGGTTGACGAGGTGTTAGAGTTTGATTGTTAGCTGCATATTCTAATCAAATGGCCTGCCCATTCTTACAATGAAATCTACCTACTCAGGTTGAACATCTCAGAATTTGATCAACAAACCAACAAACACCAAAGTTGAAAGAATGAAAGAATCTTTTAATCATACAAAATCATATATACAACTTTTTTTTTTAAACTAAGGGAGAAAACCCACACAAATTTATGTACAGATCGGCAATTTTTTTCTTTTCTCAGTTACAGATAGTGAAAGTGCAGAGGTAAAATAATTTCTGCTTCTTTTTTCTGTACACTCTGCTTGAAAGAGATCACCAACATTGATCAGTTTCCCAGTTCCGCATAGTGTGAAACGACGGCTCCCGATTTGTTCTTCTGTGAATCTGCTGCATACCCAGCTGTCGGTCATATTGAGCGCGGTCCTCTGGTTTGGAAAGAGTGGCGTAGGCATTGTGTATCTGCATAAACATTTCTGTGCTATTGCTTTTCCCTTGAGAGGAAGCCGCCGTGTCCGGGTGAAACTCCCGCGCCAATTTTCTGTAAGCCCTTTTAATATCCTGCGCAGAGGCCTCTCGTCTCACACCCAGCACATCGTACAGCGTATTCCATTTCTTCATCTGACCCTCGCCTCCGATTGCCGGTGCCCCTGAAACTTGCACTGCCCTAATCACCCGCAAACAAGTTCTGCATCTGTGCCTGACATTTGCACTGCCTCTGCGCCTCATGCTCTGTAGATTCACAGACCCGGCGCTTGCCAAAAACCCATTTGGGGAAACTGAAAACCTAACACAACCCATCTGAGAGACTTTTTCTTTAGTGCACACCAAATCAAATAACAGAAAAACAAACAGAGATCAACAGGATTCGTATCGACAAGAAGATATTGAAGAGACGCACTGAAACAGAGAGAAATTTAGATAGATAGTTGGAAGAATATGTGGAGGAGTGTCAATTGAGAGCAAGTCGTAGTTTTATAGAATGAATTCATCCAAGCGCGGAACAGAGAAAGCAAAATGTGGATAAAATTGGGGGACATGACGCGTCAGCAGTGGATTGGGAAAGTTCCCTGCTGAGCTCGAATTTGTACGAATCCGCGTGTGAATCCGGATGAAGCCGCGTGTGATGTGAATTCAAGTGCCACCTGCACAGTTGATATTATGCGAGGAATTGCTTTAATAATTATAATAATTATTATTATTTTATAGTCCACGAATACCAGGCAATCTGTTGTTTTTGGCTCTGTCAGGAGGAGGTCCACACTCTAGGATATGTAATGTACTCCAAGATCTCTGGAGTGAATCTCGACCTTACACGTTTGGAACTTGCGCCGACAGTTACCTCTTTCTACGGAGGTCTTTGCTCCGGAAGAGTTGTAGATGCCACGTGGTGGGACCCATGTTAGGGCGACTGACCGAGCGGCGGGCCGTTCCATATGAAGCCGATTGCTTCTAGAGAAAATGTCGGTATACGTCGTTGTGCTTGAAATTGACGTCCGTCTAGAAGATTTTTTCGGTTTTTTATTTTTTATTTTAATCATTAAATATTTGAAAGGAAGACTTTCTTCTATTTTTTTTAAATTTCGAAGTGTGGGAATCTTCTGTTTAAAAACTACTTATTCTTCTTCTTATTGGGGGAAGGCTCAGAAGTTGTTTTTAAGACAAATAAAATATTTGTTTACGTTAATATGATTTTAATTTTATATATTATATATAGTAGTTGAGTTTGGATAAGTATTAAAACTCGTTATTTGAGAATGTTTTTGGTAATAATTGTGTATGATGATTTATATTATTTGAGAATATTTTTGGTAATGTTTGTATATGAGGATCTATAGTATTTTGGATTACTTTGTAATTTATCATTAAGACAAGGGGAAAATTATGGAATGATTCAGAACGTTCATGCAAAAAGAATTATACATAATTATTAGCTTAAGCATTCTCAATTAATTACTAATAGACTATGGAAATATTTATGCCTATAACTAGAAGAAATGTTAAATTGATGAAGAGGGATGGATGCTCTTAGTTCTATGTGGGATGAGGAATATTATATTGTCTTGTACACTTTATGATTGGATTCAATAATCCACTAGCAAATTTACATCAATAGGGTCTAAGTAGAAGACTACTATGTTTGGAGTTATGATCACCCTTATGACCCTAATCCTCATATTTGCAACCTGAAACTTCTATGCAAACCCGATCTTCAAGTTCACAACCTTTAACTTAGAGTTGTTAGTTTTCAAAAATCTTCTTGTTTGTTTGTATCTAAATTAGTTGCTTTTAAGGTCACCAATAGGACTTGCCATCAACTAGGGGAATCTATGTCTTTTCTTGATTGCAATCTAACCCTACAAGAACAATTCAATGTTGTTTGAACAAGATTAAATATATGCCATGCATAATAAAAAATACCTAGGTACTTACCCATATGCATGCAAATGTTGATATACCAAGATTACTCTTAATACTTGAGCTTAGAAAGATTACATAAATGATGATGCTAGATGAGATGACGATATCCATATAATATACATGATTTAGGGCTTTATCCTTTTATACAACACCCTAACAATCAAATTCAATATTTTTATGCAAGAGTTGATGAGTAACAACTAGTTGGGATCAAGTCAAGTTGGGCCCATAAATAAATTTAAATTAAATAATAAAGATTGAGGCCACCAACGCAATCTTGATCTAAGACTAATGTCACTTGAGTAGTCATGATAGAAGACTAAAAACATGACTATTGAAAACTAAATCCAGATCCATTAGGAATGGGGATTCAAGTTCAATTTAGGTAGAGGCTATATTCCAACTCTTGCACATAAATATGTAAGTTGACCACTAGACTATTGTATAAGGGACAAAGATTAAAGTGAGTATAAAACAAGTGGGTGAAAGTGCTAGGTATGAAGTTTTCATCACTACATTTTTCCACTGCTTTGACATGCATATGAGCTGCCATGAATCATGGTGTACAATAAAATAAGCATTCAACATGGAAGTAAATGACAAGCACACATGCAAATATATAGATATGGATGATGTTCCATTTTTCCTCAATGTGATAATTAATAGCAATTGATATAAATATTGGAATAAGTGTAAACAACAATAGCAATATCAATGATCAATGTGTAAATAAAAGAGTTGTCTAGTACTCATGAGGAGTCATTATAACCCAAATAGATAGAATTAGATATATGTGTAGGGTTCTTAAAGAACCAATATAGCCAACAAAGGAGGTGGTGTAGAATCCTTGAATGGAATGTTGTGACTGCTCCTAATAAATAACGATGGTGTATGACTTCTAATAAGTGGTTGTAGCCATAAAATATTGGTGGACCCTTCATGAAATACTATAAACATGAACTTGTGGTGTAGGACTCCTTGAGGGTTGATGTGACTATAATCAAGAAAAGCATCTACAATCAACAAAGGAGGGACTGTGGGATCTCTAGTGGACCATTATAATCATGCTCGTAATAAAGAAAGATGGTGTACGACTTCCAACAAGTCATTTCAACCATGTAAGCATGGTGTAGAACCCTTAATGAGCCACTGCAATTGTGAGAGTGTGGTGTAAGGAACCTAGATGTTGGGATAACTATGCCATATACCTTATACTTCTAACATATAATTTATTTATTACTTATTAATTATTTGTGATCCCTCTTGGAAAGGGGTGTTCCACTATGATTGTCATTTTACCACATTCATGCATCAATATGACACATGTAAGATAATTTCTTGTCATGTAAGATGTGTTAGAGAATTTATGACAATGTAAGAATGTGTAAGACATTCTACAATGCAGATAAGAGCATGTAGGGGAGATATATTATTGACTTGAATTTTTGACCAACTTATGACACATTATAGAGCATCTTTTAATGGAGATAATGGAGCCAAAATGGAGTACCCAAGTTGGTGAGTGGATTATGATGAAGTTGTGATAGCTTATATCATGTGTAAGAAAGATGTTATTTTTATCTTGTGGATTCATCTTGGTATTTAGGTGTTGGATTTTGACTTGTGATTAATGCACCATACTTCAAGTGGTTTTATATCATGGTTTTCTATTGATTATTTGATGTTTCATGTATTTCTTCTCCTATTTATTTAGTGCTTGAGATAAAGGTTTAATAGTAATTTTGTAGGGTATCATTATGCTATCTGAATTAGTCTAGATTTGTATATTCATGTAATCTATTGAGGAGGATTGACCTTGCATTTGCATTGTAACCTCTTTTAAGTTGCTAGAAATATAATTGGTTCATGTTTGGAGGCTAGTTTTATTGGAAGGGTTTCTTTAGGACAAAGATCGTGTTATGGTGAATGTGTTTGCATATCTTTTCTTTCTTGTAATTGTGATCATATTTTCAATGTAGTTTTGCTTTAATAAATTAGTGTAGGAAGCATTTATGCTATGCTATCTTCCTTTCACTAGAGAGCCATTATAAGTACAATAATGAAAAACATTAGTAATATATAATTCTCCCCTCAATTGATTACATGCCAAGTGAGGAAATGAAATCAAGGAGAGGACAAAATTAATATCTAAAACTATGTGATTATGTAAGTGCAGTGACCATGGGATAATTAAATAATTTCATTATGTAAAATTATTAGATAGTGTATCAAGATATAATGTGAAAGAAAAGATGTGTAGAGGCATTGAGATGCTTACAATCTTGCACCCAATTGTGAGGACACAAAATAAATAATTATAACCGATAGATGGTAGATGTGAACTTGTTAGTATAAATATATGTCATGCAAGATATGAACATGTAAGAACAATAATAAAGGGATCAAGAGTGATATGTGTGCATGGATTACCATCCCATATATTTGAACCAAAATAGTATGAGGTATTGATCTGTAGTTGGAGAAGAAAACTCAAAATATACATATACCCATTTATATCTTTAGAGGAGAACCCAAGAGTTGTATACTAGTTTATACTTGTGAAAGAGAGCTTGAAAGTGTATACCATTTTGTACCTACAAAAGAGAGCTTAAAAGTTTTATATCAATCCATCCCTATGAAATAAAGCCCAAAATTTTGAAACCAATATGTAGTTGTGAAAAGAGATAGATATCAATATGTATCTATAGAAGTAAAACCAACATTTGTACAATAATTTATATCTATAGAAGCAATCCTAAAATATGTATAACAATTTGTATATTATCATGTGAAATAACAAATGTAATAAATGCTCTCATGGAAAATATAGCTAAAATGAGAATAATTAAATATCATTTCTAAAATGGTAGATCATCATGAATGTAATGTCTCATGTTGTGTATAAAGAATTAGGGCACAAATTCAAAAGAAGCATGATGAAAAGGAATATTTATTCACTATATAAAGGGGAAATGGTAAAAATAACTTCATTTTTACTTTCACCCTTATTGTAATGTCCCATACTATGTTTGCATATATAAATATGATTTGAATGGCTAACAAATAAATATGAATCCTAAAATCCCTAGTTACAACATGCTAACCGAGTGGGGTACTCTTATTTTATTTGATTTCTCAATGAATTTGAATTATTTACAAACAACCATATGCTCAAAAATTATGTCGTCAAATCAATAAATAGATCAGCAAATTGAAACTTGAAATATTGTTGATTACAAATATTGCAACTGAGAATTTATGAACAATAATATGCATTTTGAAGTCACCACCAGAGACTCCAATCTAAATGTGTTGTAATACAAACTAGTATTTTCAAAACTTCAATCACAATTTACTCACAATACCACACAATCTTGAAGTACTTAAGTCGTTGATGGGTAACAACCAAAGACTAGATTATTTGTGCAAGCTTTTGGTTTAATCTATGTATATTTTTTGCTTGACATTTCAAATCACATTCAGTGATCCATCATCAAGTAGAGGAGAATATATGAAGTAGGATTGCAAATCATGCCTAATAAAGGTTGAGGGAGATGAGCTAAGAGAGAGGAATACAAAATAAAAGAATTGAATATAATAAACATAAAAATATTCTCATTGAAAGTCAACCCCATTCCCTGGTCAAATATTTTGCTAAGGCCTCCCCTAATGTTGTGGACCCTTCTTGGTCAAATCTCCTAAAAATTACCCTTGAAAAATGAAGTGCTTCCCCCTTGCTCCTGATGTAAATAAGAAGAGAAAACTACTTATTAGTGAATTGGGTGCTAACCCTAATACTATAACAATATCAGATGATAATGATAGCAACCCTGAATGCAAGTCCACCACCCTGGTGGGTCGAAGATCTACTCGCCTTGCTTTGGCTACGTTTAAGGGGTCTGATAACAATAAAAAATCAAAAAGTTTAGAGGATAAGAATTTGGAAGAGTCACTGGATAAAAAAGGGAAGATGGTGTCCAGGGAGGAAGAGGATTCCTCCTCAAAAGAATATGTGTCAAAAAACTTGGGTGATGCTAGGTCTCCTAAGGAGGAGGTGTTGGGGTCAGAGGAAGTGGAAGACTCAAGTCAGGAGGAGGAGGAAGGTGATATTCCGCAGGAGGATGTGCATGATGGTGAGGAGGATACTAATAAGGCTGAAGAAAAAGGAACATCTATAAATGACCTAGAGGAAATGGACATCGCTGGCCTTGGTAATGAAGGCTTGAAAGATAAAAATATGGATCTGGAAATAACTAGAGTGCAAAGGCTGGAGGAAAGGTTGGAGTTGCTTGAGAATTTGATACAGAAGGATGACATTGCCAACAAGTTCTAGGTGCTTGAGAGTGCGGTGAGGAATTTGTGTAGGGTTGTGGATGCGGTAATGAAAAAAGCGGTGATGGCTACAATCTCGAGATAGGGAAAAATCAAGAAACAACATAGGAAGAAGGAGAATAAGGATGAGGTTGATTTGTCAGGAAAGATGGTGATCAAAGATAGCTTTGAAGATTCTGTTGAGGACCTGATGAAGGCGTGGAGCCTCATTGAGGATGCTTAATCCTCGGCTCTGGTTTCCCTTGCTTTCTTTTTTACTGTC
Source organism: Sequoia sempervirens (assembly GCA_007258455.2). Lineage (NCBI taxonomy): Eukaryota > Viridiplantae > Streptophyta > Pinopsida > Cupressales > Cupressaceae > Sequoia > Sequoia sempervirens. The sequence goes on along the minus strand of VDFB02000015.1, from coordinate 166,585,135 downwards.
ATGAAGTCTTTTTGTCCCTCTTTGTGGCATATTAGTGGTAAAGGTTTTAGATGCTTGAACTGTTTTAATTCTAACTTTATCTTCGTTATGAACTTTGGTAACATGTTGGGTACTCTTTATAGGTTATGCTTATATAACCACTTTTTGTGGATGGATGTTAATATGGACTAGTTATATCTTTATGGGATGCTTGATAGGTTTATAATTTTTGATGCGGTTGACATAGGTTAATGTTTTTGGTTGGTTGGGTTTGGGGAAGTGGTTCTCCTTCAATTCTGCTTCCTCTGTTTTGCTATTTTGTCTATATTTTATTCTCTGGACTGATGTGCTGCTAATGTAAGGGATTGGGGCCCTTTCCCTGCTTAATCAATCAAAAACATAAAATACATACATATTATAACTCGCAAAGAAATATAAAAATAGAAAGGAAAACTCTATATAGACATATTATGACTATATAATATGTTAATAAACATATATGTTAATATATAATAATAATAATATGCTAATAAATATATATAAACATGCTTAACAAATTAACATATATGTATATTAAAGAGCATGAGTTCAATAATATAAATTAGACTATTACATTTAAAGATGTAAGAATACATGATTAAAATATTTATATGCATAAACATATAACTTCGTAACTATAAACATATAGTTATGTCTATATAGTTATATGTTTGTAAATATATCTATATAACTATAGTTATATCATTATGGTAATAAGTTTATCTATAAATGATGAAAACTTGGGCGCAACAACAATGGTTGGAGAGTTTCTTCAAATTGTGGTTCACTCAAGATATGAAATCAAAGCTCTATTGTTTCTACCTTAAATCTTCGCTATGAATGTCAGATAACAATATTTGTGCTAGGTGGTTGGTCTCTAAACATGGTGATCTATTAGTGGGAAGTATCCATGCATTCCTACTCCAAGAATGATAACAATTAGTCCCAAAAGAACAAAAAAAATTCTAATATATTAGCAACCAAAATTTAGGCAAATGATGGTGGATTTATGTCCCAAGGTGGAGCCTTTAAGTGATGAAACATGTAGGTTGCAACTTCCAATATACCATGAGAATAGCTCTTCAACCTATATAACTCAACCTCAACTCAAAAAACAATAATGCCCTATGAGTTATTTGTAATTTTCAAATCACCTACTCTACAATTGCCACAAAATCTTGAATTTAGCTCAACTTGCAACCTTGAAATGGAATTGCACTTGAGATAAGAGGTAAGGGTTTTCGTCCTAACCTCAAGGCATGTGAACAACGGGTTTCGTCCTTGATGCATCAACACTCCTATACTTGGAAATGAACTAAATGAATGCAAAATTTGATGATCATAAATGTCAAATGTTCTATCTTTTATACCTGTTGTTGCTTTGATAAAACAAAAGTTTAGTTGGCTCCAAATTTGAAAATAAGTTGGTGCCACCCAAAAAGACAAAGTGAGTTGGCCTCCAAGGAGAAAAATAACTATATTATTATTAGTTTAATACTATTAATAAAAATTTTAATATTATATTATTATGCCTTATAATATAGTGTTTAAAAAACACACTTTAAGTAAATTAAAAATTAATATTTTATTCTCCCAATGGAGGGGACATGACACTTACAAGAGCACATCAAAGCATAACCATCACACCATGTAAATAAGGGTTTGTGGATCACTATTTTGATACCGTAAAGCACATATCATAATAAGCAAATATCCTAAGTTTGCAAGTCCAATTTAATCCCACTTTTTTAAAAAAATGGATTTTAGAAAATAATCATTATAATATTACAAAAAATAACATATGATGTTTTTTAGTTGGTTCCATTAGTCACGCTTGTGACCCAAAAAGTGTGCCCCCAACCTATAGCTCTAATCTCATATTCAGAGCTCTAACCCAAAACTTGGTGCCATTAGGTTCTTTAAATAAATATAAACTATTTAACATATTTATTTTTAATATCATAGAGGTTTTATATGATAATTTGGGTTGTCAATGATGGATGAGATTAGTGTGCGAGAGTGCACACAACATATGTTAGATACCGTATAGTTATTGTGGTAGATGATGGATGACAAGATTGCACTTTTAGAGAGTGGACTATGATACATGTGAGAGATTCATCATTTACATATGTTCATAGCATGCTAACTGCCTAGGTAGAGAGATGAAAATTTAGCATATGTACATTTTATTTTCCCACTAGGGGATGTCAACATTGGAGGACATGTGGAGGATCCTTATATTAGTTGTACATGTAAGGAATGTGTTATACAACTACAATACCACATGGTTGGCTAGAAAAGAGGCATGTGCATAGTTTGTAACATGAGTAGGATATGGGCCCATTATAGAGGTTAATGTTGGAGGCATAGTTTAAGGAGATGCGCTACTTTTGTGCAAGTGAAAACTAGTGATTTTATGTTTACTTATTAAAGAGATATGTTGACAAATACGTAACACTCTAAAATTATATAATTTATAGCAAGAGTTTTACACTTAAGATCTCTTGTTTATATAAAGTAACATGTATTTGTTTCAAAACTAAACTACAAAATGGCAATTACCACCTTCCCAACAATTAGACTCCATCCAATTAATGGCTCCTCAATGGAAAAAAAACGAAGTCAACCATAAACATGGGATGACAATTTTTTTATAATAAAAACAATTATATTAAGACATAACATCTCTTTTTATTTTGTCTAAACAAATTACAACACATACCAGAAATTGTCCATTGGTTAAAATTTCACTAAAACAAATCCAACTTGTCAAAATTACTGAATAATCCAAACCACCCAATTATATTTCCTAAGCTTTGAACTTTAATAGATGACCAAACCAAAAAAATTATATAAAGTGGAATCTAAAACGGTCTATAAAAGTAGTCGGTATGAGTCATAACACGTCACCACTGGCAATGACAGTCCACTTTCAAATCGCGGTGAGGTAAAATTTCTACGAAAGAGAGCAAAAATATGTTCCCTTGGTAAAAAGACATGAATGTAAGACGAAGGCTCTTTGGGCGGATAGTCACAAGTTACTCAAGACTGTAGTTACAGAATTGACTGACATCATGGTTATCCCACTTTTTATTTGGCAGATTCTTGCCATTTTCAATGGGCTCTTAGTCTATACGAATGGTAACTTTTCCTTCTTCAAGATTCTTTATGGAGATATGTGATAATTAAGGGAATTTCCCTTGTTCCAAAAGGGTTCACCTATGTTGTTGTGAGGATGCAAAAGAGTGAAGTATGAGAAGGAAGGACCAACCACTTTAGTAAAGTGATTGGGTAACAAAGGTGGTAGAAGGGTCTAGCTAGAGTTTTGTGTAGTTGGCAATGGTACTGGGGGAGTAGACGCTCTTTGATGATTGTGAGCATTGAGAGGATTTAGGTTGTGCCACTTGGTACGAGGATTTGGTGTAAGACAATAAAAAACATAAAGCTATGGTCACAATTCCTCTTGTGATCAAGAAGGATTTGAAGATGCTAGACCTCCAAGACGACTTTGCTAACTTCAACTTAAATCTACATGAACACATTATAACTCACCAAAGATTTGGAGTGGAATGGAGAGATTAATGGAGCACACAGGATGAAAGCCCTTTAGTAACAAAAACCACTAATCCATGATTTGTGCCAACAATAAACTGCTAAAAAATCTACCAAAACCACAATAGAAACATCATATAAAAATTGAAGGCAAGAAAATTGTCAACATGACTTTGTTATTATTTTGAATTGGGTAAACTCCTTGGATTACACACACACACAAGAAAATTGTCAACATGGCTTTGTTATTATTTAGAGGAATCAAGAGTTTAACCCAGTGACTTGGAGCTTAGCTCTTTACATGTTGAACCCCCTATAACCTCTTGAGTGACGTGCAATAGACCCTCATCCACATCGTTGGAAAATTAGGAGTTGAACCCACGACCTAGGCTACCTAAAACAATGGCCGAGATTGAGTGATCTAACCCTATCATTGACTGATATTTATTTTTGCTCAAGCCACCTAGTTCATGTAAAATAATTTATTGAAAAATCACATCTAAAAATGGTATTTTGCATTGCTCTTAAAAACATGCATTTCTTTTTTTTTATAGAGGGGAGAGAAGTGTATAGTGTATGATTCATACATTTTTTATTTTAAAATATATGTAGAGTGAATATATATAAAAGTAATTTTATACAAATTTTGATATTGTTTAATTTTTTTATTTTTTTATAGTCTTTCTAACATTTTAAATGTATTTTATGGTAAAAATGATTAAAATAGTCATATGTCTATCAAATTTAGGTCTTATGTTGATGTTATTAATGAATGGTCTTAAATTTTATTTTAGTTCTTTTGACAAACTTATTGGCCCTAGATTTAAACCCAACACTCTATTATGTAAAATATCTACACTAATTGAAGAGGTGGAAATGCTTCATGCATTAATCTAAGATGATAGATGAACAAAAAATATGATCTAAAATAATATGCAAGAAAAAACAACACAATACAATCATTCACTACAACACAATAATCTAACTTGGGATAACCCTTTTTGGAAAAAAAACTTAGCCTCCAAATTTTAAACAATGTATTAATCAGTAATAATATTAGTTACAATACAATCTAGACAAGGAGCCTTCAAGGAGACAACATCGACACTTAAATCAAGAGTAATGCCATCAATGTAATGATACTTACAAAACACACTATGTAAACTCAATCCCAAGCACTCAACTTAATCAAAATTTGATTCCCAAAATCCGAAGAAGTCATCATGCTAAATATAATATATTCCTTACACCTATCATATGAATCTATCATAAAACTTCATAGTTATTAACCCAACTTGGGTGCTCCAATTTATCTTATTCAAACCCTTCAAAGATGATTTATGATAGTCATAATGACATTTCATAGGTTGGTGAATGTTCTTGGTAAACATGTGTAACTCCCTCTTGCAACTTTCCTATGTGTCATAGATGCTATCACACTTTTTATGTGTGGGGGATAGCTTTTAAAGGCTATAAATTTTGATCTAGGAAGCCAATTGCGCCCATTTTGAAAAATTGAAGTTCTTAGAGAGCTCCACATCATCATGACGTACCTTAGCTAGTGAAAATCTATTTTAATAATTTTTGGAGTTGAAAATAACTTTTATAGGACAAAAATTACATTTCATTATTCTCAATATTAAGATGCAAGGTTGACATACATTTCCTAACATTTTTCCCATTTTTTCGAACACCTAACAACAGTAAGGGAAATACTACATTATTAACTAATTACTAGGGGCTAAGAGGTCCATAGTCTTGCAATACCACCCAAAATTCTTTATGCTCATCGACTTTGTCAATGCATATGCAATATTCTTCAAAGTTTTAACTTTCTCCAACATCAACCTTCCTTCTCTACCATGTTTTGAACATAATGGTGCTATACATTAATATGTTTTTCCATGCATGAAAGGTCAAGTTATTTGCCAAATAGGTGTCACTTTAATTGTCACAACAAACTCTAACAACTAGATCTAACTCAACCCCACATTTGAACACAATCTTAAAATCCAAATGTCCTCCTTATCGACATGCATAGCTACCATGTAATCTATGTTTGTTGTGGATAAAGAAACCATAGTCTATCACTTACTCATCCAAATCACTGGACCACCAAATAAGCCAAGCACATAGCCATTGGTAGACCTTTTAATATCTACATCCCTTTCCCAATCTAAATCCACATAATCTTGAATATCTATTGAGTACTAGTCCTTCTAAATATTACCATGATAATATATGGATTACTTAGAATTACCCCTCAAATACCCAAATATCCTCTTAACAATATAACCTTGTTCCTATCTAGGATTAGCACTACTTGAGCAATGTATGATATAGAGCAAACTAGATAGCATATAAAAAGCTCCCAAATAGAAGTTAGAAAAGGGAGCTAAACTCATCTCCCCCATCTACATAGATGTCACACTTCTCAACTAAAAGCTTAATTTTGATAAAAATACAAATAGTCATTGGTTTGAGGTTGACCATACTAAAAATCTATAAAATAAACTCAACATACTACTTCTGACCAATCCAAATTTTTCTATAATGGAATCTAGATTTCAAGTCCCCAATCATTTTATTATCATTTCCAAATAATAACATATCATCAATATACAAAATTATAAATAATAATATGATCATTATTTTGTTTATAATAAACATAATGATATGACTTAGAACTAATAAGTGTCACCTCCAAAATAAATTAATCAAACTTTTTATACCACATTCTAGGAGATTTTCTTAATCCATAAAGATACTTCTTCAACTAGTAAACCAAGTTCCATTTACCCTTCTTAATGTAGTGGTTTGACTATGCTACATAGATTTCTTCCTCTAGATCCCTAATATATGTAAAAGAGTTGTCTACACATCCATTTTCTCAAGATGAAAAGGATGACCTTATTTTGATCCTTTCTATGGGTCCTTGGATGTATATAAAATATAACTTATCTCTGTGTAGATGGAAGCCAAGGTTTGACCTTGTTGCAAGTCTAAACAAGATAGCTCCTATTTGGGTCAGACTGCCTAGTCTCCCTCTAAATTTTTGGAATGTAATTTGGCGTTTCAATGGACTGGAAACTCTATTGGACATTTGGTTACAACATACAACATAAAATAAACAAGTCCAGGTTAGTTTTTTCTTATTTTTGTGTGAATATTGATACTCATTTAAGACTCTTCCAAACTTAATCATTTTAGATTCCAAGTTTTGGAAATGGTCACAACCTATTTGTTATGAAAATGCTACCATATTTTGTCAAAAGTTCTCAAATAAGGACACTTAAGTACTTATTGTAAAGCCCCCTTCAAGCATAACCAAAAACTTGAAGAGCCTTTGGTTATTCTTGGTGATGCTTCAGAGAGCTATACATTTAAGGAGGACATCCTAAATATCCTCACTTCCCCTACTTAAACTATGGATAATGGAGCAAAACCTAACATACATGAGACAAATACCATTAACATTTCATCTCCTATGAGGAATGAAAGTGATGTGTCAAAAGACAAACAATTAGAGGAAGCACTGCTAGAAACCCTAAAGATGGAGGCCCCCACCACTCCTTTAAAGAAAGAGAAAGAAGATGGGGAAATCTCAAGTGAATACCATATCAGTCAAATCTCCTTGATGTGTTGTGAAAATTTGATGGGTACTTTAGAGATGAAGGTAATTTCACCCAAATCCCCAGGTGAAGTTTTAATTAAACTAGTTGCCAGCCAATGTTCCTTTGACTTCAATGGATGGTCGACCCCCAAAAAGAAAGGTAAAAATTAAAAAAATCATATGTTGGTGTAGAGGATAAGATTGGTGCAGACCTTCCTAATGCTAGTCAAGACACAAAGAAACAATAAAAGAAATTTCCATTGGTAGGAAAAGATTGTTGAAGTCGTCCTCCAAAAATAATTATAGATGAAGATCCTTTCTTGGAACATCAGAGGGCTTAATAGTCCTCAAAATCAATTCCCTCTGAAAATTTTCCTTTTAGAGAATAAAATTGATATCCTTTTACTCCAAGAAGTCAAAATGAATAAAATCAACTTCCAAGTAATTATAAAGAATCTATGGCCCTCTACTGAATTCTTTATCTGTGAGGTTATAGGGGCCTCAGTGTTGGGAAAATGTGTCTCAACCTTGAAATTACATGAGTTACTATTGATAAATAAGGTACTATTCATTTGATGATTGTAAGGAAGCTAAGGTAGCGAAACAACTTCCTACACTAATCTTGAGAGGAGAATATTGCAAAAAATTTATAGATCTTTAACAGTTACACAAACTTGAACAAAAATGGACATAAATATCACGCTTACCATAACATGGTGATTTACGTGGGGAAAACCCTTTCAGGAGAAAAATACCACACTCCAAAAGTCGCCCAATAGATTATTTAAAAATCACAAAGATTACAATATACTTGTAGAGAAATCTTCTCACAAGAGTATCACCACTCAAAGATCCAGAGACAATACAACTGCTATCAAATTCTCATAATACATAATAATACACAACTGTAATATAACACCCTCATAAAATAGGGTTTCCTTCTAGGGAAATTCAAGCCAACAAAATATCGACCGTTAGATATGAAACCTAATGATGAATGGTCTAGATTTACAATAATAAAATATTCATAAAATGTGGCTTTCGAGGGTGTTGTCGCCAAACCTTCGTCGGGGTGTGTTGCCCCCAGACCCCCAGTCGGGGGGGATGAGCCTCGTAGGGCCCCCACAAGGGGGTTACCCCCCTACAACCCCCCTGTGCTAACGTATCAACAATACCTTATGTATTTGCAAGGTTGAGACATATTTTCCCAACAACAACAATGGGGGGGTGTGGGGAGGTCTCCCCCCGCGAGGTGTCCAAGGGGATCATCCCCCAGCTAGTGGTATGAGGAAAGTGTGCCCCGATGGGGGCTTAGAGTCAACGCCCTCGAAAGGAAAATTTTATTTATATTTTATTATTGTAAATCTGGACCGTTCATCATTATGTCTCATATTTGACATCTGATATTTTATTATCTTGACTTTCCCTAGAAGGAAACCCTATTTTATGAGGTCATTATATTACGACTATGTATTGTAATGTATTCTAAGAGTCTGATAGCGATCATGTTGCCTCTGGATCTCTAGTTGGTGATACTCCTGTGGAAAGCTTGCTATGCAAGTATAGGGGAGAAGGGTCAAAACTAGTGTAGGGCCATATAGTGGGGGTAGAAGTAGTCCCACATGTGCCCCACACTAGAGCACCTTAATATATAATTCTAAAACTGTTTGTATCCATAAATTCAACAAAAGAAGTCGAATTGTTGTACCGTAAAAAGTGTATTATATTCAGTTTACATTTGTCCCAAACACAAATAGTTATTCACAATCTTACACATTAGAGAATATTCATAGAACATCTGACCACCATCTTACAAGCCATTTTTCTTTCTAATGGCCCGTAGCATTAAGACATGTAGCTAAAATAAAAAATTAGTATAACACACACTCCCCTTAAATATCACCACTTGCATTGCATCATAGACAATATTTTCATAGATATGATGCCACGAGAACAACTAAGAGCCAAGATTGTCCCATCACCAAATGCAATCCAACCCAACCCCCATCCCACTTGTCCAACAACACAACACTCAAAGGAAAATCAATCATTCAGATGTGTCCCATCAGTCAAATCCATGCACACGGGTACTAGTGCCTTCTCCTATTTTTCCACATGCAATCACCAAATCAATGGTGTTAAAGCCACCAAAATCATCTAAGAAGCAAACAAGGATTGTATTCCATTAATACATACAAACTCTGCAATTGAAGACATCGGATCAAGTTTTCAAATTTGAAAAAAATGGCAGAAATTAAAGACTCCATACCAAACTAGCATTGAACATATAAAGAGATATTCAAATTAAAAAATGCATTACTCAATCTCTTCCAATTTCCATTTAGCATGTCCCACTTTCATATTTAGTTCTACAATTTCTTGGAGGTAGATGAAGAGAGACCAGAGGCAGTAGCAACAACACACTACCAATCTAGAAGTATTCTATTGCTACTAATTCTTTATGCCTACAAATGCCAATTTGTTGTATGCTATGAATATGTTTAACACAAATCTATAAATATATAGGGTTTCACCCTGATGTTGTTTACATTGGGCTTTTCATTTATATTCTTTGTGCCTCAGAATGCAAATATGTTGTATGCGATGTCAATGTTTGTCACAATAACCTGTAACTCAATATATGGGGTTTCAACTTACACTATTTATGAATGTCAAGTCATTTCAGTTCAATTTCAACGTTTGTTTTATAATTCTATATGCCTGGGAATATAGATCAGTTGTATTCACTATAAATGTTTGTCACCCACTACCCTATAACTCAATATATGAGGTTTTAACTTATACTATTTATGATTGTCAATGCATTTCTATTAAAAAATGCATTACTCATTCTTTGTCGGTTGGGTTTTTCATTTATATTCTTTATGCCTTGGAATGCAAATATGTTGTATGTGTTGTCAATGTTTGTTGCAATAACATGTAACTCATTATCTAGGGTTTCAACTTACACTATTTATGAATGTCAAGTCATTTCAGTTCAATTTAAGGGCTTTTTTATTCTATATGCCTGCGAATATAGATTAGTTGTATGCACTATAAATGTTTTTCACCCACTACCTTGTTACTCAATATATGGGGTTTCAACTGTATTTATGAATTTCAAGGCAATTTAATTCAATTTGTGGGATTTTTATTTATTTTCTATATGCTTGGGAATATATAGAACAATGTATGCACTGTAAATGTTTGTCACCCACTACCATTTAACTCAATATCTGGGGTTTCAACTTATATTGTTTATGGATTTCAATACATTTATGTTCCTTGCAATGTTATTGTTACTCCCTTTCTGCTCCAAGTGCACAAGACCATGTCATTTCATTTCGAGTCTTAAAGCCTAGCAGTGCCTATCATTTCTTAATGCCTATCAGTGTGTTTGTTCTGGAGTGTTCATTTGGTTAGGCACCCATACATGTTCGGCTCTGCACTCAAGAAAGCTCCCTTTTTCTTTCAATTGAGGTTTTCTACCTCACTAGGCCTGTACCATTGTCTTTCACTTCGATCGTGTTTAACCAATGTTCGTTCATGTCTTAGTAAACTATTTGTGCACTATATATGTACAAATATATACACCCACAGACACAGACACAGACACAGACACACACATATATATGTACATATACATGTGTATATATATATATGTACATGTACATGTATATATTTATATACATATGTACATATATGTATATGTATATATGTGTGTATATATGTATATATATGTATCTATATATATATATATGTGTGTGTGTGTAGTTTTTCCAATTAGCAGTATATATATGCCAACAAATGTGCCAACCATGCACTTCTAATAATTTGTTGTATAAAATGTGATAGGTACAGACAATGTGATATCATGTATATTCTATATGCCTGGGAATGACAATCACTTGTATGCACTATAACTGTGTCAATGCACTCCTATTCCATACATGTTCTGATTGTTACACCTAATTTGATCTAAGATATCACACTTCATTTCTCAATATACCTACTATGTATAGATGTCAATTCATTTCTGTTTTATAGAATGCAATTGCTATACCTGATCTGCTCTAAGTCATTTGAAATTCAATTAATAAATCAAACAAACTTTCAACATGCATATTCAAGAAAAAAAATTGTTCATGCACATTGTCAAAAATTGCATTACAAATTGTCAACAATTGCATTACAAACAAAATTTTCCTACACATTAAAGATAATTGCATTACAGAGTGTTCATCGATACCAACAATTGCATTGCAAACTATCAACATGCACATTACAGAAAAAAAAAATTGTTCATGCATCACTGTGACTTCAACAGTGTTCATTGATTATTTTTTTCATTGCTTCAAACAATTTGTTTTAATATCTGTAGGTGCAATCTAAAGATAAAATAAGGTCCAATCCAACAAAGAGGACTGCAAAGACAAATTCACGTACACAGAAAAAAAACAATAATAGTTCCCCCTGTGCATGAACCAATTGTAGAAGCAAACACATTCCTCAACCTATTGAGGTAGTCCCAGAGATTGTTGCACCTGCAAGCAAGTGAGCAAGAGCATCATGAGAAAGGGAATGGTCATCAGAGGACTGTTGGAAATAGGATGCCATTTAATTGCAATTCTAAACATTATTTATTTCATGTATCTCCTAAGTCCTTGGAAAGTGTTCTCAAACACTAGGATTAGAAAGAGATTAATTTTGAATGAAATAATCATGTTAATTGACATTTGTAATTAATTCTAAATGATAGGAGCATGTGAGGGCTTCCAAGATGAGTTCCTAAATAATAGGAGCACATGGGGAACCCACATGGAAGGTGGAACTCACCTTAAGTTAAGTTAATTGTTTGGAGTAAAAGATAACACTTCTGAATGCATGTAAAGATCCTAGGAGTTAGGGATTGATGTTTACATGCATGAAGTTCAATTCAGTTCATCAATTTAGTTTAGTTTAGTTCAGTTCAAAATCGGTTTAGTCTAGTTTAGTTTAGTTTAGTTCAGTTATGGTTCAATTATCTTCAGTTAGTTTTGGTTGAATGCTAGTCGACTTCAGTTAACTTGGAATGCATGACTAATGATTTGAGTTGCATGACATATAACAGGCGACTACCTTCAGTTAACAGGGGATGACCATTCTTGCATGAATGGTGGAGAGATATATTTCAGTTAACAGAGAATGACTTGGGCCCACCTTGGGCGCCCAAGTTGGCTTCTTGGAGTTAACTCTTTTGCATGCTAAGATATTTCAGAAGGCTGAGTTAAGTGGGCCCATTCTTGGGCGCCTACTTTGAGGATAAGCCTTGAAGATATCTACGGAATCAAGGTTCAGTTGTGACTTCAGTTTGGGACACCCAAATGGATGAAGCACATGTTTTGGCATTGTTCTTCACGGTAGAACTCTACTTGCAAGAGATAGGCATACCTTTTGTGAGATAGGGATTGAGCTTTGTAATTGTAAATCTTTGGAGTTTACAAAGTTGATTATTGCCTATATGTCTCAAGAAAGTTGAAGAGAGTGATTATTAGTTTTATTTTAGGTTGTGAAGAAGATTTGGTGAAGGCAAAAGAAGCATTCTCAAACAAGAATTGGAGTTATTGTAATCTACTTTAGAGATTAAATAATACATTTATTCTTGGTGGAGTTTTTTCTTGAAAGGGTTTCTCCATGGTATATGTTGTGTATCTTCTAATATCCTATCTAATTCTTCTACAACTTTCATCTTCATTCTACAAATGGTAAAATGGATTAATCAGATAATCACCCACAAAGAATCTGTAACAAAGAATACATATTTAGATCACCAATCTTAAAGTTTTACAAAGTATTAAGCCACATAAACACATAATTTTCAACATTTGGTATCAGAGCCGAGGTTGGGTAGAGTATTGGGATGCCTTTTTCTTAAAAGATTGGAGGTTTTTTGGCTGTAGTGGGAGCTTTTATTATTATTTTTATTTGCTGATTTTGGAAAGTAAGTTTTGTTACAATGAATTCTCGTTTAGATATTGAATGGTTCAATGGATCTAATTATGAGATGCGAAAACTAAAAATGGAGTATCTCCTTAAAGAGAGATCAGTGGTTAGCTGTTGACAATGAGACAAAGTCACCTACAACAATGTCAAATGAGGATTGGGCTAAGCTTGATAAGAAGGCAAGAGGGACCATAAGATTATGTCTTGCTAATGTTGTTCTCTTGAATGTTTCAAAAGAAACTATTGCATATAAGTTTCCCAAGAGAATATGTGATATTTATCAAACTAAAAGTCTTACTAATAAGTTGTATCTGAAAAGATAGTTGTATTCTTTAAAGATGAAAGAAGGTGATTTTGTTGCAAATCATTTGAATGCTTTTAATTTGATACTAAGTTAGTTAGCATCTGTAGATGTTGTTGGTTCAAATTTATGCCTTTTGAAAGTAATTCTAGAAATGACTCACAAATGCCCGAAAAGAAAGACACAAATAAACTAACAATTGAGTCAGATATATGGATCTACACATCGAATCTCTGATTATTTTAGAAGGCACAACTACCTTCGTATGATTTACAACGAATTAAAATGTGGGTATGCTTTTTACTAAAAAGTAGAAAAGGTAACTAACACTTAGCCATAACCATGAAATAGATGCAAAAGGTTTAACCCATGGTTACATGAATGCAAGTAAATGACACAAAGTTCATTTTCCCTACACCAATGAATTATATTCAAGGAAAAAGAAGAACAACAAACTCTTTTAGGAGCAATTTAATCCAAATTCAAAGTTTTAGAAATAAATGCACATACAGTTCATTATAACAGGATGACATCAAGATATTCATAAGGAAACATAGTTCATTTCTTATTTAAAGAAAACAAGAAGGGATTCAAAGATTCAAAAATATCTTCTTTATTTCTTCATGCCAAAATGAGTTCACAGACTCCATGTTCTGTACAATAAAACTATATGAAAGACAACCTAATTGCTCCCCATTTTCCCTTCTCCCAAAAAATCCCCCTTTTTCTTAATATTTCACCCTTTTATAGAGTTTTCCAAATAAAAAATGTATCGTAACTATTCATGACAATCTTTAAATTAACCATCTTCAAGAAAGTGACATTAAACGGAAATAGTTATGCTATATTAAAATTGGATTATTTCCACTAATTACAAAAAGATGCCATGCAAAATGAGAAAATTAAACTACTGCAAGTGTTAGAGCGTTCTGCATATCCAATTGTATCTCCATGAAAAGGTTGTGCAGTTCGGCATGTTCTTCTTCTTCTTCAAGGACGAAGATGACCTTGTGATACTAGGTGTGGCTGGTCTTTTCCTTCCAGGCAAGTGTGCACAATTGGGAAATTATATCAATTTTCTCTTCTTTGGGCCAATTTAAGTCTGGTTGTAGAACGGGCATAGACTCATCATCCCACATTTCATTGGTTGTAGGGAGCCCCATTTTGAATTGCTTGGTCGATAAGGAAACCAAATTCTGCAATATTGTCACCTTACTCTGTAAATGGCTTATTTAATTATGCTGATAGGTAATGATGACCTTTAATCTGTCAATACCATGTTGCCACCTTAGCGAGCTTCCGTTACACTTTCCATTTAAGAGGTATCATTAATGTACCATTTGTTGAAAAGCATACCTTGAGATTAAATTTGCATTTGATAACTCCCGAAAAGACAACTACATGATACGTTGTATAGATAATTAAATGGGATGGTGGCGTTCAAAAACCAAGGAGATTGCTTGAAAATTTGTGGGATCGTGAAAAATTTTAACCACAGAACGACATGTCATGGGTTCTAAGATATCAAGAACTCCTGACATATCAATCACTTGGGCGAGGATGGGAAAAAGGAGGATCAAATCGTCGAATATTTCTGTAACTTTTGAACCTCATGATTAAGTTATGGAACCACAAGGTTGCACGACAAAGGTTAGGAAACTTGTAAGGACTGTGACACTAAATGAATTAAAGGCGTGAAAATGAGATCACTTTAATTTAAGAGAGGAAAATTGCATGTTTTGAAATTTAGAGGGTAACATTGGCTCTGATTGGGGATGAGGGCTGTGAAGGACGAAGCAAGGAACCTAGAACTCAATGTAAGGACCAATGTATAAATCCATTGGGCTGTGTAGTCAAAAGAAAAGCAGGAGAATAAGGTACTGCTTGCAGAAAGGTGGAGGAAAGCCAAGCACAAACCAAAACAAACAAGACACAACAAGAGAGGAAACTACACTACCAACACAACAAAACCCCTACTATGTACATGGTCATAAGACCTTACCTCCAAATAACCCGGTACTCAGGAAAAACCATTCACGAGTTGAGAGAAATAACAGTCTGTGTGAAATAGTGTTAGATAAATGAGGAGCACACACACAACTAACTGCCAACTACTGACCATCTTGATTAAACTGATGAGAGTAACTTCATATAAAAATCTTCTATCAATAGCCTGGTGTTCAAGAAGCCAGCCTCCATTGTGCACCTCTTCAATTTGACAACTCATACCAATATTGCCCAACATATGATTGCCAGAGCTTGCCTGAATGGCACCAGGTATGACCTGGTGATACGCTTGATTTGACAAGCCTGAAAGTAGACCCCAAATTGAACAACCCACACATAAACCATAAGATGAAACCCTCCTTTTGGTGCCATAAATATAAATAATTGCATCATTTGAAAATCTTGGATTTTGACCTGCAACATATGCTTCATTGTATCCTTGAATATACTTTGTTTTTTTGGTCGCAGATAAAGGATCATTTAAGCTAGAAGACCAATCGTCAATCTCATGCAGAACTGGAAATGTATCAGACAGGGAATTTTCAGCATTTCCTTGTGGAGGAACAATTTCTTCAGATTTCTTCATAAAATATGATTTAAGAATTTTATGATTTGTGTCACCACCTATCTTCCTACCCTGTGATTTAGTCACAACTTTTTTCTCCACACAAAAATTCGTTCTCACACACATGGAGACACTGAATAGGATGGTGAATAATATGAAATTTGGCATATTCATTTGCTTGATCATTCTCAACGCCATCTCTAGATTTTGGTTTAAAATTTTTGACATCCAAATCTTCAAAATAGAAAGATTCAAGAAAAGTACCATTTATGACTTCTTGCAGTCTTACTTTTGTATCAGCCTACTCTGAGAATCTGAAAGTTTTATATTTAGCCCGCATATAATTAGAAGATAAGATGTTGATAATTTCACTTTTATGTTGTGTACTTCCAAGTAATTCCTCATCACTTATAAAAGTGAATGATTGCATTTCTATTGCAAACAAGGACGCTGAGGCAATTTCACTTGTACTACCTTCTTCTTGGTTAACATCTTGAGATAATTGTTCATTTTCTCTGTTATTTGATTGATTTGTAGACCCATCACGTTCGCACTTAAAAAGTAGTAGGTTTCAATTCTTTTGTTTCCATAAGGATTAATTTCTTGCTTAATTGCTCTTTTTCTACCAAAATGTTCGCGATCAAAAACATAGAGATTACAATATTCAACAATAGGAGCCTGTGTGTATTGGAACTCTATAGGTTGAGGGATTGAATTTGGTAAGATGGGATTCCTTATACTTTCATTACTCAAACCAACCTAATTTTTTTTCCATAAACCGCTTAGAATCATATCATCTTCAATTTTGACAGCCTCTTCTTGCACAATTTTGATATCATTTATTTTATACACCTTTTCAAGCAAAATTGAACATCTAGGTGTAAAGAGGAAATGAAAGTGCAAAGCTGCAGTAGCTTATTTGGCTGAATGTAAGTAGCATCTTTCTAAGCAACCTATTGAACCTATCCACAAATTCTCTGATTTTTTCATCTTCTTGCTTATGAATATTGAAAAATTGACCTAACAAAGCGGTTTCATCAATAAGACCCTTATACCTTCCCAAAAAATTATCCTTTAATGAATCCCAATTAGTTATGCAATCATCTAAATAAAAAACCAATCAGCAACAGGTCCAATAAGAGATTCAATAAATAATCTGACAAAAACATCTTCTTCACTTACCCCCAAAATGCCATAGGCAACCGTGAAGGCCAAAATGTGTTTTTTAGCATCTTGAGAACCTTCTCCATTGAATTTCGGGAAATACTTCCTTGATCCTTCAGGAAATGGTGAGTATATAGGTAAAGAAAGAGGACCAAAATGACTCCCCCATGGTTCAGAGGAAGTCAATGCCATAATGTAAATCCATAAACTAGTTCAATGCAGGTCTTAACTAGAACAAAACATTTCTGAGTGCATTTCATCTCGTAGAGTTGCCAACCTCCGTCTTCCGGGAGGAACCTTTGAATTTCTGAGGAAAGAAGACACCAACACTTTGATTCGGTCCCCAACAAAGTTGCCAAAATTTGCTTGGTTCAAATTTATGCCATTCGAAAGTAATTCTAGAAATGACTCACAAATGTCCGGAATGAAAGACACAAATAAACTAACAGTTGATTTAGATGTATGGATCTACACATCGATTCTCTTCTTATTTTAGAAGGCGTAGCTACCTTCATATTATTTACAGTGAATTAAAATGTGGATATACTTTTTACCAGAAAGCAGAAAAGGTAACTAACACCTAGCCATAACCATGAAATAGATGCAAAAGGTTTAACCCATGGCTACACGAATGCAAGTAAATGACAATCATTTTCCCTACACCAATGAATTATATTCAGGGAAAAATACGAAACACAGACTCTTTCAGGAGCAATTTAATCCAAATTCAAAGTTTTAGAAATAAATGCACAAACAGTTCATTATAACAGGATGGCATCAAGTTATTCACAAGGAAACATAGTTCATTGCTTATTTAAAGAAAACAAGAAGGGATTCAAAGATTCAAAAATATCTTCTTTATTTGTTCATGCCAAAATGAGTTCACAGACTCCATGTTCTATACAATAAAACTTTATGAAAGACAACTTTATTGCTCCCCATTTTCCCTTCTACCAAAAAACCCCCCAAAAAATCTCCCTTTTTCTTAATAGTTCACACTTTTATAGAGTTTTCCAAACCAAAAATGTATCATAACTATTCATGATGATCTTTAAAGTAACCATCTTCAAGAAAGTGACACTAAACGGAAACAATTACGCTATATCAAAATTGGATTATTTCCATTAATTACAAAAAGATTCCATGCAAAATGAGAAAACTAAACTTTTGTAGGTGGTTAAGCGTTCTGCATATCTAGTCGTATCTCCATTAAAAGGTTGCACAATTCGGCGCATTCTTCTTCTTCTTCAGGGAAGAAGATGACCTTGTGATACTAGGCGTAGCTGGTCTTTTCCTTCCAAGCAAGTGTGCGCAATTGGGAAATGATATCAATTTGCTCTTCTTCGGGCCAATTCAAGTCTGGTTGCAGAGTGGGCATAGGCTCATCATCCCACGTTTCATTGGTTGCAGGAAGCCCCATTTTGAATTTCTTGGCAGATAAGGAAACCAGATTCTGCAGTACTATCACCTTACTCTATAAATGGCTTATTTAATTACGTCGAAAGGTAATGATGACCTTTTATCTGTCAATACCATGTTGCCACCTTAGCGAGCTTCCATTACAATTTCCATTTAAGAGGTCACATTAATGCACTATTGGTTTGACGAGCATGCCTTGAGATTAAATCTGCATTTCATAACTCCCGAAAAGACAGCTACACAATATGCCATATAGATAATTAAATGGGCTGGCGGTGTTAAAAAACCAAGGAGATTTCCTGAAAAGTCATAAGATCGTGAAAAATATGAACCACAGAACAACATGTTGCAGGCTCTAATATTTCAAGAACTCTCGACATATCAATCACTTGGGCGAGGATGGGCGAAAGGAGGATCAAATTGCTAGATAATTCTGTAACTTTTGAACCTCATGATTAAGTTATGGAACCACAAGGTTGTGCGAAAAAGGTTAGGAAACTTGTAAGGACCATGACCATAAATGAATTAAAGGCATGAAAAGTAGATCACTTTAATTTAAGAGAGGAAAATTGCATGTTTTGAAATTTAGAGGGTAACAAATGTAAAGCTAGAAGATGAAGATAAATGCATTTTGTTACTTTGTTCTTTACTAGAGTCTTGGGAAAATCTAATTATTGCTATCAGTGGTAGTGGTACAAATCCGAAGATGGACAATATAATTCCTACTCTCTTATTAGAGGAGATGAAGAGGAAGTCTAAAATGGAAATCCAAGATGCCTTGTTTGTAAAAGGCAGGCCTGAGAAAAAGGAACTTAAGGGAGACAAGGAAGGGAAAGGTAAGTCAGAAGGACATAGTGAGGTAAAGTGTTGGAACTATGGGAAACCAGGACATGTGAAGAAGGATTGGAAGAACAAGAAAGAGAGTTTTGATTCTTCTACAGAGGAATTCTCAAATGACAGTAAGGATGCATTGGTTATTTTAGCTAATATTGTTTGTGATAACTCTTTGCTTCATGTTTCAGAGTGATCTTCATAGAGAGGATGGTAGTCACGATGCCATGTGTGACTCAGTAGCATGGTTCAGTGGGAGTTGTTGGAAGTGACGTGGATGCATCATTGGTAAGGTTATCTCCATGTGATTGGAGATATGGTTTCTTGGTTTAGAGTGTATTTGTTATGATGTCATGTTATACTCTTGATACTAGTTTAGAGTTTGGCATATTACATGTTCTCTTGATACCAGGATGTATATATGTTATGGTGCATGTGATCTCTTTAGAGGAGATGGTTAGATCATGGATGTCATGTTTATGTTCAAGATTGGAGCTTTGACCTTGATCTTGTGTAGTTCCCTTATGTATTGGGTACATTAATCATTTGCTTGATTATTTCATGAAAGTGTTGTGTTGCATTTGGAGTTTGGCATGGATTGGTTTGTTACGGGTTCTCATGGATACTTGGAGAAATAGGTGAGGCTTAATTTCTCTTATGGTAAGAGATATATGTTAGAATGGTTACTTGTAAGAAAAGCTATTTTCAACAGTAAAGACCGAGAAGCCTACACCTTGGTTGAACGTGAGTTCAACACACTTGGTAGTTTAACATGCCTCCAAAGAGGCAGTTTGGTTACAGAGACTTGGGAAAGGTATTGGTTTTAGTTGCAAGTAAGTGAAAGTTGAATGTGATAGTAAGAGTGCTATGTGTTTAGCCAAAAATCCTATGTATCATGGTCATACTAAGCATGTTGATGTTAAGTATCGATTTATGTGAGAAATGGTTGAGAGTGGGAAGGTTTTAATTGAGAAAGTTGACACTTTAATTAATGTTGCAGATTATCTTATGAAACCACTTCCTACAATTAAGTTCTCTTGGTTTTAATCATTTGCTTGGAGCTTCATGATTATGTAGGTTGCATTTGAAGTTGGCATGGATTGATTAGTTGGTGCAGGAAGGCCATTGGCCTTAAGTCCTATACTTGATTTATAATAATGATTCCTTGTTTAGAATAATTGCAATGTATAATGTCAAGTGGGAGAATGTTAGAAATAGGATGCCTTTTAATTGCAATCCTAAACATTATTTATTCCATGTATCTCCTAAGTCCTTAGAAAGTGTTCTCAAACATTAGGATTGGAAAGAGATTAATTTTGAATGAAATAATCATGTTAGTTGAAATTTGTAATTAATTCTAAATGATAGGAGCATGTGAGGGCGTCCAAGATGAGTTCCTAAATAATAGGTGCACATGGGGCACCCACATGGAAGGTGGAACTCACCTTGAGTTAAGTTAACTATTTGGAGTAAAAGATAACACTTCTGAATGCATGTAAAGATCCTAAGAGTTAGGGATTGATGTTTACATGCATGAAATTCAATTTAGTTTAGTTAAGTTAAGTTAAGTTAAGTTAATTTTAGAATAAATTTAGTTTAGTTTAGTTTAGTTTAGTTCAGTTTAGTTATGGCTCAGTTATCTTCAGTTAGTTTTAGTTGAATGCTAGTCGACTTTAGTTAACTTGGAATGCATGACTATTGACTTGAGTTGCATGATAGATAACAGGTGACTACCTTCAGTTAACAAGGGATGACCATTCTTGCATGAATGGTGGAGAGATATGTTTTAGTTAACAAAGAATGACTTGGACCCACCTTGGGCACCCAAGTTGGCTTCTTGGAGTTAACTCTTTGGCACGCTAAGATATTTTAGAAGGCTAAGTTAAGTGGGTCCATTCTTGGGCGCCTACTTTGAGGATAAGCCTTGAAGATATCTACTGAATCAAGGTTCAGTTGTGACTTTAGTTTGGGATGCCCAAATGGATGAAGCACACATGTTTTGGCATTGTTCTTCATGATAGAACTCTACTTCCAAAAGATAGGCATACCTTTTGTGAGATAGGGATTGAGCTTTGTAATTGTAAATCTTTGGAGTTTACAAAGTTGATTATTGCCTATATATCTCAAGCAAGTTGAAGAGAGTGATTATCAATTTTATTGTAGGTTGTGAAGAAGATTTGGTGAAGGAAAAAGAAGTATTCTCAAACATGAATTGGAGTTATTGTAATCTACTTCAGAGATTAAATAATACATTGATTCTTGGTGGAGTTTTTTCCCGAAATGGTTTCTTCACAGTATATGATGTGCATCTTCTAATATCCTTTCCAATTCTTCTACAACTTTCATCTTCATTCTACAAATGGTAAAATGGATTAATCAGATAATCACCCACAAAGAATTTGTAACAAAGAATACATATTTAGATCAGCAATCATAAAGTTTTACAAAGTATTAAACTACATAAACACCTCAATTTTTAACAAGGACATGGACAGGGCCCTAGAGGATGTGGAAACTAATGGGATGTCAACAAGAGCTACTACTAAGAAATGAAAAATCTCAGCTACTACGTCAAGCAATTAGTTAGGTAGCCTCACAACTACTTCAAAGAAGGGTCCTCCAATAGTCCTCATAGCAGAGGAGGAGGGTCTTATTGTAAATTGGTGCACAAAAACGGTAGATGTCGGCCATTGGCTTGAGATTATCAATCTCAAGCAAGAGGTTTCTTAGATTTGCTAGACTAGACCCAACCCTTTCACGGAGGGGCTACCTAGAAAATCATGGTGGATTGGATTCAAGAGGCACCATCCAAAATTGACCTTGCGCACAGTTGAAGGTCTCAACAAGGACAGGGCAATAAACTTAAGACCCATAGTAGTAGTTGAATTTTGTAAAACACTTTTAGTAGCATACGAAAATAACCTGTATGGTCCAGAAAGAATATGGAACTATGATGAAACGAGGATTCAAGTAGGAACAAATGGAACAATGAGGGTGTTAGCATGATGAGGTAGTAGGAAAATCGCGTACGTAATTCCCAAAAGCTGAGAATGGATAATAATTCTCTATTGTGTTAGTGTAGTTGGCCAAAGCATACCTGGTTTCTATTTGTTAGAGGGAAATACAGAGATAGAAAATTACATTTTTAATTGTGAACCACTAGCATGTATGGTAACCCAAGCACACATGTGGATGACAAAGGAGCTTTTTTTGACTGGATGAAACATTTTTGTCTCTCAGTTCCAGGGGGTGTCACCAACTAATAAGCACCTTTTCATTTTTGACGACCATGGAAGTCATGTTGCACTGACAACTATCCATGAGGCGAGGAGGTTAGGCATTAACCTCCTTACACTAGCCGCACATACTTCACACAAGCTATAACCTTTGGATGTTACCGTGTTTGCACCATTCAAGGCATATTTCAAATCTAAACGAGCTGCACTTTTGACTAGATTCCCAAATATTAAAATCAAAAGGGAAAAATTGGTGGAGTTAGGCAACAAGGCACTGAGAAGAGCATTGACACCATCAAACATACAAGTTGGTTTTAAAAGGAAGAGGATTTGGATCCTCAATCCTAATGCACTCATGGGCAACATGCATCCAAGTAAGACATCAGATCGATGACACAAAGGATGCTTTTGCAATGCATAACATCCTTAATATTTTGGGAGTTACTGTTTCAACAAATGAAGTGGCACAAACATTATAGAGTGCAATGAAAAATTCAAGTGCAGGAAGGTGCAAAGCAACAATTTCATGACATGGATAACCAACCCGAACAATTTCTTGACTTATATTGCCAAGAAGAGATGGGAAATTTTACATTCCCATCTCCAACTGCCACACCTCCAAACCAAATAGTATATTACTATGTAGATGGAAACCATGAAAGTCAAGGTTTAGCCAAGCAAGAGGAGTTCACTAACTCCCAAGTCACTGAAACAATTGAAACCCAAACTGGTTCAAGAATTGGTAATTTCCTTAAGCTGCCAGTTCACACTGTCAATGCAAGAATGAGAAAGTTTGATGGCGGGGCTCTTTGGGTGAGTTGATAGTCTCAGTTGTTGATAGCTAACAATTATGTGACTCTCATAATGGAGCAGGAGAAAAGAAAAAAAGAACTAGAGGAAATAAAAATCAGAAAGAAGCAACAAAATGAGGACAAAAAGGCAACACAAATTATGGCCTTGGAGTTTAAGGAACAAAGAAAAATTGACAAGGAAATGCAGCACAAGGAAAGAGAGTAGCTATAACAGTTGCAAAGAAAGGAAAGAGAGAAAAAGAAGGAGCAAGACATGGTTCAAAAAGAGCAAGACAAGAAGGAAAGAGAGATCGAGGTTGCCCATAGAGCATTGTTGCGAGATATACTATTAAGCAGTCTTGCAACCCCTTATCCGAAAATCGTGGTTTCTTTCAAAAAATAATGAATAATAACATCCCTCACTTTACCGTAGGCAATGTGTGTTTGAGTCCCAACCCATCTCAAGTAAGCTGCACTCAATTTCTAGCTGGAATGACTTCTTCACCAGTAACCCCTTCAAATGTAAGTTGCACATAATTTACAAATGCAAATGCAAACCATTTTATGACAAGTCTAAATGTAGCAGCAGGAGACGAGAACACATCTCCAAATTATTTTCTTGGAGCATTTGACTGAGGTTGGGAGGGACCAACTGTAAAAGTCCCTTATATTTTGGTTTTTTTTTGGTTGTGCACAACAAGATCATGTTTGTAGTTGGGAATGCCAATTTTAGTGTGTTGTGACTCTATCATTATTATATTTGAACTAAAACTATTTATCAATGTGATTGTTTTATGATGTTATTTTGTTACCCATTGCAATTTAATGTTAGCAATGCAAATGCTAGTCAACTTGTAGTCTATATGAAAGTTAGAGTTTCTTTTTGAGTTCAATTCTTAATGCCTACCAATGCTTTCAGTTCAATGAGACCAACTCATTCATGACATGCATCAGTTGGTTGAACTTTTTTTTTTTGGTACATTGATTTTACTGCTTTTGTTTACTTTATGGATAAAAAATGTTTTACAATTGGATATTAAGGGGCTCTATTGTGGGGCTCATTAACGAGTACTGGACCCATACTGTGTGAATACCTTTTTATGATTGTCATATAATCTACATTTTAGAAAATATATTCTATGTTGATAATCTATTTCAATTTTGTTTACAACAATTACTATGTTTATAATACCTAACTTGCCACATTGACAATTCCAACATATATAATCTTGCCCTAGATTCAAAGATAATTATATATTTAAGATATAACATTCCAAGGAACTCAATCTTATGCAATATTTCATAGAATACAGTCTATGCTGATAATCTAACATTTGAAACTGCATAACAAGACATTTCATATAGTCACTGAAAAGGTCTACTAGACATGTCTAAATTCAACAAGGATTGAAATCCGATTCAATTTTATTTACATCATTTATTATGTTTATAATACCTACCTTGTCACATTGACAATTCCAACATATATAATATTGTCCTAGATTCAAAGATAATTAATTATAATATATAACATTCCAAGTAACTAAATCTTATACAATATTTCATGTAATACATGTACAAGGCTATTGGCTTGCTAAAGTCTATAAACAAAGTACAATAATTTCAAACAACATACTAACAACTAAATATTACCACCCACAAAGCACTTCATATAGAAATACTTGATGAAATCTATCCTTTTTTATATCAATAGCTCAATTGAAATTTAATTTTAGTCTCTACCTCTGCAAAAGTTAACATGTTTCCATGTCTTATCTCAAGTTTATTTGTTTGGGTTCGCATCTAAAAAAACATGTATAGTTATTATCAATTATTAGAGTTCACTCTTTTTTGTAAACCAAAAACCACATTAGATTTAGGGGTTAGGATTATAATGTCAAAAAATTATATCATTCAATTTAGTAAATACTAATTAGATTATATTGGTTAACACTCACAACAAAATTACTATGGAGGCATGGTAAGGGAGGTTGGAGGAGTGAAGGGTAGAGATGAATGTGACCTATGTTTGTATGGATGAGTATGAAGTCACTTTGAGGACTATAATGAAAGAGGCCATTTAATGGCAAATGGTGTTACTTTGAAACGAGCATGCCATGAACAAGTTGGACCAATTGGACTGTAGCATGTCCCATAGATAATGTGGCAGGAAATTTTATTTTTAATTTTGGTCCATGTGGACCTGCCAAGGTAGGGTGCTCCACTATGGGGAGCTCTCCCCTATTATTGTGTTCATCATTGCACAAAAATTAACTCTACAATTTTCTTTTAATATTTTCTTGTTATTCTGAAATATGAAAATGGTTTCACTGGTTTTCATTTCGAGGATATTCTGCCATGCAATTGCATTATTATGTTCTTCACTGCACAATAATTCATTTGCCAGTTATGTATTTCAAAATTGTGTAGTGCATATATATATATATATATTAGCATGTACACATGTACATGTATGTCTATGTCAATACGTATGTACATATATATCTATGTGCATACGTATGTACATGTATGTCTATATGTCAATATGTATGTGCATATATATGTATTTGTAGCCAATTTGAAATATATTATACAAATAAAATAAAAATGATTTTATAAGCTTCAATTGATTTACCTATAGTAGCATGCGTAGATTGTGTAATTAAAAATTTATAATTGAAATACAAGAATAAAAATCAAAGTGTGTGAAATAGCAGTAATTTATGTTTCATATTTTAATATTATCTAAATAATTACAACATAAATAATGTATATAACTTATGAAAAAAATCATATCCATTTCTATATTTAAATATTTGTCTATAGTTTTAGCATTGACTTATTAATCATACCAAATTCAAATGCTAATACCCCCCTTAAAAACTTTTTTGCAATCAAATTTATTAGTAATGTAAAAAATTATATAATTGTGAATTGAATTGTTGTTAAATAATAATTTGTATGGAGTATAAATAATGTTGCTCTTTAAAAATTGAATCGTTCAATTCCTACTCATAGACATAGATCTTAATGTAATGTAATGAAACTTTAACTTATTATCACTTTCAAGTTAAACGAGATGTAGTCACTACTTACATTTAAAATTTAAAATTTTAGTATATTCTAAATTCTTCATAAAAATATGGAAAAATCTTGCACATTATATTATTTATTTTACTAATATCACAATTGATATATTAAATATACTAACTATTTTAACTCTTTACAACACTATATTGAATAAATAACAATTGTCTAACCTTAGTTTGAATGTATATTTGAGTGGGTGAAAATTCTATTTTATTATTGATGAACAATCATTTTTTTTGAAAATGAAAGTTATTAATTAATAGTATATATTACAAGATTGGATTGAGAAATAGTTATATATTCAATAAAAAATAATTGATTAAAAAATAATAAAAAATTAAAAACTATTTCTAAAAACTAAATGATCTAAAAATCATGATAATTACTATGAATATAAATTAAATATATCTAATATCATTTATAAATAAACAAGAATTTAGAAAGCTAAGGAATTAGCTAAAAAGGATATAAAGATATATAAAAAGGCATTTTCTCACTTGTACCTCATTATATATAAAAAAATCAAGAAAATGATACACATAAAGGGCCTCTGATCTATTAAAAGTTAGTGCCTTTGATCTATTAAAATTTAGTGAGCCAATGTGTAGAGTAATTTAAGAGTAAGATCATGATAACTAAAAGTTAAGTTGATATTAATCTATAGTTAAATTAGATTTAGAGTTTTTAAATAATTAATAGTGATGTAATAATAGATTGATAGTTTTAAATTTAATGTTTGGTATATGAAATTTAAAGTAAATAGATTAGATGCATCTAAAAGGCATTATGGATAGGTTGGTAATGAGACTAGTAAATAGATCTTAAATTTTTGTATATTTAGTATTAATTAATAGTATTTAGAAAATGAAAATAATAATTTGGAAAATAAATTCAATATAAAAATTACTTCTAAAACTAGAATTTATAGTTTTTTCAAAATTTTATTTTTGTTTTGAATTTATGAGAGATTTATTTGATATGTATGAATTTTCATAATTCATGAATATGAGTATGAATATTTTGGATTCAACTGCACAAATTTTTTCATCAACATTTTAGATTGACTTTAGTAAAATAAATTTATTTATTAAAAATATCATTTGTCGTTTTGTATTTATTTATGGTGAGCCCTACATGCTGTCTACATCTTGCAAGTACAATGATAGAGGAATGTTCAAAAAGGGAAACAAATGCATCACTTGTGGACAATTTGGATTTATAAGAAAATTAAAATGTTGACATTTGAATATTATCTACTATTTTTTTAATATTTTCTTATATTTTATTGTGTATATAGCCACCTTTTAATTTTGCATAGCAACATAAAAGATAAAGTACTTAATAATTATAAACTGCCACTTCATTGAAGTTAATTTTTTGTTTACTTATAAAGAGATATGTTGAGAAGTACATAAAAATATAAAAATATATAATTTATAGTAAGATTTTTACACTTAGATCATGTCTATATGTTTAAAATATGATATTGAATTTATTTTGTCACGATCATAACTATCAATTTGGATTTATAAGTTAAAATTAAAATGTTGATTATCTATCAATTTTTTAATATTTTCTTATATTTTATTGTGTATATAGCCACCTTTTAATTTTGCATAGGAGACATTTGATAAAGTACTTCATAATTATAAATTGTCACTTCATTGAAATCAATTTTTTGTTTACTTATAAAGAGATATGTTGAGAAGTACATAAAAATATAAAATTATATAATTTATAGTAAGATTTTTACACTTGAGATCATGTTTATAGTTTAAAATATGATATCGAATATATTTTGTCACATGATCATAACTATCAATTTATTTTGAATATATTTAGGGTTGCATTGCTCACAAAATATGGTATAGAATCTTTTCGTCAATGTATTCTTTTGTATATTTGGAAGCTTCCATGTAAAACGATTTTTTCTAATGTCTTCCAATCTATGGAAGTTATTATGCATGTTTTACTCTCTAACATTATCTTGCAACACTCAATACTTGTTAGAGCCTTGAAAGAAAAAGTCGGCCAAGATTCAAAGAGCTCAAGATTCAAATAGCTCAAGTGCAGTCCCAATTGGCAACGATTGTAAATAAACACCAGGGATCTCTTCTCACATCTATGGATATTGTTACAGAGGACCAATTTTTTCGATACTCTTGGAGAAAATTGATTGTATTGTAATTTGCAAGTTGCAATTTGTTTACTTGAAGTTGTTTCATGCTAATTTGTTTTGAGGTTGAATCCTTTTTTCTATGGTTTCTTTCAAGATTCTTGATTCTTGTCTTGAAAGCACCTTTTGTACGTTATTTTTTTACTATTAATATATGTATTTTTCCAATAAAAAAACTATCCATACAAGTAACTTAATTAGTCATTATAATATTTTATATAGAACAAAAACAAATCTCTTATATTTATTAACAATTACATTCATAACTTTTCTACTTTTATCTCAATAAATTCTCAAACATAATTGGAAGTAACACAAAATTATTTTAAGCTATAGATTTCCACATCTCTCATTTAGTCTAAACAGATTATAATATGACTGAATTAAAAAAGAGACCAGAAATTATCCTAACCTGTCAAAACCGTAGATAATGGAACAAACCCAATTATAAATAATGGAACACACCCAATTATATTTATGAATTTTTTTTAACCTTAATAAATGACCAAATAATTTTTTTTTAATATAAATGATATCTAAAACGGTCTATAAAATTAGTTGGTATGAGTCACTCATAAGCCATCAGTGGCAATGACAGTCCGCTTTCAACTCGCGTGAGGTTGAAATTTCTTGGAACGTGAGCGAAAATATGTTCGCGTGGTAAAAGGATTAGGTAAGAGATGGGAATGTATGCTTCTAGAAGATGGCTTTGCTCCAAAATTTGGGCGGACAATCAAGAGTTATTGAAGACTGTAAGTAGTTTTTCTTTGTCTTTAACCTAGACTTTCAAGGGCAGGAAAAAATCGTATGGCAAGCGGAGCCCGCACGGAATTGACTGTGATATGAAATGAAATGAAATGAAATATTTTAATGACGTCCACGAGGCCAAAGAAGCCTATGGGACCCAAGATCAGCACCGGAACAACACACAGCACAGCCCTAGACACAATGGAGGTGTCGTTCGAGATCAGCCCTTCGAGAGTGAATTTTGATGATGAAGTTTGCAATTTTGTCGAGTCTTGAATCTTCAAACAAGGTATTTAAATTGTCAACCTGCACCGCATCCCCATAGCTGGCCCGGATGTCTTTATAAGCTGAGCATTCTATGATAAAGTGCCATTCTGTCTCCACCATACCTTCGTTACAAAAGCGGCATATTCTATTTTCCCACTCTTCTTTAGGAACCTCCCACCTACCCGTTTCACACCTAAGATGGTGTGAACTAGTCCGCAATTGGGCTATCAACATTTTTGCTTTCCATTTGATATTCGCTCCTATATAAGCCTTTTCTTCATGGTCCCTTGTGGGATTGAATTCTTTGATATAATAATCCTTTTTACGCCCTGTTTTTTTCGTCCATATACCATATTTAAATTTTTCTCTCACGTAATTTTTTATTTCTCCATTTGTGTTTGGACACTCATGCATCACAATATCCCATTTCTTCATCCACTTGATATTAAGTTTCATCCATGTGTTCTTTCTTCTAGTTAGCTCCTCTTTCATAATTAGCTTAGGCCATCTATGATCCTCCATATTCTGGACCTTCTTTAAGTAGCTTAATAACCGGGTCATCGCTGAGGCCTCCAGAGGAAAAGTACCGGTCTCAGCCAATAAAATTTCATAAGGCACTGCAGTCTTAAGCTTGAGGCTGCATATAATTAGATGTTTTTGTATCCTTTCCACTTGTCTCCATTTCTGATCTGACATGCTGCTGCCCCAGATTTCACACCCATAGAGAATTACCGGAGTAACAAGAAGACCAAAAAGCGTTCTTTTAGTTTTCCAATCCCATAATTCGGCATTTCTACATCTATTTTGCAAAGAGTACAACGCTTTCCAGCCTCCTTGAATTCTTTTTGCTCTACATGTTTCCCAGCTAAGCTTGTTGTGAAAATCAAGCCCGAGGTACTTATACTCATCCACTATTTCTAGTGGCTTGCCTTCAAAGATAAATTCAATCTGCTGTTTTTTTCTTCGCAGTGAGAAGATCATTATTTTGGTTTTTGAAGTGTTCACTTGCATCCCGACCTCTTGACAAAACAATTCAAAGTGAGGAATTGTACGCTCTATTGGCAGGACAGTCTGGGCTGACGTCAGGGCAGCGCTTCCAGAAGAGGTGTCGGTGGATTTACAGAGCTTTTAGGTAATCCCTTTCCCAGTGCTTTCTGTTTTGTTGCAGCAGATATTTTGAGTTGGAGTTAGTTGAAGTAGACCATCTACAGATTGACGTAAGTAGCTTTAGGGTTTGTTTTAATTAAGGGTCTTTTTTGAATGAGGTATCTAATATTTCTTTAATGGCATGACAGTAAATCTTATTCCCCTTTTGTCAATGGATTCCATATATAAATTAATGATAAAATTGTACAGTTATATTCCCAAAGAAAAGGAAATATGATTATCAATTATATAAGATAGTAAAGCCAATGTTTTAGGAGGGAAACAACTAACAATCTATCAATAGAATTAGAAAAGAAATTATAACAATTAAATTTGTAAGGGGTATTTTAATATTTGGTAGGGATAAGGGAGTAAGACGGTGTCAAATGAGCATACGGTCTTGTTCATTATGGTTATCCCACTTTTTATTTGGTAGATTCTTGTCATTTTTTAGGGGTTCTTTGTGATTATGAATAACAATTTCTCTTCTTTCTAGATTCCTACATGTCTAGTCATGTATAGTCCTTTGTAAAGATGCAACCAAAGATAATCGAGAAATTTTTTCTTGATCTAGAAGGGCCACTATGCTATTGGGAGGATGCAAAAGAGTGAAATGTGGCCAAGGACCAATCACCCTAGCAACCAACTAATGGGGGTGGTAGAGTGGTCTAGCTAAAGTGTTGTCTAGTTGGCAATGGCAGTGGAGGAGTAGAAGCTCTTTGATGCTTACAAGGATTGAGAAGATTTAGAATGGTTGTGCCACTGGGCTAGGTAGGGGGATTTGCTATAGACAACAAAGAAGGCAAAACTATGGCCATAGTGCAAGGATCATTCCCCCAATGATCAACAATGGTTTGAAGATGATAGACTTCCAATGCCACTTTGCTAGCTTGAATTGAATTTATGTGAGCACCTTAGAAATCACCAATGATTTGGAGTGAGTAGAAAAGTTAGTATCTATGATAGTATAAGAAAAAATAGTATAATTTTATCTTTCCACATAAGAATGCCCAATATAAAAGCATACCATAGTTGGGAGAATTTTGTGTAAAATTTAGCCTTATCATAGAAAAGGAAATTATGTTAAGTAGAGTGTTAAGGCCTTAAATGTTGAAAATAATCACAAATCCATTGCTAGGCACTTTGTGCATAAACACAAAACTAGCAAAGACAATAGGTTTCTGTTTGCTTTCAAAACAAACATCTTGAGTTAGATAAGCCAAGATGTATCAACTAGGTGCCAATATGAAGGCCCTAGTAAAGAAAACACCATACAAAAACAAGTTTGGGCTCCACAACAATTTTCAACACTTAGCACATATATAAGAGATAGCCTAATATTAAGCTTTTGAACCATGGGAAAATGAGGTAAAAGTTACCTGTATCCCTTCTTAGGAGTGTAACTATGGAAAGGAATATACTATTTCTAGTACTTCCACCAAGGCTCAGTAGATTGCATAGATATTTTTTGTAAATGCTTTGAAGGTACAACCTCAAAAATCATGTCTCATAGTTTGCTTGGATTAAATGAAACCTCACTTTGGCTTGGGACCAAAAGAGCCAAGTAGAACTATCCTTATAGTAGAGATCATGTCAATCCTTAATTCCTCTTTTGTAGAACATAAGAAAGTGCATCTAAGAAGTAGATACTAGTATCTTATCTTGAAATCAAATGATGTGAGACCACCATATAGATGGATAGCCATTGTAAAATCCATCTCGCTTCTGTAGCAACCAAGAATTAATAGTTTCACACACCTTCCAATGCTTTTAACAACAAAAGTGTCATAGATTTTAAAGGAACAAGAGAAATTTCAAGAGAATGCAAGCTCTAATTTAATCTACTTATTGTATAAGGCAATACATTGCCAATTGGCATCAATGATGCCTATCCCACCAAAGATATCCCACCTCAATCTTTGGTCATGCAATAACTAACATGATTAATTTTTTTATTGCAATCTAAATTGATCCATAGAAAGTCTTGTAGAAACTTGCCAAGTTTGTGGTGTGATGCTTTGGAAAGGACCCAACAAGAGGAGTAATACACATGCATAGTTGCAATAACTTCAGAGAAAATTAAAAAATTATTTCTATTTATGAAATATTGCCACAACTTGTATTGACAAGCTTGAAATGTAAAGGGAATGCCTACAACTTTAAATCTTATAATATTGTGTCTTGTTCCATTGAATATTAGAGCTTGAAGCTAAATAGAAAGTGTCAAGATACTTGAAATCTTGTTAGAAATAAATTTTTTACAAAGTGCCCATTGACTAGGAAGAGATATGCCTTTAAATTTTTGTGAGATGATGTTAAAGGACAAAGTGTTTATATTGAGCACCGTTGATGGTAAGGAAAATAGAAGCATTTACAAAAGTGGGATAAATCCAAGAGCCTTGAACATGGCTCATGTAAAATGCCATTCAATAGAACTATAATAGGCCTTCTTAAAGTCAATTTTGATGAAGAGATTCCACTAAATTGATCTATGTGCCCATTCTAGACCTATTGAGATTGCAATGACATTATCATTAATATATTTAATTTGAATAAATTATTTTGCATGGTTAAAGCCTTGGTAATAATTTTTTGGCAGACATTCAAGAGAGTGATGGTTTGCCAAATGCATATCAACTTAGGATCCACAACTTTAAGTGTAAATTTTATATTTCCCCTGTTAATGATAGGACCTCCATCCATATTTGGTATGATAAGCTTCTAGATATACCATATTATCCCAAAGGATTGTAGAATTAGCCATGCTAAAGGTAGTTGAGCAAAATTCCTTGTACAAAAGCTTTTCATAAGCTCCATGTTGAATTGCCATAGATGGAAAAAGACCACATCCAAGTAGGTTTGAAGTCTTGCTTCCTTTTTTGGAAAAGAGGTATGAGGTTGGAAGACCTTGGCATAATTCTAAAAAAAGGTGTGCGAGACATGAAGAATTGCAAAGAAAACATTGTTTGGCTTCTTTGATGCACTTGAATTTTGAGTCAAATCCTTAGGTTGCAAAGATTGAAAGATTTTTTTAGAAACTTGATCTAGTTTTAACTATTGAGCTTTAGCTATGACCTAAGCTCCCTATGTAGCAAATACATGAACTATTTGCACAAGATGGTACTACCCAACTACTTAAATTTTGACGGGTTCACTTTGAGCTAAGTAATTAGTCAATTGAGATTTATGGACATGGCCATGTAAGAATTGCAGTGTGTCCTTGATAATTGGAAATAAACATTCTATAGAAATGGGTTGGTATAGGTGATGACATCAAACCACCAATCAATCCACCCAATATCCCCTTTTGAATGTGGTGCCAAGTTTCAAACACATAAAATATGGACCACCATGGACTCATGATAGAGCAATTGAGTCTTTTCAAGATTAGGCATCGTACGATCCCATTCAATTGTAAAACCAATTGGAAAGTGATTGGAAACAATACAATAAAGTAGGGGTTCTATTGAAAATGAATAAAAATTGGCAAAAGAGAAGTATCATAGACAATCAAGGCATTTAATTATTCTTTTAGAATCACTACGTAAACTGGACCATGCATAGCAAATGAAAAATGTGTTTTGCTCATAAAACTCTAATTTATTGCACTTATAGAACCACATCTCCCATTTGCTAGTTGTCTATCTCATGGGTAAGTTGCCTTACTTGTAGAAAACCACCTCGACCATATTAAATTTGTAATTAAAGACCCATTGGGATGACAGTAGTTTTTGCAAGCCATCACCATATCAATGTCCTTTTAGCCACACTATCCAACACAAATACTAACAAAGGTGAAGGCTATATTATCTATGTTGAAAAACAACCACTTTGAATTTTCTCATTATTACTACTAGTAGATGCTATTTGTCCATATTGAAATGACAAAAAGAAAAAGCCCAACAACCTTGATCTCTTGAAGAGAAAAAAGGTCTAGAGGGTAAATCACTATCAAATTTACAATTTATTAGACCTCTAATAGTCTATGAGATGCAATTCATGAAGAAAGAGGGTTTAAGAAATTCTACATAAACCTACTCTATTTTCAAGAAAAAATTATCCAAATTGTATTTACAATTTGTTATGAATGGAAACATGGTGAGGTGTCATATCAAGCCAACTAAATTGTCTAAGTAGATTATAACATGACGAGTAGAAAAAGATACCAGAAATTATCTATTGGTTAAACTGTCACAAATTAAAACCATAAAGAATCGAACAAACCCAATTATATTTATGAAAATATTTTAACCTTAATAAATGACCAAATAATTTTTTTAAATATAAAATGATATCTAAAACGGTCTATAAAAGTAGTTGGTATGAGTCAGTCATGAGTCATCACTGGCAATGACAGTCCGCTTTCAAATCGCGGTGAGGCGAAATTTCTTGGAACGTGAGCGAAAATATGTTCGCTTGGTAAAAGGATTCCGTAAGAGATGGGAATGTATGCTTCTAGAAGATGGCTTTGCTCCAAAATTTGGGCGGACAGTCAAGAGTTATTGAAGACTGTAAGTAGTTTTTCTTTGTCTTAACCTAGACTTTTAAGGGCAGGAAAAAATCATATGGCAAGCGAGGCCCGCACGGAATTGACTGTGATATGAGGGAGAAAGTGAGGAATTGTACGCTCTATTGGCAGCACAGTCTGGGCTGACGTCAGGGCAGTGCTTCCAGAAGAGGTGTCGGTGGATTTACAGAGCTTTTAGGTAATCCCTTTCCCAGTGCTTTCTGTTTTGTTGCAGCAGATATTTTGAGTTGGAGTTGGTTAAAGTAGACCATCTACAGATTGACGTAAGTAGCCTTAGGGTTTGTTTTAATTAAGGGTCTCTTTTGAATGAGGTATCTAATATTTCTTTAATGGCATGACAGTAAATCTTATTCCCCTTTTGTCAATGGATTCCATATATAAATTAATGATAAAATTGTACAGTTATATTCCCAAAGAAAAGGAAATATGATTATCAATTATATACGATAGTAAAGCCAATGTTTTAGGAGGGAAACAACTAACAATCTATCAATAGAATTAGAAAATAAATTATAACAATTAAATTTGCAAGGGGTATTTTAATATTTGGCAGAGATAAAGGAGTTAGAGGGTGTCAAATGAACAAACGGTCTTGTCAAATGAGGGACATTCAAGAGAATGATAGTTTGTCAAATGCATATTAACTTAGGATCCATAACTTTGGGTGCGAATTTTATATTTCCTTTGTGAATGATAGGACCTCCATATTTGGTATGATAAGCTTCTAGATATATCATATTATCCCAAAGGATTGTAGAATTAGCCATGCTAAAGGTAGTTGAGCAAAATTTCTTGTACAAAAGTTTTTCATAAACTCCATGTTGTGCCACAAGATGGAAAGAGACCACATCCAAGTAGATTTGAAGTGTTGCTTCCTTTTCTAGAAAAGAGGTATGAGCTTGGAAGACCTTGGTATAATTCTAAAAACAGGTATGCAAGACATGAAGAAGTGCAAAGAAAACATTGTTTGGCTTCTTTGATGCACTTGATTTTTGAGCCAAATCCTTAGATTGCAAAGATTGAAAGAATATTTTGGAAACTTGATCTAGTTTTAACTATTGAGCTTTAGTTATGACCTAAGCTCCCTATGTAGCAAATGCATGAACTATTTGCACAAGGTGGCACTACCCAATTACTTGAATTTGGAAGGGTTCACTTTGAGCTAAGTAATCAACCAATTGAGATTTATGGACATGGCCATGTAGGAATTGTAGTGTATACTTGACAATTGAAAATCAACATTCTATAGAAATGGGTTGGTATGGGTGATGGCATCAAACCACCAATCAATCCACCCACTATCCCCTTTCGAATGTGGTACCAAGTTCCAACCACATGAAATATGGACCACCATGGACTCATGATGGAGCAATTGAGTCTATTCAAGATTAGGCATTGTAAGACCCCATATGATTATAAAACTAATTGGAAAGTGATTGGAAACAACATAATAAAGTAGGGGTTCTATTGAAAATGAATAACAATTGGCAAAAGAGAAGTATAATAGACAATCAAGGCATTTAATTATTCTTTTAGAATCACTATGTGAATTGGATGATGTGTAGCAAATGAAAGATGTGTTTTGCTCATAGAACTCTTATTTATTGCGCACATGTAGAACCACATCTCCCATTTGCTAGTTGTCTATCTTATGGGTAAGTTGCCTCACTTATAAAAAACCACCTCAACCATATTAAAGTTGCAATTAAAGATCCATTGGGATGACAGTAGTTTTTGCAAGCCCCCACCATATCAATGTCCTTTTAGCCACACTATTCAACACAAATATTAACAAAGTTGAAGGTTATATTATCTATGTTGAAAACTACCACATCACTTTGATTCTTCTCATTATTACTACTAGTAGATGCTATTTGTCCATATGAAATGACAAAAAGAAAAAGCCCAACAACCTTGATCTCTTCAAGAAAAAGTTCTAGAGGGTAAATCACCATCAAATCTACAATTTGTTAAACCTCTAATAGTCCATGAGAAACAATTCATGAAGAAAGAGGGTCTAAGAAATTCTACATAAACCTACTCTACTTTTCAAAAGAAAATTATCCAAATTGTATTTGTAATTTATCATGAATATATTCCTCTGTGGAAATATGGTGAGGTGCTATATCAAGCCAACCAAATTGTGGTAAAAAAAGAAAACAATATATCCTTAACCACTTAATTTTATTATTTTTAAGTATAATATATATTTACACATTTAAATTTTTTTATCCTAACATATACATATTAATAATTTTTACACTATTTATTTTAAAAATAAAACTATTAAATAGATATTAATAAATTAGTACTCAAGTAAATAAAAATTAGCTAGAAGAGGAGCCATTCTATTGGCTCAAACCTGGAGCCTTTACTGTGGGATCCAGCCTGCAGGCCTTGAAATTGATGTTTTATTAATTCAAATAAAATTTGACTTACTGGTTATGTTTCAGATTTCAATTCTTCTTGATGTGATCTATTATTCTTCTCTGGTCTCCCTTGACCAAGATATACCTAGCCAATCAGTAGAATGTACAGATCAGAAGTACAGAGCACCGTTCATTAAATTATATTTTATTTTTAGTGCTTTACGGAGAATTTTTTGTTTTGATCAGTGCTCCGCCGGTGCATAGTTTAAGTTGACCTATGGAATGAACAACGTGTAAGACAAGTAAATTAATGTAAGTGCAAGGAAAGTATGAAGGCACTGCACAGCTGTCTGTAATGGCATATTTTTCATGTTCTTAGTGTGAATCTTCTTCAACTCTCTATTGGGATGGTGGCATCGTTTATTGGGTATTGTAATATAAATGGGTTTCATATAACTCTCTATGATTCATCTTTTTTCTCAGCTTTGTATGTGATTTCATACAACTGCCCAATCTACATGGGCTTCATTGATTCAATTCTACTTTCTAATCATGTTGTCTGTTGGCCCAAAAATTCCTTGCAGAGATTGCCCATAACTGTGACAGGAAAAAATTGCAGCTTGATTTGGACGAAAAGCATAAAACTCAGAGCAATAGCAGTGCAGAGAGAGAAGAGAAATCTGTATCAAGTTTTGGGGGTGAGTGAAGAGGCGAGTGCAAGGGATATAAAGAGTGCATACAGAAAGCTCGCAAAGGAGTTTCACCCTGATACTGTTTTGGACGAGTGCTTCAAAAACGTAAGCAATCAGAGGTTTGCTGATATTAAGGAGGCATATTCTACTCTGGTGGATCCAGAGAACCGTGCCCAATATGACTTCCAGTTAGGGTTGAGAATTCAAATCCCCACTTCTGCCAGGAGGTATTCCTGTAAGAAACAAGGAAAGAGTTGGGAAACAGATCAGTGTTGGTGATGGAGGAGGCTTTGAGTTTGCCTCTAAATGGGAAGTGTCATTAGGAACCTTATTTATGGCTGCCAAAGCAATTTGCTTTTTTTAATAGAGGATTTTATATATCTGTGAGTTTGTTTGCTATTTGATATAGGAGTTTGAAATGAGGGGTATCTATTTTGTCAAAGCTGTTTAAGCACGAATTCAGCCTCATCCTTTATTTCATGCTTCTGAGAATTTGAACTTTGGTGGATGACATAATCAAGGAACATACCATCACCCTCATCAATTGTGCTCAGCCAATTGAATTACAATCCCTTGATCTGAAGCAATTTTTGAAGATTTCCCTTCAAGATGTATACAGTTGTACTGCTCTAATATATAATGAAAAAAAAAAAAAAATGAATATTTTCTGTAACTTATTAAAAATTTAATGCAGAAATAAAGATATTATTGTAAATGAATATTAATGGAGACCATCTTACAGTCATAATGCACAAAAATTAAAAGTCAAATTAAAGTGCCTGAAATCCACTTAACATGTGTATACACAATTTCATGTTGTATTTGTTTATTTATATTCTGGTTAGAAATTGTTAAGTGGGTTTTCTTGCCCTCTAAGACATAGAGTAGAAATAAAATTGGTATTAGTATAGATGAATTTGATTGTCTGTCTAATTATTATTATTATTATTTATTTTAAGGGGTAAATGCTTTTGACTGGACGGTGAGATCACAAACGGGGACCTCATCCCCAATTTAAACATTCAACAATTACACCCCAGTGGGGTTTGAACTTTGATGGTAAGAACAACACCACAACTTAATCATCATTCTATGCCACTATTGACTTGATTGCTTGTCTAATTATAATCTATGTGAAAGCCTTGAATATTTAACACATGTATACAAGATTGACTTATATTACGTTTAATCTCACACTAGTCATAATTATAAGATAAGGATAATTTATTAGATATTGAATGGTCCAAAATCGAAGAAAAATCTAAAGTGATGAACATTAACTCTTCCTCGTTATTAACGTATGTTTGGAGGTTCATTGTACTAAGCAATTTCTTTTATCTTATAATTAAGATAAATAAACAAGATAAAAAATGTCATTAATGTAAATAATTAATTATAAAATGATTATACTTTTGCATAGGTCAAAATTTCACAAATGCACATTACCTACACATTTTTTTATTCATTTTTTCTTCTATTATTCTCACTGGCGTCTTTTTACACTTGCACTCTCCTATGTGATATTATTTCAAACCTCCCATGCCCTATTACCAATAAATTTGATTGTGATTCTCATAGAAGAAGTGGGTTTCATCTTCTTTCTATTGTATTTTCAATTTTATTTATATTTCTTGTTTTTCAATTTGTTGATATAATTTAAAACTATTCTAACTTTTAATATAGACAAACGCCTTCAAACAATCTCCACAAAGAAAACTATTCTAGCTTCTAATATAGATAATCGCCTTCAAACAATCTCCACAAAGAATATAATAGTAGGAAAAAATCCTCCAAACTCTTTTCTCAAAAACCTAACCTTCCCAAAACACTCCTTGAAACACCATTTTTTTAAAGTATTTTGAAAAATAATAATTGAGATTTAGGAATTGATGAGCACCTTTATAGACCTCATATCCACAAATACGCATTGGTAATTAGTTATAACCTAGACTCTATTTTTTCCTAGATTGACTCTAATATTGACAAACTATATAGGTCAAGGGCCTGCTTGTAGGGAGTTTTATGTAAGGGGATCTATTATATTATTAGGTAAAAAATAATGATACTATAAGAGAAAATTGTGTCCTTTTTAGTGACCCAAAAACCCATGTATCTTTTGCATTGAATTGCAATATTTTACCTTATTAGTGCAATCATAAGCAAATGCAAACTCAATTTTAAGATCAGTGGTGGATGATTTTTGACCAATTGTCATGTAATAACCACGAGGTAATGACATAATAATGTATAAAAAAATCAATATTATTGGGTGATCAAAATCAACTTTAAAATATCAATTTTATCAAACAAATGTCAAGAATTTAAGGAAGATGTAAACTATTGTTGTCTAGTTTTATATGTAGATGCAATTTATAATTTTTAAAATTTCTTAAATATTTCCCCATAAGGTGTCTAAATGGAATTCAAAGACTTTGTAATTCTTTCTCTTCTATAGTTGGCTTCTAAATAAGCAAATTTATAAGAAGTGACTTGTTTTCCATAAATATGTTTTTCTCACAACAAGCTTGTATTGGTTTCTAATAAGTACTTACAAGAGCTTATATTGATCTCATGTTGATGCTCGTATGAGTAGAATATTTGTAAATAGTTTGTAATATTACAAAAATAAATTGAATTAATCATATGTAAAAACTTAATTTTTAATCTTTTATTTCACATATTTCAGCATAAGAAATCATAGTTTCTTTCCTTAATATTGTCTTCTAACATTTACAGCTAACTCGTTTCCTATAATGGTACCTTTTGTATACATTTTTAAAGTTAGTTCACATTGTTAAATATGACTGTCAATATATTGATCTTACTTCTTTAAAGTTGACTGATCTAGGGCCATCCACTTGTAGACATAAGATCTTCTCATTGGATGATGGATTACACATACATACATGTTGATATTTTAGTTTACAAATGATGTTAAGTTTATGCCTTATATAATTATGTGCTTCCTTAATTGTTGTCTCATTTGTTTAGTTAATGAACACAATTTAGATTATTCTCTATCAACAAGATAAAAGACACGAGGATTTCAACATTCGTGACTAATACACAACAATTCTCATAAATTTAGGATTTATTTGTATAATTATATTTATTTAACCATCATCTTGATTTTTTAATCAATTAATGTCATTTTGAGTACTCTACTATGATAAGAATCTTATTTCATCTTGTTTTATGTTACATTTTCTATACTAACAAGTCATTATGAAATGTTTTCTTTTAATATTGGTAAGGATGAGGCTATATATACTAATCATATTATCTCTCATTTGAGTGTAGTTACAATTTCCTTATAAATAAATGAATTATTATTTATTCAAATGAACAAGTTTAAAGTTATTTACCATTTTGAAGCCCAAAATGTGTAAACCTTAGAAGAGAAGAGATGAGTCAAAGGTAAAGGTGTTCTATGACCAAAAACATCTACTAATATATTTTAGCTAACATTAAATATGTTTTCTTTTTGATGATACATATTATCGGATGAAAATTCGATGGTTATTTTAAAATTATCATGTGTGTGACTCATTAAGTGCTTATATATATTGGGTGATGACCAGGTCCATTATCTTTTGTTTATAATATTTATATATTTTTTAAATGTTAATTATATTTTATATTTTAAAATTTTATTATATTATTAAAAAATAAATTAAAATTCAATATTAAACTTTGTATACTTTACATTTTATGTTAAGAATAGAGAAAATAATGCTTATCCTACAATATGGAAGGTTATAAAGGTGTTGATGGTTAGGATAAGGTTTTCATAGCATTTTTCCATCATCACCAATATGTCGAATAAGAGTTTTTTTTAATGATGTTCTACTAGTGAAGTTGTTCAATAAGGTAACTAACTCTAAAGGAATTTTATAACTTTTGGTTGGGAGAAAAAAATGTGTGTGAATGCATCCCTCCAAGTAAGAAGATAAATTTGAGCGATCATTTATACGAATCATGTATGCACTAATAGCAACTCAAAGTTCATTTCCATAGAGTAAAAGTTAAAGTTGTGTCTATTCTTAGGACAACTTATGGACTCTAAGTGAAATAGTTTTATCCAAAAATATTGCCCAAAATGTTTTTGATTAGAATGAAAATAAACGTTGTGGTGCCTATGTGGATTCCAATGTTCCAATTCATTAAAGACTTTTTAGCTTCCAACCATATATATGGAGGTATATTGTCATGTCTCATTTCTAGTTAATCAGAGTATTTACATATTAGCTATGTTTTTATGTTTCCATGGGCTCATTTATAGTGTGTTTTCTATTTTAGAGTATGCCTTTCCTTCCAACCTTGCTTTTCCCTTCTTTCTATTGGGGTTTCAAACTTCTCCATTCTATCATGTCTTTCCTTCTCAATCCATTGTTGTATTTGTTAGACTTTTGGACTTGTATTTACTAGCATGCTTGTTATTCAACCCTCGATGCCCCAACCTATAGTACAAGTTTTATGGTATCTTCAACCCTCAATCCCCAATATTTTTTCCTTTATTTCCGTTCTCTTCACAACTTTAGGTAGCATGTGTCAAAATATCATTAGTGGTACATGTTTTTCACACCATAAATCTAAAAAGTAATTTTTTTGATCATAATCTTTGTTTGAAAATTTGAAGTTGTGGTAAACCTATTGTTGTTTTGATGGATATAAAAGGTGAACAAACCCTTTTTTGCAAGAACATCTACACTTTACACAAATCCTCTTTTAGAAATCATTTTGAGAACCTTTGTTCGAGTGAGGAGATCATAGGATGAAAACTCTATTGATTTTGAAGGGTGGTCT
Source organism: Sequoia sempervirens (assembly GCA_007258455.2). Lineage (NCBI taxonomy): Eukaryota > Viridiplantae > Streptophyta > Pinopsida > Cupressales > Cupressaceae > Sequoia > Sequoia sempervirens. Next base: position 166,541,832 of record VDFB02000015.1, on the reverse strand, counting down.
CATAAAGAATTTGCATTTGAGCTTCATTGGATGCAAATTTAAGCCATATTATATTGTTCCAATTTATTATTTTTGTTCATATGAATATGAGATATTTTTTTTACAATTATTGATATTATAAAATCATCTAAATATAATATATGATCAATATTATAATAAGAAAGAGATAGAAAATTATATCTATTATTTACTATTCATTATAATAAGAATATTGTGAGTTATCTATGCCATTTACTATTTGAAAATGTGATGATATTAGTGACGTGTAAATAGTAAACAAATTTGAATCATCTAATATATGATCTTAATACTTGGATCCAATAGTTTGGTTATCTAAATAAGTGTTATTAGGGGTTTAAGGATCAAAATTTCCCAAGCATTTTGGGTCAAGATATTACAATGGTATCAAAGTTGGTGATCTTGCTAGCTTGTGTTTCAGGTCTAAGTTTCACATGTTGATATTTTATGTAGTACAATGATAGAGTGACCAAATATCAACTAAGGGAGATTAGAAAATAAAGTTATTCCTCACAGATTCTAGAGATGAAATCTCCTCCTAAATAATTTATTGCAGAGAGTAATAATATGTTTGAAAGAGAATGAAGAACGAATATAGAGGACAATCTTGATGGTAGAGCCAAAAGAAAGTTTGATTTGATGTTGGATTTGAGGGAACAATTGCTCCATAGGATGGATAACCATATGAATGGGCATAGATAGTAGATTAGTGAAAGGAACACTTTTGGGGCTAATAATCTTGATGCCACTTAGAGCAATAGCCAAAATACTATCCTTGTTTCAATTACAAGACCTACCCAACTCACATTTCTTAATAAGGAGGTAGAGGTGCCAAAATTTGAACCTCAAAGATTGATGATATTAGAGCTTGTCATGCATAATTTAGAGCTCTTCCATAGGAGATCCAAAGTGATATGCCACTCACCTATTTTATGAACATGAAAAAGGGATAGAATGACCTTAGATTTGATTCTAGACCAAAATTATTTTAGAGGGATATGTATCAAGCTCTAGGAAGTTAACACTCTCTCCCCATGATGGATTTGAAAGGTTCACAAATCATGCTTGGGTATAGAAGCTTGATATGTACTTATCTCTCAGACCTATGACAAATAATGAGACAATCAAGTTTTCCATCTTACATTTGGAGGGCATTGCACATGAGTGATGGTTCCACATATTTATCAACCAAGATCATGGATCCATCATCTCATTGATAAAATTTGTAAAATTATAACTATGAGGTTTAATCAAAAGGATCATAAAGTTTAATTCAAATATTTGACTTAGCTCAAGTAGTATGGTTCATTGGATAATTATGCAACAAAGTTTCAGAAGCTATATGTATTGGTTCCAGAAATCATAGAGATAAGATTAAACATGCTCATCATATAATGGTTAATTGAACCTCTCAAGTGACTAGTCAAAGATTTCAATCCACTTACCCTACAAGAATCAATCAAGGGGGATTTGGCACTAGAGACTTCCATGTTAAAGAATAAGTTTTAGATCAATACTTTCATTCCAAAGAATCCTTTGCAAAAAAATGTGCAGTAGACAAAGAGTTTCACATCAAGGCTAGACATTGAGGTGAGTAATAAGCTAAGAAGAAGCTAGGCTTCAACTGATAAGGTCCCTGGTCTCCTAGACATAGATGTCTTTGCAAGGGATAGGTGCATTACATTGAGGTAAGGTCTAAAATGAATTGGGGTCTGATGAACCCAAACCAAAAAGTAAAGAAGAACCCAAAGTGGAGATTGGATAAGAAGAAGACAAACCAAAATATGAATGAGACATTTCACGAGGCAATCTTGCTACACTCTTTGGTACTCCAACATATAATATTTTTTGCATCTATGAGGTTTTGTAAGGTCAAAGTGATTGTGATCATTGATAAAGATCCTACTCATAATTTCATAGATGAGGGATTGGTGGCAAAGTGAGGTCTTGAAATAGTATATTTTGAAGGGCTCAATATAATTGCAACTGATAGATTCACTATCCAATACATTAGAAATATCTCTTAATTTAATCTTAATATGGGAGGATATGATAAAAGAATTATTTTATGTTGTTAGCAAAGGATACACGTATATGGTCCTAGGTATTCAATGGTTGTACTCTTTATGTGAGATCACACAAAACTTCCAAACCATGGAATTAAAGTTTTCTCAAAGGGAAAGAAGTGATACTTTAAGGAATGAAAAATATATCATACATATCATATTTAAAAATTGAATCGAGAGGATTTTCCACCATGGGAAAGAAAAATGGACAAATTAGTGTTTGGTGGCTATGACAAAACCCACATATGGTAATAAATTGTGAACAATGGAGCTAGACCTGCATAAACATAAGCAACAAACACAATATTAGTCAATTATGCAAATCAAACCATCATTCCCCATAAGATTCATTTGAAATATGAAGAACAATAAATAAAGTAAGGAACACAAATGAAAACAATCTAAATCGTATTCAAATGTTCAAACTCTCAATCCCATGGGGTGCTATTTTGATGTGGAAAATAGCCCTTTCCCAATTCCTTGCAAGCTTGGTGATGATCAATGATGCTCCTTGATAAAATTTGCCATAACCTAGCTATGAAATTGATAAAAACTATGAAACTTGGATGAGAATGGATGAAATTGCTCAAAACATGAAGATAATGACTTTGCATGAGTTTTGGATCCAAAATTAGTAAAAGAGCCTTCGATTTATAGAAGAGAATGATGGAAGAGTGAGCAAAAAGGATGAATGTGGGATAAAACATCAACCAATACAAAATGCCACTTGTCAACATGTTAGTGGATATAGGTGGAGCACATTTTGATGAATGTGCACATAAATGCCATTAGGTGGATATTTGAAATTGGAGAAGTGACATGTTGGAGGGAGAAGAAAGGAGAGTTAATGCCACTTGGATCAAGAAAAAGGACATGTAAGAGGCCTTTAATGCCTTGTTGGATGGACAAGTCCTTTTGGGAGGGACTTTTCAAATTTGAAGAATATTCCAACTTGATACCCTTTTTGAATGAAATAGAGGAATTTATAAATCGATTTAATTGATTTACTTGCACAAGTTGCAATATCTAGAGGATTTGAGTGATTAGTGTTAGGATTAATCATGATTTAATTAATTTAGATGAAGATTTAGTTGATTTGACACTTTGACTTAGATATTTGGATTTAAATAAAAATGAGAGGAATAATGGATATTAGTGATTTAATTAAATAAATTTGATCTATTCAATTAAATGAAGAACTTTAGAAGTTAATTAAATAAAATTGATTTATTTAATTAAAGGGATGACTTTAGGATTGATTGATGACTTCATTAAATAAAATTGATTTATTTAATTAAAGAGGAGACTATGATGATTTAATCAAACAAAGATTGATTTATTTAATTAAAATAGGACAACAAAATGATTTATTTAATTAATAGAAGATAATGATTTAATTAGATAAAATTGATTTATTTAATTAAAAGATGAAATATGATGAATTTAATCAAATAAAGATTATTCGATTAAATGGTTAGTAAAGGAAATGATTTAGGCGGAATTGGTGTTAGTAAATCAGGACCAGGTTCGCGTGATCAATCAGTATATTTTACATGTATACATAAATCATATCATGTGGATGTACATAATATCTTAGACAAGCAAAGTGAAACATAGAAAAAGGTAAGGGTAGTGGATGTGAGTTTGTGAGGGTTTAAACACACTTACACCTTCTCTATTTTCATTAGAAAAAGAGATCTCAAAGGGATAGAGTTGACTTTCAACCTTGAGGTGAGCCAACCCTACTTTGGGATTTGTTGTTTTCTAATGACATAAAATGACCAATATGACTGCAATGCACTTTTGGGAGATAAAAATAAAATGACTAATGAACTCAATTATGCAATGTAAAAGTTGAAACACTAATTTAAAGCATAATATAAATAAAAACTACAATCTTCTGATAGATCTAAGAAGGTTAAACTAATGTGTACTTGTCACCAAAAGTGGTTGTTGAGTATCCTGCTGGGACAAAATCCCCTAGGGTGAATGGGTCTCTGAGTAGGGTTCCAAAATATGATTTCACATTCCTTTGATCCCGGATCTGCACTCCTAAGTCCTCTAGATTCCA
>VDFB02000015.1:166310624-166537577 GCA_007258455.2 Sequoia sempervirens | reverse complement strand
ATAAAATATTAGCACATTATATTCTTCCATGAAATACTAGTCAACCAATTATATTTTTGATCCTAGTTGAATTCAATTTCTACGAGACTCAAACAATCTAGGTATTGGAGTATTTGTAATTTCTTGATATAATGGAGCCAAAAAGTAGTCTACAAAATGATTGTAATTCCTTCTATTATCATGCACCTAGACACAAGCAGATTTAGAGAAAATTGTATGGCCTGCACTAGATGAGGAAGAACAATATTTCTTACAGACTTTAATGACTATTGAATGCAGTCCCTTGTTAGAAAAACAAGATGAAGATGAACTGATTGCAAATATCATGCAAAATATCTATGGTAGAGACCTACAACAACACAACTATTTGACCCAAAGAAAAATATTTATATGCTCCAAATATTTGTGTAATGGTGAAGATTGCTTACACGTGTGATTCTCCCTTGTGTTTTGTACCCATAACAACTAGGTTGTTCTTTATACATTCAATAGTTTGGAAGTTGGCATGTTTTGTATAGAAAACAAAAAAACTTATTATAGCCTCATTCTATGCATTTGAAATCACTTGCTAAATCCACCATTTTCCATCTTAGTTCAAATCTATAGGTGCAAAATTGGCCTATGCTAGCTTCATGCATGAAAATCTAAATCTTGAACTTTTCAATTCAAATTAAAATATTAAAATTAGCTCCACATTTTCCTCTATTACTAGTTGTTATGAGTCAAGGCAACAATAAAAATTATTTCAAATTATATGCTAAGGTGGTGTATTTAAGGAATAACCCTAATTCATTTAAACTATTTAGGAAGAATCTAGAAATCTATAAAGCACATCAAAGAATAAGAAGAATCTAGTGGCATGTCCAACATGATCTTGTTACATCAAATCTTAGGAGCATATTGCATGATAACACACTATCTTTAATACTTGTTCTTTGTTGTCGAATTAGCTTGCTTAGGGGTTTGATCAAGGGAGAGTCTACCTACCTATCTAAAAACTCTACAATAGTGTTTCTAAACACCTAGGATTATATGTTATAGAGGTCCAATCTAAGAAGTTTAAATCTGCAACTCCAGGTTTAGTTACCTACACAACTTTATAAACTTTATTTTTTGATATAGTTGTCTAATTAATTTTTCAATTCTATAAGAGATCCACAAAACCTTGAATTTTTGACACATTAAATATTCAATTTGTGACATTTAACACAATCAAAATATACATCTTGATACAACTTGATAGCTTCATCTGAACACCGAAGGAGCTGCAAATCGCAGGGATGCAATACACCTCTTCCAACCACCACAACACACAGGACTTCATCAACCCCCTCCACCAGGTCTTCCCTAAACATATTTTCCAACAACAATTTTGCTTCGGCCTTATCAACTTGATTATCCAGGAGAGATGCCAAAAAATGAGATGAAATATGCAGATTATCCCTTCCATATTCTTTGTTATCCAAATGCCTGGAACCTAGGATCATTTTGGTCACCACAACTACCAATCGATCATTATTGAGAAGAATCCTTTTCAAACGTTGGTCTGTTATTTTCTTGAGGGAGGCTTGCCGAGCCGACAAATTCAAAGAAATCGAGGTATCTGCCCCAAATCGAGCCAACCCATCCACTCAAACCTCTATCACAAACCTTGAGAGCTTGGCCATTGACACCCAAACACAGACCACACTTGACTAGATGAAAGAAGAACATCATCTGCAACCAAAGGAAATTGAAATGAATAATGAAAACCAACCACAAACGACCTTAAAGCCAACCCATCATGAGTAAATGCCAAGTACTAAGCAGTCGCCACCTCCACTAATGAAGCACCTCTAAACGTACCAATACCTTGTCGAAAAGACTAAAACCATCAATAAAATGCGCTCTATCTGGCCTCGAAAAGGGCGACGTCCTTTCCCCCATCAAAACACATACTTCTTGGACAAGACATACCCTGCCAATACCATTTTATGAGAGCCCTCCCACGTCAGCCACCAGACCTTCCACGCTGAACACCGTGGAAAATCTGCCACATCCCCTTTGCCATTCTGGAGGGGTGCCCACCCTACCGCCCTCTCAATAAAAAAATAATAATTAATAATGCATAAAATTAAATAAAAAATTTAGAATTTTTTTTAACTTAAAAAAAAATACTATTATGTTTATAATATTTAGAAAAAAAAATGATTAAAATAAGTATGTAATTCTTTTATAATAGTTTTTTTTAAGGTGCTTACATTTTAGAGTTCGTGATCTTATCATTTAGATAAAAAATTACTTAATAGAAAAAGATATTACAAACGAAAATCATTATTTTTATTTTTATTTATGTTAACAAGCTATGTAAAATAGAAGTGGCTCTTAAAAATTTAAGAGAGTTTATTTTTGATAAATTTTTAAAAATGTTAATTTTAATTTTGATTTTGATTTTTTTTGTCATAAAAATTAGCAATATTCAAAATCTAAAGAGATCTTTCCCTATACTTCTATGAATATATTTTTCTTTAAATTAATACATCTAAAAAAATATTTAAAATAAAATAAAATAATAAATTTTGACTAAAATATTCTTATGTGATCAAAATAATTAATCCAACCCTTATTTTTATTTGTCACTGACGCCACAATAGAAGTGGCTCTCTCGTCAACATTAAAAAATCTAAAAGAATCTTTCTAGAAACTCATTTGTTTTCATCTATGTCAAGAGGACAATGTCATAATAGACATTGCTTCCCCATCAATGTTTACTTGGTGAATGTCCTTGTCAAGAGGACATTGTCATAATAGACAGTGCTCTCTCATCGATGTTTACTTGGTGAACATCTTCTCTTCTCTTTCGATTAAAAAATAAATATTTTTTAAGAATTTCTAAAACAGTCTTTCCCATTAAATTGAATATACCTAAAAATATAAAAGATTATCATAATTTTGTCCATATACTTAATTCCACATTATTTAGATGACTTAATTCTTTTTAAATAATTAATCCCACATTCATTTAAAATTTTATTTTAAAAAAATACTCTCATGTGAACAAAATAATTAATCAACCTTTATTTTTCGTCTATGTCAAGGGGAATAGAAGTGGCTCTCACATCAATATTAAAAAAGAAAAAGAAAAGATCTTTCTAGGAATTCATTTATTTTCATCGATTTTGACTAAAATACTATCATATGATCAAAGTAATTAATCAACCTATCTACATCAAGTGAAGTGGCTCTCCCATCATTATTTAAAAATCCAATCTTTTTAGAAACTCATGTATTTTCATCGACTTTGACTAAAGTACTCTCATGTGATTAAAATATTTAATCAACCTTTATTTTTGTATATGTCAATAGGAATAGAAGTGACTCTCCCATCAATATTCAAAAATCCAAAAGGATCTTTCTAAGAAATCATTTATTTTCATCAATTTTGACTAGAAAACACTCTCATTTAATTGAAATAATTAATTTACCTTTATTTTTGTCTATGTCAAGGGAACATAAGTGGCTCTCCCATCAATAATAAAAAACGAGAAGGATCTTTCTAGGAACTCATTTATTTTCATCAATTATGACTAAAATGTGATTAAAATAATTAATCAACCTTCATGAAATTTCGTATATGTTAAGGGGAATAGAAGTGGCTCTTCCATCAATATTCAAAAGTCTAAAATGATATTTCTAAGAACTCATTTATTTTCATCAATTTTGACTAAAATACTCTCATGTGATAAAAAATAATTAATCGACCTTTATTTTTGTCTATGTCAAGGGGAATAGAAGTGACTCTCCCCATCAACAATTAAAAAATCTAAAAGGATCTTTCTAATAACTCATTTATTTTCATCAATTTTGACTAAAAGTATGCTCATGTGATCAAAATAATTAATCAACCTTTACTTTTGTCTATGTCAAGGGGAATAAAAGTGGCTATCCCATCAATAATCGAAAATCCAAGAGGATCTTTCTAGGAACTCTTTTATTTTCATCAATTTTGACTAAAATACTCTCATGTGATCAAAGTAATTAATTCACCTTTATTTTCGTCTATGTCAAGGGGTAATAGAAGTGAATCTCCCATCAATAATAAAAAATCCAAAAGGATCTTTCTAGGAACTTGTTTATTTTCTTCAATTTTGACCAAATACTCTCATGTGATCAAAATAATTAATCAACCTTTATTTTCATCTATGTCAAGGGGAATAGAAGTGGCTCTCCCATCAATATTCAAAAATCCAAAACGATCTTTCTAGGAACTCATTTATTTTAATCAATTTTTACTAAAATACTTTCATTTGATCAAAATAATTGATCAACCTATATCTCCATCTTTGTCAAGTGAATTAGAATTGACTCTCCCATCAATATTAAATATTAAAAAATAAAAACAATCTTTCTAGGAACTTGTTTACTTTCATCGATTTTGACTAAAATACTCTCCATCAAAATAATTAATCGACCTTTATTTTCTTCTATATAAGAGATGTGGCTCTCCATCAATATTAAAAAATCCAAAAAATCTAAAAATTCAATTTTTTTCATCTATATCAAAGAGATTAGATGTGGCTCTCCCATCAATATTAAAATATCCAAAAAAGACCTTTCTAAATTGATTTATTTTTGTCTATATCAAAAAGATTAAATGCGCCTCTCTAATCAATATTAAAAATCCCAATTTTTTTCTTTTTGAAAACTCATTTATTTTTATCTCTTTATTTTCATCTATATAAGAGATGTGGCTCTCCATCAATATTAAAAAATCGAAAAAATCTAAAAATTCATTTTTTTTCGTCTATATCAAAGAGATTAGATGTGGCTCTCCCATCAATATTAAAATATCCAAAAAAGACCTTTCTAAAAATTGATTTATTTTTGTCTATATCAAAAAGATTAAATGCGCCTCTCCAATCAATATTAAAAATCCCAATTTTTTTCTTTTTGAAAACTCATTTATTTTTATCTCTTTATTTTCATCTATATAAGAGATGTGGCTCTCCATCAATATTAAAAAATCGAAAAAATCTAAAAATTCATTTTTTTTCGTCTATATCAAAGAGATTAGATGTGGCTCTCCCATCAATATTAAAATATCCAAAAAAGACCTTTCTAAAAATTGATTTATTTTTGTCTATATCAAAAAGATTAAATGCGCCTCTCCAATCAATATTAAAAATCCCAATTTTTTTCTTTTTGAAAACTCATTTATTTTTATCTCTTTATTTTCATCTATATAAGAGATGTGGCTCTCCATCAATATTAAAAAATCCAAAAAAGGCCTTTCTAAAAAATAATTTATTTTTGTCTATATAAAAAAGATTAAATGCGCCTCTCCAATAAAAATCCCAATTTTTTTCTTTCTGAAAACTCATTTATTTTTATCTCTCAAAGAAAAGATATCATAATAAACAAGCTCTCCCATTTAATGAGAATCCCCTTATTTTTTCCTCAAAAATGAAAAAAATATCAAATCCATTTTTTCCATCAAATTAAAATATACCTAAAAATAAAAAAAAATATATCATAGCTTCATCCCTATACTTAATCCCACGATGTTTAGACGACTTATTCTTGTAAATAATTAATCTCGCAATAATTTAATCTTTTCAAAAAATATATAAATCCAAGAACACCCAAAAACTTATAATCCTCCATTGATTGAAAGTTTGGTCATTGGAATCCACATATTTCATTGGAGATAGGTACCACCTTGCAAAACAAATTAAAAATATTTTATACACCACACAAAATATACCCAATTTTTTTTTATATACACATGTAGTTAAGAGAAAAAAGAAACTAAACATATTTACATATTCAGGACAGTTACAGTCCTGAGACCGCAACGGTCACCAGCACTGATCCGTCTCCCAGTTCCGGCCCACATGACCGGCCGGCTTCGCATAAGCCGCCCTGCTAAACCCTCTACTCCAACTCTGCCTCTGCTGGACTAGCAGCTGGCGGTCATATTGAGCCCGCTCCTCCGGCTTGGACAGATTGGCGTAAGCATTCTGTATCAGCAGAAACATTTCAGTACTAATGCTCTTCGCCTGAGGAGAAGCCGCGGCGTCAGGGTGAAATTGCCGCGCCAATTTTCTGTAAGCCGTCTTAACATCTTGCGGACTAGCCCCCTGGCTTAGCCCCAAAACTTCGTACAGAGTCTTAGATTTCTTTATGTGGCAGCCTGCTGCGGTCACCTGGGGCTCGGCCCTTGAAACCTGAGCTGTTGCAGCGCTTATTACCTTAAATGAAGGCTTGCATCTAACATTTCTAGCGGGTCTCCGCTTGCTGCTGTTAAGATCCATGGAACCAGATGCTATTGAAGCTAAAGCATTGGAGGAAACTGTAAATCTCAGAGAGCCCATGCTGAAAAGATTGAACAGAGGATGTTTTTTTTGGAAGGGATTGTAAGAAGAAATGTTGGAAAAGGAATGTGGACAACGAGTTGCGAGGTTCTTGTTATAGATAAGAGTCCCGATCTATGGGCATGCTTTGTAAGCATTGATTTGAGTAATTTGGATAAGTTCAAGTGACACGACGCGTCAGCTGTGATAGCGACGTGCAGGCTTGGTTGGACCTCAATAGATAAATATGTTTCAAGTGGATAAGAGCGCCCACTGGATAACTCGTACGGAGGGGGATAAATGAATTTGTAAAGGTTAGGGGACAGAAACAGCTAGGTAGTAAATGACTGTGTAACTGCGTGCTTTTCGAGGTACATTCACACCTCTCTTGCTTTCAGGATGGGTAAGGAAGCTCACAGATCGGTGCCTAGATAGATTGGTGCCTAGATGAAATGTTACGAAAGCATGATCCATTGACACATTGGGATGAATGAAAGATTTTAATAATGTTTAGGAGGTCGAAGCAGTTTAAGGGATCCAAAAGTAATATATGATCTTATGTGTGAAGGAATTTTAATGAAGTTCACGAGATCAAATGGTCTACGGGACCAAGGAATACAACATTAACACATTTTCAAATTCTTTCTAATGTCGGCTCTTCTATTATGTATTTTGATCAAGGAACTTGCCATTTTGTGGAGTCTTGTCTCCTCAAATAACCTATTCAAATTGTCCCCCCTTCAAAATGTTTTCGATATTGAGATTAGATCTTTTGCGATGGATTTAATGGTGAAGAATTTGTACTCTTGAAAGAGAGGTCACAAGTTCCTATCTTATAGCAATAGGGCATGTATGTCTCGTAATAGATCTACAATTAGACACTTCTTATTGTTAGACGATTTTTGGATTTGATTGTGTAATAAATTCTTACACAATCAAATCTAGAAATCATCTAACAATAATCTATATGGATTGTGGAAACTTGATATCATTAATAAACACTTCTTGTATATTGAGAGTATGGGGTAGTCTCATAAACTATAAGTTTTATGTAGACCCAAAATCATATCATCCAATATCACGGACTATATAAGGATTTAATTTTCAATCGACAAATCATAATTGTTATTTTTGGCTTTGTCTATTTCTTTGCTAATCATGGCTCTTTTGTGATAGATTTTGATAAAGTAATACGCTATTTTTGGCTATTTGTTTATCCTTGAACAAAGCTAATTTCAATTTTAGAGTACTAGCATAATTGATTCATGTCTTCGTATGTCATACACTCCATGATGTAATATCATTATGTTTTCTTTGATCTTGATTTGTAGAGATGACAAACTTTATTAGACAACTCCTATTTGGATGTTTTCCACCTCCCTATTTCACACCTAAAATGGTGTGAGCTAGTTCATAATTATGCTTTTAACATTTTAGTTTTCCATTTTAGGGTTGCTTGACATAAAGAATTTAATAACAATCTATGAAACTTATGAAGTTAAAATTAAAAAAATAAAACTTTAGCTTGAATTTTTATTATTTTTTGTTTTCCAAGTTTTACTAATCTATTGGAAATTTTAATTAACAAAATTTCGTTATTTTTAATGTATATTTTTAAAAAAATATTGTCTTAAAATACATATTCTCTTTTGTAGTTTTTCCTTGGAACTTTTCATCTATCTTTTCACATTTGAGTTAACCTAGAGTTGTGTTCTATTAGTTAATAAGATTCATCATTTTCCATTTGACTTTTGTTTTTATATAGCTTTTTTTTTTATGGAATTTAGCCATATATTATTGGTTTTATCCATGTGCTTGTTTTGAACTTTTTCTTTCACATGATTTAATCTTTTACTTGATTGTTGAACAATCTTATTGAACTTTTTCTTTCACATAATTTTAATCTTTTAATTGATTGTTGAACAATCTTATAAAATGAGAAAAAACGTGTGAATCTCAATTAAAAGAAGAGTAATATCAATTATGATCTATTCTTGAGTGGAGCTCTAATAATGATGTTAGCATTTATTTTATTTAAACATGTACATACAGGTACTCCACATATAACTTTAGGTTGTTAAAGTTTAGATACCACCCCTCTCCTATTTTTAATTTGATTTATAAAAAAATAATTAAATTTAAACATATAAAAATAAAATAAAATATTCTTATTAATGTCTCCAAGTTTTAATCAATTTAAAAAATACATATTTCAGATTATATTTATTTTAACATTTACATACAATAAATGTATTTTTGACGGAAGTTTCTCCTCTTAAAATATTGATTACCCTAAAATCACCGCGTCATCTATCTTACATTCAATACAGTATATTAAACTTAAATAATTATATATGCATGCAAAATACTGGATAAGCACAGACCAAAAGCACCTTATTCCACCTGTACAAATAAGACGAAAAAGAGTTTAAATTGAAAACAAACCCTCGAAAAAAACAAAAGAATTCTAACAGATAACCGATTCTGAACAAATTTCCAAACAATTATCTGTCTAATTGATTAAAATGAACAGTGAAAATATTACATATCTAATAAAAAAATGGCAGGATATTCAGAAAACAATCAGATTCTCCCACTTTCCTTTTAATTGGTTCACAAGATCTCGTTATCTTTGTCGGATGTGGACATTGAGCAGTATTTTAAAGTTGACAGCGCTGGAAAAATTAGAAAAAGGCATTTTATAAATCTGATTCCTTTTCCGCCTGGCCGGTTGATTTTTAGCCAATACCGGTGGCGTAAGTCGTCTATTTCTAATTGTGTCCCAATTTGTCGGTTTTTTCTATAACAGGGATTCAATGTATTTGCAGATAATCCGGAACGACAAGAAAATTGCACCAAAGTGGACACGTGACAAGATTGATTTTTATTATGGATTTCTATTTGTTAATTCTCCTTAACGATTAGAATTAGAAACATCTCTTTCTGTTTTACTGTTAAGTGTGATTTCATTGGCCACTGCAACTTTTTCTGTGAATGGCGGTCATTTCATTCGAAGTTTTCACTGTCAGAGAGGTATGAATTGAACTTTTTTAGAGAGGTCACTTTAACGTGAAAGTTTTAGTCGGTAAAGAAAGCAACTGAAAGTTTGCGGCGCCGGGTTTTGCAGTGTCCACCGACATTTATGCTTAGGGGATTTTTTTGGAATGTTAATTTTTTTTTGAATAAATGTCTATATTATGTTACATATCTATATTTATAAAAATACAAAAAAAAAGATAAGATAGAAATACCTCCTACTTATCAAGATAGAAATAGTCATATATTTCAAAAGTCTATACAGGTCTCTGAAACAAAATAACATAACATAACAAAAAATACATGGTAAGAGTAAGAGTACTAGGAGGAGTAGGGTCCCAATCCTCTGATTTACCCCATATATCAATGGGCCCTGAAGTGTCAATGAGAGGTTCCCAACCATCATTACCATTATCATCTTTTTTATTTTCAGCAACATTTTGAACATGAGAAATAGCAATATTCAACCAAGAGAATTTATTTATGCTAGTTGAATGCTAATTTATTTTTTAAAATAGTGAATTTAGATATTCTCTCATGAGGAGAGTTAGAGGGGTCACTCTGGTGATTTTTTATTTTCTAAATTCTCTACTTTGTGTTGACATTCAAAGATGAGAATTATTATAAAATACCTTGTAAAAATTATTGAATCATAAGGATTGTGTTCTTCTAGGTCAAACTCCTGATTAAACCAACTTTATGTTTTATGGAAATGATTAAAGAGAAACACTCTTTGCTCATGTAAAATGGTCTAGAATGATTTGATGTAGAATTTAGATTCCTTTTAGTGCTCCAAAGTGAAGTGTTTGTAGAATGATATTTCTTATAATGTGTAGGATTTTCAATGATTTCTAGATGATAATTGAATGTACATTAAATACCTTTAAATACCAAAACATAGAAATAATCACATGAAATGTGTATTAAGTCTTCTCATAACAAGAATAAAATGGGTAAGAGTTGGAAAATTTTGAATTTAAGTTTCTGCATTTTGATTTTCAATTTTGTGTGGTTCAAGATCACTTTTGCGCAATACAAGATTAACTTGAGACAAGGAGGTGCTAAAATCAAGGTAAGGAACACATGTATGGGAATGGGTGCGAGGGTGACTATAATTATTAAATGTATGGAATATGTGTGAACATGGACAAGATATGGTCAAATATGTGGGAGAATGTGTAAATGGTAATGGGTGACAAATAAGGGAATGGACCCAACTTCACACAAGATTTTTTCATTTGTTGATATGTAATTGCATTAAGATATTATCTCAAAATGGGTCCAAAACTATTGGCAAGGGTATGCAAATTTCACCATTACAAATAGGCTCCAGTTTATAATCCTGTATTTTTTGTATCAAAATGATAAATCATATGGTACAATCCCACACATAAATAGAGATTTTTTTAATAATTAAAAAAACCAATTTAAGTTCAAAATTATAATAAAAAGTAGAATTAGGAAATTTGTGAGTGCTCAGATGTAAACAATATAAATATGCATTAAATTTATTTGTTGTGTGGGAATTATATATGTTAAAATGGAGAGTGTTATTTTTGGTAATGTTTCAAATCTAGAAAGAATAAATAAGGAATTATTAAGGCCAAAGGAAATTGCAATAATTGAGAATTGGCCTAAGGTAGCTTGAAGGTTAAATGCAAAGGAAAAAGATATGAAGAAGGTTTGACAAGATTCTAGATGGGCATCACTAAGGCTTAGGTTAGTAAAGATTAACTTTGATAGGACTTCTAGAAATAACCTAGGAATATCTCAAGTTAGTTAGGTTATTAGATGTCACCAAGTCAAGTTTCAATAGGGGGATATTTTTCCTACCAATACAACAAATAATGAAGAAAAATCTACTACCCTTCTTGAAAGGGTAAACTAGCATTAGGAAAGGGGCTTAAGCATGTAGTTGTTGAAGGAGATTCAATAGTAATAATAAAATATTATTATTAAAGAAAAGCGTGAAATTACAAAGTGGATTACATCCTTAGAGGGTTTAGAGATTGAGTTTTGTAATTATTTTATTATTTTATTTTAACAATGTTATAAGCAATACAATAGAGTTGCATATCTTCTTGTTAATAAAGGAGTGGACCAAACACTTGTGTTCTCTTTCTTTAGTAGTATTTTGAGTGAGTGGGAAAAATTGGATAAAATCTTAGATTTTGAGGTTTATTTCAACAAATATTCTGGGAATTGAACCTCACAAATTGATTCCCATAAGTAAGATCTATTGCAAGAGTTAAAGAGATGTTCTAGGAAAAGTGATGATCATATCCCTTAATGGTGAAAAGTGAGGAGTGTGATTTGATATTTCTACATAAAACTAGGATGGTTAAAAATCTTGAATAGGCAACCTCCTAGTTAACTTACCCAATGAAAATTCATAAATGAAAGTTGAAAAGTTTGCAACTTGACTAAAAGCCCCCAAGGGAGGTTAAGTAGTGTATGGCATGTTAAACAAAGTTTCTAGCACACCCCATGAAATTGTGTAATTTATTATATCCCTCCTTTTATATTGAATTAAGAGGTTAATTGAATGCCAATGTGTTGAATTTTGTTTTGCTATAAAAGAACTCAATTTTGCAACCAAAGATTGTGTAAATTTCACTTTTATTTCGGCTATGGATGCTTTATTTTGTTGTAGAAGACTAGTGTTATTGTGGAAGAACAATATTTTGTTATGGAAGATTGATTTAGACTTTTCCCTTTGAATTTGTTCTGTAAGTATATATTGGTATGATATTTGTTTTTTATTGTGGATGCTTTGCTTTGTTTTAGAAGACCTTACTTAGACTTTGGAAAATCTAAAGGAGACATTTTTTTATGAATCTTGACTTTGGAGATTTCTGGTTGTTTTTTTTAATGAGTTTTGTATCATTTTTTAGTAACAAGGGTGAGGAACCACCCAACCCTCTTTGACCAAACAAAAAATAAAAATTTATTAAAATGAGAACAAAAATATATCATAAAATTTGGTAATGAATAAGAAATTATAAAAAATGTATAAGAAATTATAAACCAAAAATGTCCAACACATTTATCATCTATAAACCAAATACATTTCTCGCTCCATAATTTAATTTGTATAATTTTATCGTTTTCAATGAAACAAACTAAATAAAAGTTTGTAACAATCAAAGTTTTGGAAGTCAAAACAGAGAGACCTCATCCTATCCTCACATAGATTTAAATACAACACTTCAATAACATGTGACAATGTATATACACTCCAAGTTCTTAGAATAAATCTACACCTTGAATTTCTATATTATTTGAACCTTCTTTATAAACGTAAAAAATAAATCAACCATAATTTTATACAAATCATAGATATATTATAATTTATATTATAAAAGACAAAATATTACATTATTAAAAGAAGATTGATGGTTGAAACAAACACTCAAAATCCATATAGAACCAAATAATCATAAAAAAAATGCTTAAAAGTAATTTAACAAATAAACTCTTTAAAACTCAAAAAAAAATTCCAAATATTTTAAAAATCCCTCGAAAAGACCATACAAAACCAAATTAAAGAAAAAAAATATGAAATTAGTCATTTCACATGGATCTCTTTCCCAGCAGCTCGCCATGTGACCGCGCGCGTTTCGATAAGCCCTCTGAGTAGACGCCAGCACATGAAAACTTATCAGAGTTTGATGAGTAGTATAACGTGGCGAATGAGCCCACTAAAAAGTAAGGTCGTTTTCGTCAAATGCAGGCCAATGAGTGGGCTTGACTTGAGAAATGGATAAGGAGGAAAAGAGTTGAATTCTACTCTTAGACCAGTCGTTAGATTGGATTGGA
Source organism: Sequoia sempervirens (assembly GCA_007258455.2). Lineage (NCBI taxonomy): Eukaryota > Viridiplantae > Streptophyta > Pinopsida > Cupressales > Cupressaceae > Sequoia > Sequoia sempervirens. Next base: position 166,524,390 of record VDFB02000015.1, on the reverse strand, counting down.
TTGGATTTAGCCAGGGACTTGTGGGGACACCTTACTAACCACATACCTTTCTTGTGTTCATTATGTGCTAGATTGATGGGGACATAACTGGTTTGCGTTTTGAAGGGTAAAGCAAGTCAAATAGTTCGTTGTTAGTTGGCCTATAACAGTTGGCGTGACTCATCAATCAGTTGCTTAATCACCACAATAATTGACTCTTTAGATTTAAGGAAAGAAAAGGATTAGGAGGTTTAGTTTTAGATTACTTTGTACTCTCATCATGTAGGAGGTGGTTGATTATGTTCTACTACGACGTATACATATTTTATTTCTTGAAGGATTCAAACTTGTGATCTCTTTTTAATAGGATACAAATTTTAGTGATAGGACAATAAAGTCGTACAATAAGCTAATTCAAACATACAATAGGATGACTTAGATATATGACTTAGATATATAAGTCAACTTAGACATTTAAACATACATAGGATGACGTCGGTATATAAACCAACTTAGGGATTCAAACATACAATAGGATGGCGTAGGTATATAAGCCAACTTAGACAAATGGATTTAGTGTATTTGTGTGTAGGTATATAAGCCAACTCAGACATTCAAACATACAATAGGATGATGTAGGTATATAAGCCAACTTAGGCATATGGATTTAGTGTATTTGTGTGTAGGTATATAAGCCAACTCAGGCATTCAAACATACAATAGGATGTTGGAGGTATATAAGCCAACTTAGGAATATGGATTTAGTGTATTTGTGAAAAGGGGGGGAGGGGTCGGGCAGCGGGTGTTAATAGAAAGTAAAGAAGAATGGAGACCATGCATTTTTAACCTATTTGTAGGATATAAAAAAAGTTTAGTTGCTGAAATTTGAAATTTAGATATTATTATCCATGAGTAACCAAATTAGGTTAATGGAACTATATGAAAAATATATTTTATTTGAAGTTTTGTATTAAAATATAGATAAATCATTATTCAAAATTAGTAAGTTTGTGTTTCTGAAATTCAAGTTAAAGAAAGGAAATTGAAGGTGAACATTGAGACAAAGAGATGTGTTGATGACTCTTAAGAATGCAAACTCTATGTTGGGTCATCTCGATGATGACTAAAAATACACATCGTTCATCCTCATAATAAATAAGATCTCATAAGAAACCATGATTTTCTTTGAAGATGTAGTAAATCCTACCACACATCTCATAATAGAATGGACACCTAAATACAAAATGCTCGTTTGATTTTGATTCATTATTGCAATTTGAATGCATTAGTCTCTCTAGATAAAGTACTCCTTGCAAAGTTAATAAGGAAATCTCAAACAAAAAAGAAAGCTTGGTGCACTCAGGAAGAATAACTCATGCATCTTTTGTATAAATATAGTGCTTCAAGTAGTGCTATATTTTTGTGGGCAATATGTTTTGTAGTTATGTCCAAGATGACTTTATGTAGGCTTTATAGATCTCATCCCTCATGCCTCTACGAATATCTCTTTTCAATATGTAGGGTGAAAAATTATTAGGAGGAAGACAATTAAAATTAGTACCAATTCCTTGCAAGAAATCCATAGCTAAAAAGTTGTAGGTTCCCAAATCCTTAAAACTAGGTTACTTTTTAATACCAATGGCATCAAACTTAAAGGGAAAAGTGACAATAATGAACTAATTTGCTAAGGTAGGTAATGCTTTCTTTGGCTTTAATCTCTACTAGGCCAAGGGGGCTATTCCTTGAGGTGTTGTATTAAAGATAACTATAGGGAATAAAATTTAACCCTATAATGTTTGTTAGTAAGTGCTTATATGTTGGTTTGACAATACAAGGGTTCTACAGCTTCATAAACCAGATGAACAACTATGTAAAGAGTAGGGATAACTCTAAGAACCCCCTCTCCCCCCCCTACAAAAATATATAAAAACTTGGTGAATCTTGCATTATTTCTGAAAAAAAATATTAATTCTATTAGTGAATCTTTTTTTTTGGAAAAAATATTATTCTATTGACAAATATTTCTTAATCACTAGAAATTTGTAGAAAATCTCGGTAAATTATACTTTTATTGAAACCAATAAAATAATATCGTTGGTGAATTTTGTTTGCAAATTAAAATTATATACAAACTAATAAAATAATTTTGTTGGCAAATTAAACTTGTATGCAAACCAATAAGATAATTTTATTGACAAATTAAACTTTCATGCAAACCTAAAAATAACCTCAATGGTGAATTATATAATTATTGAAAACTATAAAACTAAGTATTTGACGAATACGCTAGTAAGTTTGTGAAAAATCATAATGTGGGTGGAAAAATCAAATGTTAAATGAAAATGATTAAGTTACTGGGTGATCCCACAATAGTGGTTTACAATTTTGGCCAAACTGGACATTGAAATTATTATTTTTAACTAAATCTTCACATTCGGGCACCTATAGCGGCTAAACCATGAGGAATTTGAAGAGGATGCAAACTAGAGTCTCGTCACATTTTGTCTGTAGATTCTAAAAATATTTTTTTCAAAATTTTTGGAATCAGATTCCACTTCTTTTTCCATCTCCCACGAAAAAACTATTTTTTTTTTTTTAGAAAACAACGTTTTAAAAAGGGCTGCATCATTATAATGCATAACTTTTTTCCATGAAGGATAAAATTCTAATTCTTCAATTTAGATTTGTAACTCAATATCTAGTGCTTCCACTTAGTTAGATAGTTTTTATTGAATATTTTTTCTTTAATCAAGTTTTGAAGTCAAACCAATTACAATTTAGACATATACGGCCAGTATAAGCGTAACTTTTTTGTATATATCTAAATTCATTTTTTTGTTGGATCAAGGACTTCAATATCTAGTGCACTCATATTTTTCAATTTTTTTTGATAATCGCTATTTTTCCACATGTGCGAGAACAAAGACCTTCATTTTAGATGAAAAACCTATGTTTAATAAAACTAAAAAAACAAATACATAATAAAACCAAAACATATTAAAATTATATTCGTTGGATAGCTCATTCTGAGGACTACCCATTCTAGTTGGGTTTGAAGACTCCTCGATTTTCATCCTCAACCGAAGCTTTGAAGCGTAAAAATTTAAGTTTTTTTTGTGTTTCAGGAGAATGAGGAATAAGGGGGGTTAGTACGAACCCCTAGGGGTTCGAGCGAACCACCCTTCAATAAGAATTTCCTTTTTTTTTTGGTTGGGAAATGTGGGCCCAGTAATTAATGGGTTCACTCGAACCCTAGTTCGATCGAACCCCTTTTGGGTTCGGTCAAACTTGTAGGTTCATTCGAACCCCTAAAACCAATTTTTTTGCTATGGGGTCATTTTTCTTAGTTTTCCTTCCTCCATCAAATTGTAAAACACTATTGTGGCTTCACCCTAATTAATGAATTTATAAGTTCTTATGAGAAGTGAGCAAAATTTATTGTGAGTTGATATTGATAATGATTAAGGTACAACAAGCCATTTAATTCTTATATATTTTCAATGCTTCAAAGTACTATGCTTGAACCCAAATGTCAATCCAAATAACTTTTGCAATGGATAGATTCCACGTGATGACGATGCCTCCAAAAAGAAGGAATTATGCTTCACATAGGTGAATGCCATTAAATTCCAACTTTGGTAGGATTTCACTGCATGAACACCAATTTTGTTTGGTTCTCTGCGGGTGTTAGTGTTCTAGTTATGGTAGATCATAATGGCCACTCCTTTGAACATGTGATTATTCTCATCGGTTGAAAGTTGGGAGACCCTAATTGACAGTGCAATTGATTCAAAAATGTTGGGGTTCATCTTCCAAATAGACTACATTAAAGTGGAGGAGGCATTGCTTGTGGTATCAAGTCGTGAGCAATTCTTGAACCACCCATGAGTAAGCTTTCCCTCTTAGTTTACCTCAACATTCTTGTCCAATGCATTGGACCTAATACAGGATGCATGAATAGTCAATAAGTTGGTGTTTTTCTATATTTGGGAGCCCTACATCTCTCAAGATTCCTTCTCTAAAGCCCTTCATGAATATGATTTGTTTAAGGAAAGCAATGCTCTTATTGGCGGTCTGTTCAAGATCACATGTCTAGACTTCTCCACCTGTAATTTGTGTTTAATCTGCCATTAAGCATGGCCTTCACAGTTCATGCACATTACTGTACACAACTCGCTTTAGGATCATAGAGGAGAGTTAGGTGGCAAGTTTATAGAGCGCATTGAAGAGATATTTTAGGCTCTTATTTTCCTGTTAAGTCACCACCCACCTCCATTGACCCCACATCTTAAGTTAGTTCCAAACATTGATGTTGCTCAACCTAGTTTAATAAATGTAAATGAGACTCTAGCTTGGTTTTTATTTTAAAAGTGTTTGTATTAGGCTTCTATAAAGCCATTTTATTTTTTGTAAGTATGATAAAGCTTTCGTTTGGTTAGCTTGGGGCCTTTGTAAAATTGTTACTTTGAATTTTTGGCCATCAAAGGGTCTTCTATAATTCGTGTACTATTATATAATATATATTTCAAGTGCCTTGCAAATTTTGCCTTAAAAATACCTTTTGATCATAAAAGTGTTATTTTTTCCATCCAAGGGCCTTGTCTAAAAAAATTGTGTTGATTCAATGCAAATAGAAAATATTACAAGGAAATAAGATAATCAATAGATTACCATTAATACAACAAAAATCAATTGTTCAAATTGCAATACAAGAAATAAAATTTTGGCCATGAAAAGGCCTTTTGTAATTCATATACTTTTATATTAAATTTAAATTGATTAATTTACTAATGTTAAATAATTTAAATAATATAAACTTAAATTATTTTAAATAAGTTATTATAGTTATGTATAATATTTTTTAATAAGTTAATATAAACTTAAATTATATTTTAAATAAGTTATTATAAACATATTTTTTTGATTAGTTGTGTTATATTTTTTAAGTGGAAAATAAAATAAAATTAATGATATATATGCTTGAAATATACACTCAAAAAATTAAAATTAAAATATTTCACCATTCGATGAATGTTTTGAAGGGCACACAATCTACTGAGATGGAGGGTGAATCAATAGATCAAATCTATTTAAAATTATTTAACTTCAACGTGCATATACCAGAACATGAAAATTGAATCTTCACTACTACTATTCAAGCATCAATCAAGAACACACATTCACATAGTAGAACACTAGATATACGTGGAAACCCAATATGGAAAAAACCACAGTGAGAATAGCTGCTTAGATCTACTATCCAAATCCAACATCACAAAGCATGACTATAACAAGTGAATTTTACAATATAAAGTAGGCACCAACCTATGAGAGACACCAATCCCCAAATGAATTTGTAGGCACCAACCTACTGGAGACATCAATCCCCAAAACATAGATCAGTAGAACACTAGTCTTATCAGATTACATAGATACAACTTGTGGACCTTCAATTATAATCGAACACATCTCATACACTTTTGAATTGGCTACAGACACTCTCCTACTCTCCTTATGATCTTCTAATAATGGCACAAACTCAAACACTAGCTCACTCAATCGTCTCTTTGTATATTCACCACCTTCTCTTCAATTATTCTTCACATAATTACAATTCACATTATGCATCTGCACAACTGATGAATATATACATGACATTGCATTAACACTCTTCCATGTCAAACAGGGGTCCGCAAATAATCAAGACAACATAGGGTGGACCTAAATTCAAATTACAAGAAACTTGTAACAGATCAATCCAAAATCAAATTTATTGTCACTAAAAGAACTTTATACCGTGCGCTCCCATAAGAAACTTAACTAGGTATTATCTTAACATCACACATTAGAATTGAATTTTGCATGCTACTATCTGTTACCACATAGGTCTCGAACACCAACTGGTTGATATACTAACACAAAGAACCTTTTGTCACTTCAATATTTTTTCATGCTAAACAATATTCTCTGAAAACTTAGGAATATGATAGAACATGTGTAGACATACTCTCCTATCAAACTACATAGCCAACAATGCCTCCAAAAAGGATACCTGGGAAATACTGAACTAAAACATTTTGGTACAGCCTTCCGGATTACTTCTATCATAGTGAATAGATGGATGCCTGACATTCCAAGCATACACATAACTCCTGATATACAACATACCTCTAGACCACATACACTCCAATGTAGCTAGTAACATATATTTCTTCAAATCTACGCAACTCAAAATGATATGATAGTACAATTACCAACAAAGAAAGGTATGATACAACAACTCCATTTGTTTTACATTGAACTCCTAAAAAGATAGTGCCACCTCTAAACATATATATTTTGACCTCAATGACAACCTTTGTTCAAAAATCCTCCCCTTTATCATTGATGGAAAATAACAAAATGTTGGCCACACACCAAGACATATCTGATATTGAGTTCTAATTATCCACCTTAGGAAGTATAACATTTTGAGTTCTTCTCCCCCTTTGACATCAATAGCAAAGGTTAATAATCTCAGTGGAATTTCTCCCCCTTTAAACTCATCTTCCAAGCCGCAAGATCACAATTTTAAATGCAGAGAAATTTAGAGTATTTCTCTGAACCTCCCTAATTGTAGCAACACACTCTTCATTTTGCAAGTTTTGGAAATACCTATGGTAATTTATATATTCTGAAAAAAGAGCACACATACTTCTCACTTTCCTCTGTCAAACTTACAAACCATAAGGCCATATCTTCAAATACAGGGCATTCTTTGGAGCCTCTTTAGGACAACTCCCCTTGAGTCCATACCACACTTCTTATGAAAATATTATGCAAGACCATCAGGCCTTCTTATGGTAGGGAGACCAATCTCCCCCTCAACTTGTACTTCTTCTTGATTCAAGAGGAGGGAGCAACAACTCCCACTTCTTCCAGAGAAATTCAAAATTCTCCTTAGGAAGTGATTTTGTGAAAATATTTGCCATTGTTCCTTAGTCTCAACATACTTCAACTTTACCTCCTCCTCTACAACCTTCTCTGTAGTCAAAGTGAATTTTTCACTCTTTGGATACCATAGGCCAAAACCATTGTAGCCTTTAGATATCTGAATATTCTCTTTACTGCTTTGACATGAATTTATTTAGGTATTGCCTAAAATTTGGCTACCATTACAACTGCATGCATTATATCTAGTCTAGATGTTGTCACATACAATAAACTTCCAATCATGGACCTATACAAGGTCTAGTATGTCAAAGAAGATTCATCATTTTTACTTAGCTTATATCCTGTAACCATAGGTGTACATATGGTTTGTATTCTTCCATCTTGAACTTATTTAACATTTCCTTTATATACTTATTCTAAGAAATGAATATGCCTTTTTTCTGATTGTGCAATCTGTAAACCAAGGAAGAAAGCTAATTCACCAAGCATTGACATTTCAAACTCACTCTGCATTACATTTTGAAACATCTTGCACATGTCATCACTGCTTCCACCAAATGTAATATCATCAACATAGCCTATATTAATCAATAATTGATCACCTTATATTATTATGCACAAATTACTATATGCACTTCCTCTATCCAAAACCCTTACAGTTGCAGATATTTGTCCAACTTGGAATACCAAGCTCTAGGGGCTTGCTTTAGACCATACAAAGTCTTCTTCAATCTAAACACAAAATCGATATTGTCTAAATCTAGCATCACAAAGCATGAATATAACAAGTGAATTTTACAATATGAAGTAGGAACCAACCTATCAGAGACACCAATCCCCAAATGAAGCTATAGGCACCAACCTACTGGAGACACCAATCCCCAAAACATAGATCAGTAGAACACCAATCCTACTAGATTACAAAGATAGAACTTGTGGACCTTCAATTACAATCGAATACATCTCATACACTTTCAAACTGGCTATAGACACTCTTCTACTCTCCTTATGATCTTCCGATAATGGAGCACACTCAAACACTAGCTCACACAATCATCTCTTTGTATATTCACCACCTTCTCTTCAATTATTCTTCACATAATTATAATTCACATTATGCATCCATGCAACTAAGGAATATATACATGACATTGCATTAACACTCTTCCATGTCGGACAAGGGTCTGCAAATAATTAGGACAACATAGTGTGGACCTAAATTCAAATTACGAGAAACATGTAACAGGTCAATCTAAAATCAAATTTATTATCACTAAAAGAACTTTATGTCGTGCACTCCCACAAGAATGTTAACTAGGTACTATCTTAACATCACACACTAGAATTGAATTTTGTATGCTACTAGCCATTACTGCACAAGTCTCGAACACCAACTGGTTGACAGACTGGCACAAGAACCTTCTATCACTTCAATCTTTTTGCATGATGAACAATATTCTTTGAAAACTCAAGAATATGATAGAGCATGTGTAGACATACTCTCCTCTGAAACTACAAAGCCAACAACACCTCCAAAAAGGATACCTGAGAAACACTGAACTAAATTTTTTTGGTATAGCCTTCTGGATTACTTCTATCATAGTGAATAGATGAATTCCTAATATTGCAAGCATACACATAACTCCTGATACACAACATACTTCCAGACCATAGACACTCCAATATAGCTAGTAACATATATTTTTGCAAATCTATGCAACTCAAAATGATATGACAATATAATTACCAACATAGAAAGGTATGATAGAACAAATCCATTTGGTTCACATTGAACTCCTAAAAAGATAGTGCCACCTCTAAAAATATATTCTTTGACATCAATGACAACCTTTGTTCAAAAATCTCCCCCTTTGTCATTGATGGAAAATAACAAAATGTTGGCCACAAACCAAGACATATCTGATATTGAGTTTTGATTCTCCCCCTTAGGAAATATAGCATTTTGAGTTCTTATTCTCCCTCTTTGACATCAATAGAAAAGGTTAACAATATTAGTAGAATTCCCCCCCCCCCTTTAAACTCATCTTCCAAGCCGCAAGATCACAATTTTAAATGTGGAGAAATTCAGAGCATTTCTCTAAACCTCCCTGACTGTAGCGAGACACTCTTCATTCTGCAAGTTCTGGAAACACTTGCAGTAACTTATATGTTCTGAAAACAGGAGCACACATACTTCTCACTTGCCTTTGTCAAACTTCCAAACCATAAGGCCATATCTTCAAATACAAAGCATTCTTTAGAGCCTCTTTAGGACAACTCCCCTTGAGTCCATACCACACTTCTTCTGAAACATTCTACAAGACCACCAAACCTTCTTGCGGCGGGGAGAACAAGCTCCCCCTCAACCTGTACTTCCTCTTGATTCAAGAGGAGGGAGCAAAAACTCCCACTTCTTCTAGATAAATTCCAAAGTTTCCTTAGGAAGTGATTTTGTGAAAATATCTGCCACTTGTTCCTTAGTTTCAACATACTCCAACTTTACCTCCTCTACAACTTCTCCCTAAGAAAATGATACTTGATTGCAATGCGTTTTGTCCTTAAGTGCATTGTTGAATTCTTTGAAATGTTTATGGCACTAATATTATCACAAAGAATAGAAATATGTTCATCAAATTTAATCTTTATTTCCTTCAGATCTTGTTTCATCCACAATACTTGAGTGCAACATGAAGTTGTTGCAATATATTCCTCTTTTGTTATAGATAATGAAACTGAGTCCTATTTCTTGCTTAACTAGCAAACTAAACTGTCACCAAGAAAGAAAGCTCCACCACTCGTACTCTTCTAGTCATCTATGCTTCCTACCCAATCTACATATGTGTATGCAGTCAATGTGAAATTTTCACTCTTTGGATACCACAAGCTAAAGTCCATTGTAGCCTTCAAATATCTGAATATTCTCTTTAGTACTTTGACATAAATTTCTTTAGGTACTACCTAAAATTTGGCTACCATTCCAATTGCCTGCATTATATCTGGTCTAGATGTTGTCACATACAATAAAATTCCAATCATGGACCTATACAAGGTTTGGTCTGTTGGAGTAGATTCATCATTTTTACTTAGCTTATATCCTGTAACCATAGGTGTACATATCAGTTTGCATTCTTCCATCTTGAACTTATTTAACATTTCCTTTATATACTTATTCTCATAAATGAATATGCCTTTGTTTGATTGTGCAATATGTAAACCAAGGAAGAAAGATAATTCACCAAGCATTGACATTTCAAACTCACTTTGCATTACATTTTGAAACATCTTGCACATGTCATCACTACTTCCACCAAAGATAATATCATTTACATAGACTACAACAATCAACAATTGATCACCTTCTATTTTTATGTACAAATTACTATTTACACTTCCTCTCCAGATTTCTTACAGTTGTAGATATTTTTCCAACCTGGAATACCAAGCTCAAGGGGATTGCTTTAGATCATACAGAGCCTTCTTCAATCTAAACACAAAATCTAGATTTTTTAAACATTAAAACCCTTCTGGTTGCTCAATATAGACCTCTTCCTCCAACTATCCATTCAGGAATGGTGACTTCACATCCATATGATATACTTTAAAATTCTTGAATGTTGAAAGGTCTAAAAACATCTTGATTGATTCCAATCTTGCTACTAGAGCAAAAGTCTCTTCAAAATCAATTCCTTCAACCTGAGCATATCCTTTACACACAAGTCTGGCTATGTTCTAGATTACCTCTCCATATTCATTCATCTTGTTTCTGAAAACTCACTTAGTACCAATGACATTCTTTCCTTTTTGGTCTTAGGACTAGTTCCCAAGTTTCTTTTTTTCCTAATCTAAGTCAACTCTTCTTCCATGGCTTACATCCATCCTTGTTATTTTCTTTCTTCTATATAGGACTTTGGTTGAATTTTTAATAGCAAATAAAAATGTACTTGTTTATTTTCTCTTCCAATTTTTCTTCGGGTTTGTACTCCACTATTATTGTCTCCTATAATCTAGTCTTCAAAATGATTTTTTTGTGCATACCTTGCCAGTTTCTTTGTAATAGTTTTATCGGAATTAGCTTTTGACTCTTCATCATTGTTGTGGTCTGGTTCTTCATTATCTTCTACTTCTGAAGTACTAGTTGACTATATTGTCTTGTTAACTCTCACATTTGCACTTTCCACAATTTTCTTTTTCCCCTTATTGTAACACTTGTATGATCTGCCTGTCATGGAATACCCAAGGAAAATACCTTCATCAGACTTAGAATCAAACTTATCCAAGTTTTCTTCATCCCTTTTGATGTAGTATTTGCTTCAATTATATCCTGAGATGTCTGACAGAAGTCGGTCTTCCTCTCCATAGCTTGTATGGTGTTTTATCATACTTAAGTCTAATTTGGGCTCTTTTCAAAATATATACTATAATCTAAACTGCTTCTCTCCAATACATGTCAGCTAGATTTTCTTGACTTAACATTGTTCTTGCCATTTCTTGTACGGTCTAGTTCTTTCTCTTAGAAACTCCATTATGTTGCGGAGTCCTAGAGTAGAAAGTTACCTCTACATCCCACATTCTTCACAAAATTTACCATACTAATCAGAAGTGAATTCTCCACATTTATCTAATCTCAAAAATTTAATTTTTCTTTCAGTTTCATTCTCAACTATGCCTTGAATGCTTTAAACTTCTCAAATGCTTTTGATTTTTCTTTTAAAAAAGTAATCCAAGTCATTCTAGTATAATCATCAATGAGCATCATGAAATACCTATCACCTTGTAGACCCTTTCTCCTCATTGGTCCACACAAATCTATATGGATCAAATCCAATGGATTTGATGTGGAATACTCCTTTGTGGGAAATTTGTATTTTTTCTACTTTCCCTCATGGCATCGTTTGTAGATTATACACTGAGGTTTCTTGATCTTTGGCATATCCCAAACCATTCCTTTTGAGCTAATCTTCACAAAATCATCAAAATTGTGTCCCAATCTTTTGTACCAAAGCTAACTTTCTTCTCTCTGCACTGTAAGAAGTTTTGTCCATTCAACTCGTTGAGATGATATATGTCACTATCTATCTTGCTTCCTTTTGCAATAAGCTCTCTAATACTTGATTTCCTAATTTTACAACCCTCAACACTAAAAGAGAGCTTATAACCTTAATCACACATCTAAATTTCACTTAGAATATTATGCTTTAGTCCTTCAACATAAAGAACATCATGCGTTTTTTTCCTATCAACATCAAGACTTAAAGTACCCTTACTGGTGATTTTGGAAATAGAATTATTTCCAAGAGTCACAAAACCTCCATCAAATTTATTGAAATTCATAAAGTAACTTTTATCTCCAGTCATGTGGCTTGAACATCCACTATCTATGATCCATAGGATCTTCTCCTTTTGAGCATGTAGATCAGCTTGAGCTATCATTGATTTTTCTAAACTTTTCTCTTATAGAATCTTCTTCTAGACTTTATTTGATTCATGACCTTGACTTTCTGACCCTTTTTGTAGTTCCTACCAATGTGTCCAAAGTTGTCACATTTATACAAAACAATAATAAAATTATATAGAGGTATAAATGCATTACTACTGAAAAAGTTATTTCTTCTTACCAGAGCTTTTCTACAATCCACAACCTTATGACCAAAATTATTAACAATTAAAACAATAATTGGAAAAAGAATAATTGAACTTGGTGTTATATCTCTATCTTTCGATTTTTCTATTCTTCTTATGAACTTGGATAAAACCATCATTCTATGTCTTTATTTCATCACTTGCAATAACCATTTTAGACTTTGTACTTCTAGAAACAATCACTTCTAGACTTCCTTTAGCAGGCTTCACTGGTCGTTCTATCACTTTGTTCTTCTAATCGTCAAATCCAATTTCAATTGACATGCAAAGATCTCTAAAATCCCAATATCTATTCTAGTGTCTCAGTACTCTTTCCAAACTTCAGTTGCAGTTGATGATTCATCTTCTCAAGCTCTTTTATTATTGAAACAACTTTTGCTTCAAGCTTCTCACAATCCTTGTCCCTTGATAGCAATCTTCTAGTCAGAACTTCTTCAATCCTTTTTGCTTCTTCTGCTTGAGTGTTCAGATCAATAATCATCTTCTCTACTTTCTCTATATCTAGAGATATCTTTTCTTTAGCTCTCACTTCCTCTACAATTATCTTCTATAGTCTCTTTATATCTTTACCAAAACATAGCAATTCTTCCACAAGATCTACTTCATCTTCATTATTTCTGAAATCTATTTATGAAGAATCTTCATTTGTTTCTATGGCCATGAATACAACCTTCTCCTTTTCATTTTCATCTTTAGAGGTGTCTTCATCCTCTTCATTAGTAGTGTATTCTTTCTCATTAATGAAGAATCTCTTTTATTTCCTTTGACCTTCATTCCTTTTTTGAAATGATTTCTTTCCATACTTTTTCTCAATATTGTTAGAATCCTTATAAGAACACTTAGCCATAAAATTTCCTACTTCACCACAATTAAAAAACATTTGAAAGGTAACTTGCCTTTGTACTTACTAGAACCTCTTTGTAGATTTCTTACAAATTTTGCCTCCTCCAGATCTAATCCAACATCAGAATCTAGATCAATTTTCTTCTTGGATGCTTTGAATGCAACTTCTTTCCTTCTTGAGTATTCACTATTGAACCTCATTTCATAGGAAGATACCATGTAATTCAACTAATTTTAAGGTGTTCAAATCCTTGGCTTCTTCAACAATAGAAACTTTAGAATCACACCTTCTAGGAAGAGATATTGGTACCTCTCTCTCTCTCTATCTCCCTCTCCCTCTCCCTCCCTCTCTATTTCTATTAATCTCACCTCTCTCCCTCCCCCTCCCCTATTGAGATGATGGATTGCACAGCCCCTGAAGCTCCAAAATCTTCAATGCAGGACTTTAGCCATGAAAGATAATCAACCACAAAGAGAAGTGTTGCAACAATGGAATGTTGATTAAAGATTCTATAGATAATATGATTGATATGATATTGATATGATATAATATAATACAAATGAACAAGATGCCTGATTATATAGGCAAGAGGTAAAACCTAATATGCATGAGATGTTGCCAAGTGTTAAAATCTAACAACATGTGACAACATGTGAACCCTATGTTGATGATCATTAAATGATGAGATAAGTTCTAGAAGGAATCTTATCCCACAAACTAGGAAAGGGAATATTATCCCATTTATTAAATGATTGCAACCTAGGACTAAATGATTAAATGCAAGACCTGAGTTAACTTATTCTAGTGTAATAATTAATTAATTAATTACACCAACACCCCCCCATAAGTGCAACTTAGGGAGGAAAATGCAATGATTATGCAAGATGATGATGATGATGGGTCCTGGCTACGAGGCCATGTTAGGTACCCATGTACATGAAAGATGCAGAAAATCTCCCACAACCAGAGAAAGGGGGAAAACCCAATGGGAACAAAACCCCTCTCCAAAAAGGAGATAAAAAGAAAGAATGTGAGAATGGGAAGGATGGAGGACTCCCAAATACCCCCCAAGTACACCATCTGTCACATGGATACAATAGAGAGACTAAATAGCCCCCCCCAGAAGATGTGATCACTTGCAAAGATGGTAAGTGGCTGAAGACAAAATAGAATCCAATGTCGACAAACAACTTGTCTCCCTTTCAGAAGAAACAAAACCATCTGCAAGTGCAAAGATTCTTCCCATTCCAGATAGGAATTGAAGGAAGGAAGAATGAACATGGATGATGATGTCTCTGAAATTTTCTCAAATGTCTCCTTGCCTGATGAAGATGCCACAGTCAATGAAGAGGGTGACAAACCAAGTCGATGCAAAAACTGATGCTGAACAATATCAAAAGATGAAGATAGGATGAATATGATGGATGTGATGGAGACTTGATATCCCCCCCTGAATGAAGTGTCCTGAAAACCACTGAAAGAAGTCTAAAGCAAATCCAATGGTGGATGCTGAAGAAACCTCAAATCCTAAATGGAATAACAAGGAATAAGTCTTGGATATGAAATATCTGAAGAGAAACCAAGTGCCTCCAAGATAGTCTCTGGATTCCCAATCAAGGTCAAGACAAAAGAATGAGGAGACTCAAAACAACTTTCCAAAGCCAAATTTGAATAGAGGAGTGATATCCCCTCAAGAATGTCCTCCAAACTCGTAGAAGTGGCCAAGGTAGTGATACCTGAAACAAAGCCATCTTGTGATGTCAAGTCTGAAAAACTGAATGTGTCCTGGTGAAAGATGATAGTGGAAGCCTTAATCAATGATTCTGGACAAGGAATCACTGAATGTGAAGGGATACCAATTGTCTCTGATGAAGAAGAAGCACTGAAAGGAACCTTGTCAACCTCTTTGGAAAGATCAAGGTAATCAACTTCCTGCATAACAATAGCATCATGGGGTACTTGATCTAAAGAATGACATTCTGAATCATGATCATCGGGGAATGGTGGAGTGCCTGAATCTCTGTATAGCTCCCAAAGCTTAGTCCAAAGAATGTGAGGACAATCACAATGATCAATAGATCTCAAAACATCGCAATCAACTTGCATCGCAATGATTTCCAAAACAGTGTACCTGTTGCAACTCCAAGCAAATTTTTGAACACCTTCACTTGGGTGGGGAACTATACCATACAGATGAGGCAATATATCAAGTGACTGAAGATGGTGGCAAATCCCAACTCGCCATTGTGAATAGTTACCCTTGTGCAACATAACCAAATGAGAATAATATGCAAGTCCCATAATGAAAATTTCTCCAAGAAAACAAAGACACAGACCTTCAACAGAAAATAGAAGACTTCCAAATAGATATGCAACTGAGAATATGCCTCCGAGATCAAGAAATTCTTCTTCAATTTTCAGGATGTCTCAAGAATAAAAAAACCAAAAAAAAAGATATCTGGATTTGAAACCAAAGAAGATGACTGGACTGATGAAAAAAATGCACTGAAATATCTCTCGAATGCCGCTGGAATCTCTGAAATCTGACAATCTGATGCGATGTGCTTTTGAGTCCAGAATGGAGGGTTGAATTCAGTTGAATTGAATATTTTATGACAATAGAATCTTGAAAAATAGAGTGCACCATTGAAAAGTAGACTTCAATAGCTTTCCAATGGTATATCGTGTGCGAATTTTTGATATCGTATGTGGAAGATACGGCCTCTGGAAGAATTCTGCCTAATTGGATGTGTGTTGGCTAACGAGGTGCAAAAATATAGCACCTGGGGCTAAAAAAAGAAGGCCCTTGGTCGGTGATAAGACCACGGGCTGAGCGCTCACAGTGAAAAAAAAAAACTACCGCTCAGGTGGCGTCAGAGTGGCGGGCCGGTGGTGGGAACGGTGGCTAGTCGGTGGCTTGGCCAGGGTCTTCGACGACAAATGGAGAACTTGGTTGGCAGGAGTAGAAACGGTTGCCGGGAGTCGTCGACGGTAGCGGGTGGCCGACAGATGTCAGCACTGAAGACGAATGTGACAAGTAGCTGATGGAGGTCGGGTACAGACCAACAATGGTGATGCTGGATGATGCAAGCGGTCGCAGAGTCTGTAGACTGTCGGTGGATGCCGACAAAAAATTTGAATATTGCAATTTGATTTGCAATTCAAATTTTAAATACCGATTTTTAATCTGCATAAAATAAATATCGAAGCCGACCATCAAAAAATAAACCACAACTATAGCCTCGAAAAAAAAATTTCTGCCGACAAGATATTATAATTGCAGGTCGAACTCTGCAAATATTTGCCGAAACTATACAAAAAAAAAGCCCAAAATAGCCAAATATTTTTTTGATTTTTCTAATTTTTTTTGCCTTGATGGAGGACTGAACGGGGGATTTTTTCCTGCAAAATTGTATGGATAGTACAAAAAAATTGCAAACCCTAGATAATACCTCGATTAGCTCCCAGATGATATGTCTCCAATTTGGACGAATGAACAGGCGATCTATGGGTTTTGAGGCCTTCTGGATGCAATGGAGAGGTCGGAGAGGGCCTGATCTGCACCAGAAAATAACTTGGCTCCGGGTAGAGCCAACTAGCCTGCAACATAAAACTCCAAGCCTGCAAGAATCTTGCACTCCAACTTCCTGGATCTAGGGTTGATGTTTCAATGGACTAGCTCTGATACCATGTTGAGATGATGGATTGCACAGCCCCTAAAGCTTCAGAATCTTCAATGCAGGACTTTAGCCATGAAAGATAATCAACCACAAAGAGGAGTGTTGCAACAATGGAATGTTGATTAAAGATTCTATTGATAATATGATTGATATGATATTGATATGATATAATATAATACAAATGAATAAGATGCCTGATTATATAGGCAAGAGGTAAAACCTAATATGCATGAGATGTTGCCAAGTGTTAAAATCTAACATGTGACAACAGGTGAACCCTATGTTGATGATCATTAAATGATGAGATAAGTTCTAGAAGGAATCTTATCCCACAAACTAGGAAAGGGAATATTATCCCATTTATTAAATGATTGCAACCTAGGACTAAATGATTAAATGCAAGACCTAAGTTAACTTATGCTAGTGTAATAATCTCTATCTCCATCTCCCTCTCCCTCTCTATTTCTATTAATCTCCCTCTCTCCCCCCTCCCCCTCTTCTATCTCTCATTCCCTCTTTACTTTTTCTATCTCACCTCTCTCTCCCTCCATCCTTCCCTCTCTCTTTCTCTCTCTACTTCTCTCTATCTCACCTCTCTCTAATTCTCTATATCACTCCTCTCCCTCTCATTCTCTCTCTCTCTCTCTATCTCACTCCCTACCTCTCCCTATATCTCTCACTCACTACCTCTCTCTCTATTTACCTCTTCCTACATGAAGAGAGAGAGAGAGATATGGATGGAGGGATGAAGAGTGAAGATAGAGAGAAGTAGAGATGGAGAGGAGATATATAGAGAAGTAGAGAGGGAAGGAGGGAGGGAGGCACATAGAGGTAGGGAAGGAGAGAGAGAAAGAGAGGTTAGATGGAGAGAAGTAGAGAGGGAAGGAGGGAGAGAGTGGTGAGATAGAGAGAAGTAGAGAGGTAAGGAGAGAATGAGAAAGAGAGAGATAGGGAGGAGGGAGGGAGAGGTAGAGAGGGATAGGAGAGATAGAGAGAAGTAAATAGAGAGAGAGAGAGAGAGAGAGAGAGAGAGAGAGAGAGAGAGAGAGAGAGAGAGAGAGAGAGATGGAAGGAGGGAGGCTGGGGGAGAGAGAGGGGAGGGAG
Source organism: Sequoia sempervirens (assembly GCA_007258455.2). Lineage (NCBI taxonomy): Eukaryota > Viridiplantae > Streptophyta > Pinopsida > Cupressales > Cupressaceae > Sequoia > Sequoia sempervirens. The sequence goes on along the minus strand of VDFB02000015.1, from coordinate 166,506,210 downwards.
GGACAAGTAAAGAGGGATAGGCGAGATAGAGAAGTAGAGAGAGTGGAAGAGAGAATGGTTAGATAGAGAGTAGAGAGGGAAGGAGAGAATATGAGAGAGAGGTTTAGAACATAAGCTAGATAAAGAGAGATAAAGAGAGAAAGATGATACAACTTGCTGATTACTAGAATATGACATGTTGATTAATAAAATTTGACTAGGTCTAAAAAATTATAAGATCTTCCAAAAAATAGATTTTGCATTATATCTCCTAGAGATTCAAAACTACTCTCAAACATCCTGAAACTATATACATGAAATATAACTTATAGTATAAGAAAGTAAATGTCCATATATATATGTCAAATTATGCATTCAAATAACTTGAGTGCATTATAACGCAATCACATTTTTGTTTGCTTTGGAAATTTCCAAGCCTTTGGCTTGGATTTGCCTTGGGCTTCCAAACCAAAGGCTTGGAGTGACTTTTCAACATCCAAAGACATGTTTTTGTAAATTATAAAATAATTGACATAATCTTGAGTGTGCTCCCCATCAAGTATGCACATGTTTCAATGTCATAAAAAAAATGCCATAATAATGTTAAGCTCTCTCTTAGCTATCTAACCATGTAATTTTTTTCATGTTTTGAGTATGTTAAGGTTTTTATCTTTAATTATTTTGTTAGTGTATCTATTTTTTTTGTCAAATACCAATGTGTGGTATTTTTGACTTTATTTTTAACCATTCATTGGAATTTCAAATAAATTACATATTTAGAAACTAGATTCTATTCTACACATTAAAAAAAAGTTAATTTTCAATGAGTTTTTTCAAAAAAATTAGGGGGGAACGCTCAATTTTCTATTTTCAGGATGTGTCCACTTTAAAAATTATTTAAAAATTATGTGTTCATTAAAAAATTAGTAGAAAAATCGGGGATAAACTAAATGGTGTTAGCTAATTTCTCACATAAGTAATTTTTAAAATACTAAAAGAAGTTAACATTTTAGGGGGGCCACACTAGACACTATGTTATATTTTTTTTGAAAAAATAGGATCCACTTGTGTGGCCGCCCTTTTTGAACCCCTTAATTTCCACCATTTAAAAAAAATAGTAGTTTAGAAAGTATATTTAGAGCATTATCACTCTTGTTTTTGTTCCATTTTCATATTTTGAGTGTAACTATCTTTAATTTCTCATCCAAGGTCACGCACTATTTATTTCAAAAAAAAAGGTGGCCACTTAAGACCCCTTTTTGGTCCCCCATATTTATGCACTTACCCAGAAAGATAGTTGAGTTCACATCGACTTCAGTGTCAGTCTGAGATTCACATAGCAGCAAATATTTTTGCATTGGGAAAGATTGATCATCTCTCTCGTGTTTACATATTTTCCCACTTTGCTCCATAAGATTCATTCTCCCACTTCTATCATGGACCATTCATCTCCTCCACTATCTCTTGTTGCATCAAAATTAAGAGGTGCTTCACTGAAAGCATACAAAGGTTCTTTCTAGTAGAAGATCACAACGAGCAGTTGAGCACCATCTTTTGGGGGCTTTATAGTCTCTCTTTTTTGGAGGATAGTTTTTTCCATAAGGTTTTCTAACTTTCTCCACTTTATAGTAGATTTTCATTGTACATGGGTATCTCATTAGGCCTAGTTGTCGGGACCCACCCATCTTTGTACCAACCTAAGGTGAGCTTAAAGAGGGGTTTTAGAGTAGTATTATTATTTAATTGTTTTTATTTTACTTTATGTATTAATCCACCTTAGATGGCTACGTGTCATTTAGTTAGTTAGTCAGATATGTGGCACTTCTTATTTTCCACTTGGTGGGGAATTCTTGCCACTTTGAGTTGAGCACTCCTATAGTGATTCAAACTGGTTTTCCTATATATACAATCTTCCTCATTGAGAAGATCATTCCATTTTTCCTTAATTCTATTCCATTCCATTTTTGTATTGAATTCTTTGTTTTCAATCTCACAGATTGAGAGTGTGTTTTCTTGACTTGCATGACTCAATGATGCTAGCATTCAAGCAAAGATCTTGTTAACATCAATAGAAACTACGTGAAATAGAGGAATTTTTAGATTAGGCTGCAAAAAAGATGCATAAGTTGTTGTGTGCAGTGATTTTATGCTATTAAACAAATAGAAATTACACTAAAACCCAAACAAACATAAAATCAAAAAAACAATCAAGATTAGGGCTAAAATCTCGTACCTTCTCCAAATTCGATGAAAACATAGTATGATGAAAAGCTTAATGCGTATATTTCCTTGGTGATGTTGATTTTAATGTGCGCTCTAGGTGAAATTCGATAGCATAACACCATATAATTGCTCAAGGATGTAAGATTATATTGTGATAATAAAAAATGGCTAAGTGTTAGTCTTTTGACAGGGGTAGATGGAATGGAGGGCTAGGATGCAAAGTTGAGGATCAAGGGTTGAGATGTGTTTAGACATCTCAACTCATGTGGTGGTGCAAGTGCCACCATGGGAGAAGATGCGGGGAGAGTTGACCTCTCAAGGCCTCGAATGATGACAAGTGTCACCATGTGAGGCCTTGAGAGAAGGGGTTGGTACTTTCAAGTACCTTGGGAGATGGACAAGATCTCCCTCATAAAGGGATTTCTTGTCCAATCTTCCATAATGATTGGAAACGAAGAATAAAAGGGAATTGAAAATTATGGGGATTACTTTTGGAGAGGTGACCCATGTGGTGTTACTTCTCCAAAAGGAGAAAGCATTAATGTTGACTTGACAAGAGAGTGATGCCATCAATGGCATGATGATTATCCCTTCCTAATCAAGAGATTAAGGTTGTGTCAATGATTAAGGGGGTAATTACGTGGGGTATTAGGCTAATGAAGATGGTTAGGAGGCAAGTTGCAAAAGTTGGAGGATGTGACACCTCCTAATCATGGATTGGGTGTGTGCACATCCCTAATGAAGGGATTAGAAAATAGATTAAGGAATGAGGAAATTATAGAGGATTGGACAAGGAGAGAGAAAAAGGAAAATTAAATATTTATTTTAATTCTTGTGAGAGAATCATTAAATAAAATTAATATAAAAAAATATTTAAAGAAGGGATAATAGGTAAAGTATTTAATTAATTAATTAACGACCTTAATAATTTAGAGGACTTTAGGAAAACAAATGATATTAATAAAATAATATTAATATAATTTAATTAATGTGGATAAGGAGGGATTTTAGATGAAATAGGGATAAACTTGACCAAATATAATTGGTCAAATTTAGGTATCTATATTTTGCCCCTCTTTGTAACAGTGTTAAATTAATGATGTTTCAAAGAAGATTAAAACATAATCAACTCGATAGAAGAAACAGATGAAGAGATGCCTTAGTATGGAGGGAAAAGATGGTGTATAAGAAAAAGTGGAATATGATGGAATGATGCACCCTCGAGAGGGTGGACATGAAAAAGGGGCCCGAACAACATCTTGAAATATGAAAAAGGATGATACCAGTAGGACTGTAACATAAAATGAGGAATAATGACGAAGGAGCAAAGGAAAATGGAGTTACAGGGAGGAAATGGGAGCAAAACGAAGAAATTAGGGTTAATTAGGGTAATTAGGGTTACCTATAGATACTAATTGAAACATAGAAATATAGCTAGGTTCACCAAAATGGATTGATGACCCAATGAGGGACTTATTTTCCTCTATTTCATTAGGAAATGATATCCCCACAATGAATTGATTATCAAACCTTAGGTGAATCAAGTTGAAGTGAGAATGTATAGATTTCCTTATGATTGAAGGATGGGTTTCAAGGTCAAACAACACTTTGGGGAGAAAAGCTAAAAATAGAAAATCAACACCAAAATGTAATCTAACACTTATAACTTGAAGATTAAACTCAATATTTACATAACCATAAAATATAATGCAGATCGAAGAAGGGTAGGAACATGTGTACCAGTCACCAAAAGTGCTTTCTATAAGCTGATATGAGACTCATTCACCCATGGGAGAATGGGTCCAAGTGCAAGGGTTGCAATAGTCTTTTGGGAGCCTCTGATGGAGATCTGAAGCTTCTTATTTGTCTAGGTTTGAGTGCTAGAAAGTTGAAAATCTAATATGTAGGTTAGATTCTATGATTTGACGACAACTTTGAAAACTTTTGCAACTTTGACAACTTTGTAAATCTTGCTCTTCAAAATATCTTCAAGTCTTCTTCAACCTAAATCTGTAATCACACACACAAAAGATAAAAATGTTTGTTTTTTGTGAATGTGGGTTTGCCTTGGTCAAACCCCGTTTTGGTAGTCAAACCTTGAATTGAAATAATGCTTGAAAGAGGGAATGAAGAATGAATAAAGCTATGTTACCACTCAACAAACCCTTGAATGAAACCTTGATAATGGAGATCTTAGGAAGTTTGCAACTTGCATGAAATGGTTGAATTGGGTGTGTATCTTGACACTTGAATCTTTCTTGAAATGCTTGAAATGCTTGAATAGATCTTGAAACCTACATCACAATGTTAGCTCAAAAAACATGCATGATGCAAGAAGACTTGGACATGATGAATAGATCTTGAATGCTACAATAATTCTTTGATACATCTGTTGTCAATCAGATTGCACCTGAATGCTTGAATGATTAAATTTAGCAATCTGTTGAAACATTGGATCAAACTCAGGTTGTGGGTGACCTATAATGAGATTGAACCTCTGGATTCTAGGCTGGCTTCCTATATGATGGTCAATTTGATACTTGAATAATTTTTTCTGAGAAAAGGGTAAGAAACTTAATCTAATGTAAAATTGGAAAAGATGGACTGTGGTGATGCACCTATTTGATTTTAGAAAACATACTAACTCACAACTAATTCATCATGAAGCTTACTTTCACAACTCAGATTGAACAATTTAACTACATTAATGATACACAAACAGGTCTGATAATTTATTCTTTATGAAGGAAGAACTTATTTTCACAACTTAAAGATATGGATATACTTGAGACACAATTTATGACCTACAACTAAGATTACTTCTTCGTGTACATGCATTCACGAATGTTGACAAAAATTTAAAGGTTTTGATATCAAACACATTAAACTTGTATCCAAAACATTCACAAAATAAGACACCTGAATCTAAGAAGGATAATTTTTAACTTGCAATGACAAATGAAGGAACGCTCTGCAAATGATACTCCAAGATAACCTGTAAAGACTGCTGTAATATCTATTAAATTTTGAAAAGCTGAGTTACAAGACAATTCATTTTGCAGAATGCAAAGGATGAATAACAAGAACTAGAGGAAAAAAGATAAACTTTTTCCAATATATACAATGAGAATGCACTTCAAAGTGCATGAACATGAAACTGAAAGTCAATTTCAGTGAGAAAATGATAATTCCAAGGTGAAATCTGAGTAGAAGCAAAAATCCCTAAAAATAAGGTTCAAACTCATGCAAAAATGAGTGAACTCAGTCTTGAACTTGTAGTCATAATGTATGCAACTGATCTATAACTCAAACTAAACTGGAAATCTCTGAATGTGGGCCAAAACATGCAAAATCCACCTTGCTTTAATCAACTTGCCCATGATAACTTAAAGTCCATTTTTGCATGATAAATCTTCAGTTGAAGCTATAGTTCTAACTCAGCCTAACATAACATTCTCTATTTGCATTTTAAAATGATTATTTTAATTAAATGATTTAAATTCATCATTTAATTAATCAATCTACATTGATTAATGCAAATCAGTTTGATGAATAAAGCTAATTTAGCAAAGTATATTCCTCTATCTCATATACCATACTTAGCATATATTTTGAAAATATGCATTCTCCACTAAATAATCATTGGCGACCTCCATCATTAGCTCATATTTTGCATTCTTCACTAAATAAATATTGTCGACCATGCACATTATACTTGGAATTATTGTAATTCCTCATCACCCTTATATGGCATATATAATATCAAATATCAAAAATAAGGGGACGCATCATTGCAAGGGTCGACCACCATGTAATACCTAAGAACTTTTGACTTGAAGTCAAGGTCATCAATAACAAATTAATTATGTTTTTAGGGCAAATAGACAAAACAAAATATCAACCCTAAAAATCATTACATTCATTTGACTTGGAGAGAAGCTTCACGAAGAAGCTGTTGACCACCATTAGAGCTGGGGTTTGAAGCTCAAACTGAACCTTTCTCTGTCGATTTTGATGATATTTTGAGAGATTCTAAACAGACAAGGTAAGATTTAGATTATTCTATAATTAATCTGATTCCTTTCAATCATTTTGATGCATTTTTAGGCCTCAAAGCCATAATTATGACTCATTTTCTCTGACATATTTTATCATTCTCTTTTCCCTGTTGATTTTTGCACTTTGCTGGCTCTGGCCGCCATGAGAGGAGAAAATATTTTGCAAGAAATAACTTGAGTTCTATGGCTATTGACCTCCTTATGAATTATTTCTGCATTAATATACAAGGTAAGTTTGATACTAAGTTATTTCATGGCTTTTGCTCTATTTCTGAAATAAATCTCAGCCTAAAGACCACGACCATGCTCATTTTCTAATATATCATGTGCTATTCTTTTGTTCTGGGCTGCCATTGAAGCCTTGAGAGAGCATGACTTGCACTGGTAAACACATGTCATGAAAGATTTTCTGGAAGCACTATTCTATGGCAGCGCTGGTAAGTTTGATTTTTTCCCTTCTTGTGTATATTTCCAGCCTCTTTCAGGCCGCCATAGTGGATTTGATCCTTTGTCTTTGATTTTGAATTACCCTTTATTGTGACCTTGACTGAAGGAAACAACATCATATTTGCATTCTATGTATACGTAAAATGCTTTCTCCATTTGTCTTTAACCTCATATATTTGTAAGCTTGATTTGAATAGGCCGCGACTTCACATCATTCTGGGAGTTTTGTCTTTGTATTATCCATCTGGGTATTCATGATTTATCTACTCTTTGTATCCTCTTGTTCCAATGGCTGAAAACCCCATTCATTTTATGGCCACAACCAATAGATCTTTCCAAATTTTTGCTTCTTAAAAACCCTGTACATTGAGGCTGCGGCTATCACGTTTCTTCAATTAGGTATTTGTGAAGTATTTTCTCTTTGTATCTTCTTAGAAAAAACCCTCACATGGGTGAAAATAAGTCACTTCTCTTTTATTTTTCTGATATTCTGAGCTCCTTGCAAATATATGGAACATTTTTGATAACCATGAAAAACGCATCTGTAATTACTGGCATATTGTAGGTTGAATGAAATTTTCCCTTGTACTGATCGTTGATGTCCTCTTGAGAATGATGAAAAAGAGGAAAATGACCACCTCTTTTGCTGCCTCCATAAAAGGTGAATACCTGTATCAGTTCTTGATGCTCACCTTTGCACCTTGCTATCATGCACTACTCACTGTCATACATTCATAACTTTGAATATTGACATGGTTGTAACCTCATATATTTGTATTGACTGATTTGAACTTCTGATGGTTTTGGTTTACATAATGCAATATTGAAACAAGGACTGTAAGTGTTGTGCCTTCACTTGTTACTATGCTTCAATGTATGACTCTTGGAAGAAGATGAAAGCTTTTGTGTATCCTGTCCTTTTAAGATCACTACTTCTTCACATATCATCTAAGGCAGTCTTTAGAAGTTGCTGCTCATTCTCCATGAATGTATTGTTACAAATTTGTACTTTATGTTGGATGCATAACAAACTCCATTTTCTTTGTTAAGATAAATCTAATCTCTGTCAGACCTGTATTATGCAATGTATTATTGACTGAAAATGCAAGATCTTTTGATGACTATTCCTTCCACCATCAATGTACTTCCTCTACATGACTATCATGATCGTTGTATTGATGTTTCTAAATGTTAAATTGTTGCTCCCATTGATGTTTTGATGCCTCCTTGCATGTGACTGTCCTCTTGAGTTCCTTGATGAATTATATATGTGCTTCGGAAGTATAAGAAACAACTTGATTGTTGAATGCTCTGCTTCTATTTGACACTGTGCAACGCTGTCCCAAATCTTTACTGCTCTTTTCTGGCTAGTGCAAGTTTATTCGTTATTTCAAGTTTCTATTTGGTTTTTCTTACTGTCAAATATGCCTTTCCAGTCCTTTATGACCATCATAAACTTTTGTAACCATTTTTTCATTACCATGAACGTTGTAGCAACAGTTTTATTCACTTTTTCAGTTCTGTAGCAGCAGTATTATCTATGATTGTTCTTTTATATGAAACCCTCATTATCATGAATGCAATAGTCCACTTTTTGGCAGTGTGATGAATGCTCCTTATTTTATTGTACTGATAATATCTATGACCCATTGATTGCAATGCAATGCAAAATATGGGAATGTTGCCCTCATTATGATGTTAAGTCTTCTGTAGACTGTGCATGTACTTTGGAGTTGTAAGAAATGATTGAATTGCTGAATGCTCTGCTTTCCCTTCAGTATAAAGGGGCTCAATGTCTCATTAAAATGTAAACATGAATGAAAGACAAAGTTGAAACTGAACTATGACAAATACAATTAATGCTCTCTTAACATGCTTCTTTGATTGTTCTACTGAATTATGAGCAACAAGATGCTTACTCAATCTATTTTCACCATGCTGAATAGACTTCTTGATGACAGTCCTAGATGATGACTATTTCTTTTATGCTTAAATAACTCTCATATATGTTGTGAATGAGAGGTGTCCTTTTGATATGCTGGGCTCAACCCTTGTGGGAGCCCATTTTTCTCCACATACCTGATGAAAATAATCACGAACATGATGAACCTGTTCCTGCATATTGAAACAAACAAGTTAGTAAAAATAATCGAAGCTGAAAGCTTCCATTGAACTATGTTCTTCTTGATTGTTAGCCTTTGTAACTCAATCATCTGGTGAATGCCTGATTTAATGCAAATTACATTCCTGTTGGTAGCATAGGCATAGAATAGAATGTAATTCATCATTGCTTAGAGTACATCTCTAACGCCATTCCTTTATAATTTTGCAGGTTCATGGAGCGCAAAAATGAGGCTACAGCTTGGAAACACGACAACTGAAGACATCAAGTGAAAGTGATTCATCATCACAAGCAATGATGAATTGCATCTCTTCCTTGTGTTTACGTTGTCTTCAGTAGTGTAGCTTATCATTGAATTATGTATTCATTATTTGATTGTCATAATAAAATTCAGTTACTCTCGTGGCTTGTGCGAGATTTCAATGTATTTAAAAAATTAATAAAAAGCATTATTATGCAATCTTTCAATTTTCTGTTTCAAATACTTGCACAATAAAAATGTAATTTAGATGTAATCTGATTTTTATGATGAACCATGAATACTTTAATCAGCAAAACTTGAAATTTTTTGTACCTATAATTCATGAATTTGATTTAGCTCTACCTGTTTGAGCTCATAGAGAAAAATAGGTAACAGTATCTACTATTGAATTCCCTTGATCATCAACTTTAGCTAATGTGAAGTCACATAAAATTTTTAGGTGAAACATAGTGAAAATAACCTTGTATTTATACGTATGTATCCTTAATTTCCCAAAATTAAAATATGACAAGCCGACATTGAATTATGGATTTAGAGATGTTAAAATACCACCAAAAACATAATTAAAATTTAGGTCCAAAGGTCTAGGGAGGACCCATGGGCGACTGGGTTCCAGGTCCTTATACCTGGAACACACATTGCTTAATGTAAAGTATTATGTTTAGGCATTAATTATTGTCAGGTTTCCCCTTTGGAAAATGTAATTAATTAGGCTTGTAAATGAATAAAAGGTATTATTAAGGCATAATTAAGATCAATTTATTAAAAGGGCCCAAATTGGTGTGTAAATGTAAAGAGGTACATTTAACAACACTAAATTAAGACAATATTAAGTCAAAATTAAATTAGGAGGGCCCAAACAAGTGAGAAAATGTAAAGGGTTACATTTTTCTACACTACATTTAGCCCCTACTTTCGTGAGAGGATGACACTGCATCAAACTCACACTAAAGTAGACAATCAAGAGAGGTCTAATTGTACAATAATTGGAAGGATAAGATGAAAAAGATCAAGGAAGGTGATCAAGCCTCCAAGATATAAGATCTCATGGAAAAACCAAAAAAATAACAAGGAGACACATGCTTATGTTAAACATATATGTGTATGTAACAGTGACAAGATACTCAATCATACAATGCTAAAGACTCAAATAAAGAGAAAAAAGGAAAAGGAAAAGGGAAAGGATCAAGCCTCAACTATCCAATGTGATGTGGAACATTCCTCAGCTGTTTGTCCAAAAATGTTTACAAGTGGAACTCATTGTCCACTATGCAAACAACAATGCACGCTCACATGGGCTAGTGAAATCCGTTGTCCACTAGGTGAGCCCCCAAGGTGGCAAATGAGAGAATCTTATTAGGCTCCCATACCATACCAATGTTATACCTCTGATAAATTTAATAAGGCACCACACAATACAAACTTCGAGCTTCATAATGCTTAACAAGCTGCATTATGCTAAGAAATTATGAACAAACAAGGCACCACAAGCAAGCAAAGTGTGTTATGCTTGGTGGCCATGGAAAATGGTTGTAACTTTGAGCTTTACAAGGTTAGAAAGTTGTGTTATACTAAACACTTATGAAAAAAATGCAAATAGGATAAGGCATGTTCAAAGGGATTTTTCTTAGTTCATGTAAGGTCTCCTCTTAGGGAACATCGTGCCTAATGTCTCCAAGAGAGGACAAGTCTAGGATAAAAGATTCACAACTTAGGGAATGCAACGCATAACATCACCACTAAGAGGAAGGTCATATGCCAAGAAAGGTCAAACTCTTGGAGGACATCAAACCCAATGACTCCACCAAGAAGAAGACACATTGCACAAGATGTAAGAGGACCGTACAATGAAACAAAAGGAATAGTCCAAGCTCTCCAAAAATGCTAATGCCAATGTATGCCCCCACTTTAAAGAAATTTCTAATACCATGATATGTGCAATTACTTTAAAGTAGCAAATGATAAATGCTAACAATAAAGAAGAAATAAGAGCTTATTTGTAAAGCCGTATGCTAAGTCATATGTTTCCAAATGAAGCTATGTCATGAAAAAGGGTTTCCCCCAAAATGAAATCCCAAACACACAAGGGATCCATAGATTCGGGGTCAACGCATGTCTTTGCTACCATGATATTATAGAGCTTGAAAATTTCATCATTCCCCAAATAACTCGTGAAACAGGAAGAATGACACGTAGAGAGAGAAAGCAAAGAAAAATCCTTTTAGGTCAACATGGAAGAGACCTAAATGTCTCAATGCCTTGTGTCATCCTGAAAAGGAAAAAATAAGACAAAAGATAAGATAAAGGTTTATGATATATAGAAGAATGAAGGTAAAACTAGAGGAATGAACATGAAGACACATAAAAAAAATAGTATATGCCCAAATCACATTACACATGCAATCACAAAATGAACATGAAAAGGAAAATAAAGACAAGACTAGTAAGGCACATGCTAGTCAACCTATAGCAGGTCATCCACATCCCAATCTTGTTCATTGTATGCGGAAGGCAGACAATTAGCCAAAGGGACAACATCAAGTGCCAAACTAGGACACTCACCAAGTTCAACACGTGGTGAATCACTCTTTGTAGGAGGATTATCACGATTGTTATCATTTAAGCTCATGGAAGAGGAAATTAATAAAATTAACTCTTTATACACCTCCTTATCAATTTTAGTAGTTTCATTATCATCATCCAAGTTTATCACAACATAAGGTCTAATGATACGATCCATTGAAGGTTCTTGTTCTTGTCGTGTTTGAGGTTTAAGACTTTATTGTTTCGGTGAAAGAGGAGAATCATCATGCATTGCTTGAGGTAAGTTTGGATTTTGATTTTGTATGTTGTTCTTTTCTTCTTTTTCTTGTAACAAACAAGCAATAGCATGACGTCTATGCTTACACTCTACACTATTTTGGTTTCTTTTTGTTTGATTTTCAAGTTGTGATTGTGTAGGAGCGGGTTTATCAACCATAGGTTTATTTTCTTCCCTTAAGGGAGGAACACAAGGAACCATGGGAGGTTGTTCAACCACTTTCTCTTTAGCTTTGTAAACTTGTTTTATTTTATGAGGCGCAATGGGACTTATTTGGTTATCTCGTGGTCTCTTATAGGAAACAGGTGGAGGATTTTCTATGTTTTGGTCTTGGTTACTTGGAAGGGCTTTTGGTTCAATCATGGTTTTGTCAAGGATAGGAGGCTTAGTCATGGGTTGAGGCATATTGGTAAGGGATAATTCTGCTATGCGTTTTACCTTAAAATTTTGATAGGATTTTAAAAGGAAGTCCTCATGAGGCCTAATACATTCCATAGGTTCGGGCCAAAAGAAATCCAATGAGAAATTCCCATGGGAAGATACAAGATTAAAGCCACTATGATGCATAGTAAAGATCTCATTGCCAAATGGAAAATTTAAGCATTTATGCACAACCGATGGGACAACATTCATGGAGTGAAGTCATGGGTAGCCTAACTTCACATGAAATTGGTCTAACGATGGGATGATGGAAAATGAGACATGTAATGTTTTTGGTCCAACTTTTAAAGGAAGAGTTATTGAACCCATTGTAGGGCAAGCAAAACCATTATGCATTTTGATCCATGCTTTCAATTTTTCATAAGTATCTTGATAAAGCTCATGCACAAATAAGAATTCTTCAGTGATCAAATTATCTACACAAACAAAATCAATTAATATCCCATTAGTAGTGAACCATTGGGGAAAATGTGACAGAAAAGGGACCCACAATACAAGAAAGGAATCCCTAATCCTCAATTTTCCCAAGAGGGGGGATGGTTCATTCAAGGATACCTAGGATCCCAAAGTGGATTGACTATCAACACAAAGGTGAGTCAATTTTTAACAAGGGAGACCTAGGAAGATTCCTTAGGCTTTGAGGGGTTCACCACCAAGCAAAATCTTATAAAAAGACAACTTAACATTCAACTCACAAAACCTATTAATGCAATCCAAATAATGAGTGCAAATGACAAAATTAAGCAATAAGTTAGGATGTATGTACCTGGGAAGTATGGAAATGTAATAAGGATTATGGAAATGCAAAAATGTTGTCAAAATATGCTAGGGAGGACTAAGATGCCCTTACTGTTCTCTTAGTCTCGTTGCTATTTTTTGGGGCAAACACAAAATCTTCAGATGTCATAATAGAATCTGAAAGAATCTCTGCAAAATACCTCTAGGAGGACTAAGACACCCTTATTGTATTCTTAGTCCTGATATGAATTTATGCAATTTCAAAATGTGATCCTGAGGTCCAAGGTCTGCACTTCCTTCCTCTCAGATCTCAGGTCCTGAAACTTCCAGATCTGATCTGTAGGCGACTTTCTGTGAAGATGACAAATTTGCAATGCAAATTTATAACTTTGAAACTTTGCACTCCAAATGATCTTCAACCTAAATATGTAAACACAAACACACAAGAGAGGAAAAACTTGTTGATTGTTAGTAAATGGGGTTTTCCTTGGTCAAACCCCTTGTTGGTAATTAAACCTTGGAATGAAATGAAATAATGAAGGGAAATGATGAATGAACAAAGTGCTATGTTGCAACTCACCAAACCCTTGTTGTGAAATCTGCAAACTTGTGTGAAGTGGCTAGCTTCAATGTAGATCTTGAATGAAAGTAATGCTTGATAGATCTTGACTTGAATTGTTTGCTTGAATCAAAACCCTACATCACAAGTGCTAGCTCAAAAAAATACATGATGCAAGAATATCTTTGACATGATGCTTGAATCTTGATGATGGCTCCAAATGCTTGATGAATTTCTCTTGAATGCTCTTGATCTCATAAACTTGCTATAAGGATGAGCACTTGAATGCTTGGGGTGAAGATGAGTGAAAGAACCTTGTATTTATACTTATTTATGCTTAATATCCCAAAATTACACCACACCAAGCCGACATATGAATTCATTAATTAAAGGAGGCTAAATATCACCAAGATTTGAAATTAAATCCCGAAAATAACTTGAAGGGGACTATGACACCCTAGGTGGCATCTTTGTCTTGAGGCTTGAAACTCTGGGCACAGATTCCAAAAATGGGCCCAATTAAGGTGCCATTTAAATCAGGGTCCTAAGACCTTTGGGGGACAAAGATGCCCTAGGTGTCTTATTATTCCCAGTCCAAAAATCAAGGATAGAGTCAAAATCATTAAATTATCATTTATCCTTTGATGATTGTCAGGATTAGCCATAAAAAGATATAATTTACTAGGCTTGTTGATGCAAAATAGGACCAATTAAGACATAAATAAGGATAAATAAAGCAAGGCAGGCCCAAACAAGTGTGAAAATGCAAAGGTATGCATTTTCCTACACTACATTTAGCCCCCACTTTAGTGAGAGGATGAACTTGCTTCAAAATCACATTAAAGTAGCCAACCACACAATCAAGAGGGGTTCAAATGTATAAATGCTAGTAAGATAGAATGAAAATAACCAATAGGGTGGCCAATCCCCCAGGATCAAGATCCTATGAGAGACCAACATAGGCACAAAGGAACACACTTGTGGATGATATATGAAGACATAACTAGATTTCCAACATACACCATCAAAGATAGAAAAAGGAAAAAAGAAAAAAAATTTAATGCATCAAGCTTTGACTGGTTGTCCAACGCGTTGTGGACTAGGTCTAGGCTGTTTGTTCAAAAAAGGTTTACAAGTGGAACGTATTGTCCACTATGCAAACAAAACGCATGCTCACAAGGGCTAGTGAAGCTAGTTGTCCACTAAGTGAGCCCAAAGAGATCCATATCACAATCATACCCCCATGACTGTGATAAGGACAAAAAAAATGCATGCTCACAAGGGCTAGCGAAGCTAGTTGTTCAGTAGGTGAGCCTCAAGGAACCATATCAAAGCCATACCTCCATGAATTTAGTAAGGTAGAAAAAGAAAATGCATGCTCACAAGGGCTAGTGTAGCTAGTTGTTCACTAGGCGAGCCCCAAGAAACCATATCAAAGCCATACCTCCATGACTTTAATAAGGTACAAAAAGAAAATGCAACAAGAAAGAGGGATGTTTGAAGGGATCTTGCTTAGTTAATGTGAGGTCTTAATCTTAGGGGACATTGTTCCTAATGTCTCCAAGAGAGGACCAATCTAAGGATAAAAGATTCACAACTTAGGGGCTACAGTGTGTCGCATCACCACTAAGAGGAATGTAATATGCCAAGATAGACCAAGCTCTTGAAGGACATTACTCGTAATGTCACCACAAAGAGAAAACACATCACATAAAGTAAGAAAACCACAAGGAACATGGAAAAATGCAAAAATAATGCCAATGTATGCCCCCACTTTAAAGAAACTGCTAAACGCCATGCTATGAGAAATTACTTTAAAGTAGCCATACATGAAAAAGGAACAAGAGGGATTCCTCCTAGAAACACATAATACACATAGATCTGGAAGAATGACACAAAGAGAGCGAAAACAAAGAAAAACCTTTTGGGTCAACATGGAAGAAACATGAATGTCTCGACGCCTTACATCAACCCAAAAAGAAAAACATAAGACAAAAATGGAAGGAAAAGAAAAGATAATGAAAATATTTTGGGTCAACATGGAAGAGACATAGGGTGTCTCAACGCCTTGCATCATCCCCAAAACGAAAACACAAGAAAAAAATGAAAGGAAAAGAAAATATAATGAAAAATATTTTAAGTCAACATGGAAGAGACATAGGGTGTCTCGACACCTTGCGTCATCCCTAAAAGGAAAACACAAGACAAAAATGAATAGATAAATGAAAATAAAAGGTAAAGACCAATGAAAAGGAAAAAAGCTTATGAAATATAGAAGAATGTAGGTACAAATAGAGGAATGCACATAGAGAGGAAACATCAAACAATACAGGGGTTCACATTACACACATGCAATCAACCAAAAATAAAAGAAAAATGAAAGCAAAAAGACTAGTAAAGCATAGGCAAGTCAACCTAAAGCAGGTCATTCGCCTCCCAATCTTAGTTTGTATAAGCAGAAGGTAGAAAAAAAACCTAAGGGACAATGATAGATGCATTACTAGGACAAGGCTATCTACTTCTTTCCTCCACTGAGTGCAAGACAATAATGAGCGAGATAAGTGAAGAAAATGATCTCCTTGCACTAGCATGTAATAGTGAAAATGTTTGAAGATTCTACAACTATTACATGACAAGGGGCACAAGGGGATGTTATTTAATCACTGGATAAAATTTATTGTTATCAAAGTGATATTTACTCAATATAATTTTGAATGAATGACACTCATCAGTACTATTTCCAAGAGTATTGTGATATCAACAATATGGAACATTTGCATCTTTAGGATATAGCATGAGTTTGTCTTTCATTGGTGGAAATAGTATGAGTCCTTGGTTGAGAAGGATTTGTAATTTTATTTCACTTTCAAGTGGCAGATGAGGGGGTTGTAGCTTTTGTAATTTGTAAGGTCTTCTGCGCTTGCTAGATTCACCAACTTCTCTAGATGGGATTAGGGCAGGACGTTTTGAGATGATCTTGTCTTTGTTACCCTTATCCTTAGGAGATATGGGTTGCTCTTTAGGAAGGAGGAATTTATATTAGGAGGAGGGTCTAAGATTACCGTACCATCACTACGAAGCCTTAGGTGTTCTTTAGAAGGTCTTATGTTGCGAGGGGGATCTTGATATCCCAACCCTTTGGTTTCTTTAGTTGGTATTTTCTCTAGGACTTGATGAATGTTATGTTCACTTGTTGTATCACATCCTTGTTTACTCAAGATTGTGAATCCTTTTCCATATGTCTCTTTGAGGTTGATGGGAGTTTTTGTCACTTTGTTAACATAGAATGGTTGATTGTTTGTTTGCTTAGAGGAACTAGGTTCACCTATTGTAGGGAACTTAGGTTCAACTTTTGTCTCAACTTTAGGATGTAACTAAACATCACAAGAGGTGGTATTGTAGGTGGTGTTGGTTGTTTCATGGAAGGATAAAAGGATGCATTAGACTCTAAGTTGTGTAGGCAATCATTTAGGAACTCATTCATGTTGGCATCATCTTCTCCAATGATTCAACATCACAAGGAGGACATGCATTAGGAGTTGAAGGAGCATGAGTCAGTTCAATTTCATTAGGGTCATTACCAAAGGCACAACTTGAAACATCTACCAAAGATTTCAAGGACATCCAAAGCTTTCCAAAGCACATATCCATGATGCAAGATTAAACAAATGCACTTTAAATGAAAGAGATTGAAATAACAGTAATTCTACAAATTGTAACAGAAAACTAAAAGAATCCAATAGAAGCACAAAAAAGCAGATTCAAACCCTGAAAACTGAAACTTCAAAATCCACAGGGACTAAGATGCCAACAAGGGCGTCTGGGTCCCACTGATGAAATTTTGAGGTCCCAGAAATTGAACAGACAACAAACAACTCAAAGAGGGCTCTGAGCCAAAAACCCACAGTGGGACTAAGACGCCAATAATGGTGTTTTAGTCCCAGTAGAGGTTTTTTTAGAAAAAAAAAAAACAAAATCCGGATTGGTCACAATGTTCCCAAGTTGCCCAGTCAGGGGCCTAATGTTTAGAAATAGAAAATTGTGCAAATGAATGCAAGAAAAAGTAACTAATGACAAGCACTTGAATGAAAAGTTGAATGCGATTTTTTTCCAATTTTGAATGCAATAACAATGTTCCTAAATGCAATTAGGATGATTGACAATGCACTTTTCAAAATTTCAATGAGATAAGATGATGGAAGAAATCAAGAGTGCAACCTATATGCACTTTCACTAATGCAAATGTGAGAAACCCTAGATGTACTTTCACTAATGCAAGATGCAATGCAAGAACGAATGCAACCTAGATCTAGGACCTTAGTGAACTCCAAATCAAAAAATGAATTCCCAAAATGTTAGGTTCACTAAAATGATTTGTTGGGGAAAATGTGATGGGGAAAAGGGACTCACAATACAAGAAAGGAATCCCTAGTCCTCGATTTTCCCAATAGGGGGGATGGTTCATTCAAGGAAACCTAGGATCCCAAAGTGGATTGACTATCAACACAAAGGTGAGTCAATTCTCAACGAGGGAGACCTAGGAATATTCCTTAGGCTTTGAGGGGTTCACCACCGAGCAAAAGCTTGGAAAAAGACAACTTCACATTCAACTCACAAAACCTGGCAATGCAAGCCAAATAATGAGTGCAAATGGCAAAATTAAGCAACAACAAGTTAGGATGTATGTACTTGGGAAGTCTAGAAATGTGATAAGGATTTTGTAAATGAAAAAATATTGTCAAAATATGCTAGGGAGGACTAAGATGCCCTTACTGTTGTCTTAGTCTTGTTGCTATTTTTTGGGGCAAACACAAAATCTTTGGATGTCAGAATAAAATCTCTACAAAATACCTCCAAGAGGACTAAGATTCCCTTACTGTCTTCTTAGTCTACACTTCCTTCTCAAATCTGAAGTCCTAAAACTTCAAGATCTGATCTGTAGGCAACTTTCTGTGAAGATGACAACTTTGCAATGCAACTTTGCAACTTTGCACTCCAAATGACCTTCAACCTAAATCTACAAACACAAACACACGAGAGAGGAAAAACTCTTTGATTGTTAGTAAATGGGGGTTTTCCTTGGTCAAACCCCTTGTTGGTATTTAAACCTTGGAATGAAATGAAATACTGAAGGGAAATGATGAATGAACAAAGTGATATGTTGCAACTCACCAGCCCCTTGTTGTGAAATCTTTAAACTTGTGTGAAGTGGCTAGTTTGAATGTAGATCTTGAATGAAAGTAATGCTTGATAGATCTTGACTTGAATTGCTTGCTTGAATCAAAATCCTACATCACAAGTGTTAGCTCAAAAACACACATGATGCAAGAATATCTTTGACATGATGCTTGAATCTTGATGATGTCTCCAAATGCTTGATGAATTGCTCTTGAATGCTCTTGATCTCATAAACTTTATATAAGGATGAATACTTGAATGCTTGGGGTGAAGATGAGTGAAAAAACCTTATATTTATACTTATCCATGCTTAATATCTCAAAATTAAACTGCACCAAGCCAACATATGAATTCAGTAATTAAAGGAGGCTAAATCCCACCAAGATTTGAAATTAAATCTGAAAAATAACTTGAGGGGGACTAAGATGCCCTAGGTGGTATCTTAGTCCCGAGGCTTGAAACTTAGGGCACAGACTCCAAAAAGATGCCCAATTAAGGTACCATTAAAATCATGGTCCCAAGACCTTTGGGGGACAAAGACGCCCTAGGTTTCTTATTAGTCCCAGTCCAAAAATCAAGAACACAACCAAAATCATTAAATTATCATTTATCCTTTGATGATTATCGGGATTAGCCATAAAAAGATATAATTTATTAGGCTTGTAGATGCAAAATAGGACGAATTAAGACATAAATAAGGATAAATAAAGCAAGGTGGGCCCAAACAAGTGTGAAAATGCAAAGGTATGCATTTTCCTACACTACAAGAGGCTTGTCATTGATTCTTCCAGCTATATAAAGAGGACCATCGGGTGCATGTTTAATTATGTCATGTGAGAAAGCAATTTCAAGCGACACTTTAGTTTGGTCCTTACGAGGTTGAATTTCAATAAGTCCAATCACATTGTCTATTTTCTTTGTGTTTTCATCATTCGTGTCAACATTCATCACATCATTCTTTGTTTCACTAGCTTTGACAAAGGAAATGATATGATTTGGCATAGGATTAGTAAAGATTTATAGATTTTGATTAGGAGGGGCTACAGACTTATTACCTTGATCATTAACACCACCAATTTGAATATGATTAGAATCAATGAGATCTTCCACAAGATGTTCAAGACACTTGCAATATTTGTTATCATGTCCATTTTTTCAATGAAAATGGCTATAGGCATTTTGTCTATAGTTAGAAGGTAGAGGCTTAGTAGGATCAGGAGCTCTCACAAAAGGTAAGGAAATTAGTTTTTGGTTTAAGAGCCGCAACATGATATTATGAAGGGTATCAAGTAGAGGGTAAATTGTCTATTTTTATCAAAAAATGTGTATGGATTTTTCGTCTTTATTGCAGCCACTTGGTTATCAACATGTTGAGTTGGTTGAGAGGAATTAAGTTGTAAAAATCCCTTATTTTGTTTCTTGAATGGTTTGTAGTTGTTATGAGATGTGGATTTAGTTTTTTCAGGACAATTAGAGGGAGTTTTCACTTCACGACTACTAATCAAATTTTGATAATCATGCAGGGTAGTACACAACTATGTGAAAGAGGGAAATTTCAACATCTCAAGTTTTTTTTGGACTTTGTTTTGCAAATTAGAAATAAAAATTATTTGACGGTCATCATCGAGAATCTTAATTTTTATTTATGAGTAGAGCAATTGGTATCATGATATGAAATCAGTGACCTTTTCATCATCCTTTTGTTTGCATGTCATTAAATCAACCAAGGTCATCTTAGGACCCATATGTATTTGGAAGTTATTGTAGAAGGAATCAATAAGTTCATTGAATGAACGCATTGAATTATTCAGTAAGGAGCAAAACCATTCCAAAGCAGTATCTTTCAAGGATCTAGGGAAGAGTTTAGCCAAGAGTTTATCCTAAAAAATGAAGTCACTACATAAGGCTATATATGCATAAACATGGCTAACAGGATCTCCTTTCCCACCATATGTCTCAAATATAGGAATCTCTATACCTTGTGGCATTTGTGTTCTCAATATCTCCAAGGATAAGGGATTTCCTTTGACATATTGTGAAGGTTTTCCATTTTGATTTTGAATTAATGTAGTAATTTTTTGTTGAAGGGTTGAAACATTTTTCCAGAGTGTGTTAAGTACATGATCATTGTTAATGTTGTGAGATGGAGGTGTATATGTATGCAGAGGGCAAGTGACTTGTAAGTTTGTGAGGGGAGACAAATTAGGAGATATGAGATTTGAATGCACAAAGCTAAAGGGAATCCCAATGGAAATACTGTGTTGACATTGCTTGAGCACTAGTTACAGTAGGGAAATGTTTATTAATGACATGAGCTAAGCTATGAACAATCTTTATTCCTTGTTCATTTTCAATTATTCTCCTCATGTTATCTATCATGGGAACCACATTAAGAGCATTGCATTAAGAACTCACGAAATCTTGCAATTTATCAAGTACTTCATCCATTCTTTCGAGGTTCTCAGGATGGACATTAGCAATCATTGCATCAACATTAGTCACATTAGGTGTAGGTAAGGAAGTAATGGGAAATGAAGTGTTAAGGGTATGATCCATAGTGGGTTGACTAGTGTCAATACTATGAGTGAAAGAGTTAGAGAACCCAAGATCCATGGTGAATGGTGTATCATGGGATGACATGAGTCTTAGACTACGTCTCACGATAGTATTGGAAATAGGACACCAGTTGTGAAGCTCATGCAAGTTTCACAAAGCCAAGGTGCACCCAAAATGGATAAGAGGTAAAATGTAATGAAATACCCTAGAATGTAAAGTGCAATGCAAGTATGTAAAAGCAATTTTTAGATTTGAACAAGATAATTTTTTATTATGCTATGCAAAAACCCGAAAAATGATGTCTTTTAGATAAAAATTTTGAAATGAAAGAATGCATTGAATTTGACAAATTATGCTTAATATAAAAAATTTCAGATAACAAAAATTCAAAAAATTGAAACAACAGACTAAATAAAAAAACACAGGAGGTAAAAATAGTTGTTTTAATGCTCAAAAATTTAGAAAAAGCCTTGATCAAGGACTCATTCGCCCATGGTGAATGGGTTTCACTTCAGGGTTTTTTTAAATTAATTTGCAAGTTTTTGAGATGATTTCTATGGTTTTTAGATTTTGGTTTTAGACAGTGAGTTACAGTTTCATATCTCTATAGAATAAGGTCTAAATGCAAGTGAAAAATAGTGCTAAATGACAAGCAAAAAGACCTCATTTGAGATGCAATTTTGATTCAATTTTAAGATGTAAATGGCTAATTATGCAATTCTATGTAAACACTATGCAAAATGACTAATATTTTTTAATTCTCTAGATTTTAAAGGATGCAAAAATGCGAACCTAAAACCCTAAACAAGATGCAAATTAATGCAAGTAAACAACCCTAAATGAGATGCAAATCAATGCAATGCAATGCAAATGAATACAAAATCTAGATCTAGGGTTGAAAATGGACTCCAAATCAACAAGTTATGATGCTCAAATGTTGGGTTCACCAAAATGAAACATAGAAAAATAGGTAGGTTCACCAAAATGGATGATGAACTAATGAGGGACCTATTTTCCTCTATTTCATTAGGAAATGAGATCCCCACAATGAATTGATTATCAACCCTTAGGCAAATCAAGTCAAAGTGAGAATCTATAGATTTCCTTATGACTAAAGGATGGGGGTCAAGGTCAAACAACACTTTGGGGAGAAATTTTTTTTTTAAAAAATCAACACCAAAATGAAGCCCAACACTTGAAACTTGAACATTAAACTTAATATTTGCAGAACCAAAAAACATAATGTAGATTTGAGAAGGGAAGGAACATGTGTACTGGTCACCAAAAGTGCTTTTTGTAAGTTGATCTAAGACTCATTCGCCCATGGGCGAGTGGGTCCAAGTACATGGGTTGCAACAATCTTTCAGGAGCCTCTAAATTTGAAGCTTTTGATTTGTCTAGGTTTTAGTGCCAGAAAGTCAGAAATCCAATCTGTAGGTTAGATTTTGTGATTTGACGACAACTTTGAAAACTTTTACAACTTTGTAAATATTTCTTTTCAAAAGGTCTTCAAGTCTTCTTCAACCTAAATCTGCAATCACACACACAAGAGAGATTTTTTTTTTTGGTGAATGGGGACCGTTTTCCTTGGTCAAACCCCATTTTGGTAGTCAAACCTTGAATTGAAATATTGCATGAAAGAGGGAATGAAGAATGAACAAAGATATGTTACCACTCAACAAACCCTTGAATGAAACCTTGATAATGGAAATATTAGGAAGTCTACAACTTGCATGAAATGGTTGAATTGGATGTGGATCTTGACATTTGAATCTTGTTTGAAATGCTTGAATAGATCCTGAAACCTACTCCAGAATGTTAGCTCCAAAAACATTCATGATGCAAGAAGAATCTGACATGATGAATAGATCTTGAATTCTGCAATAAATCTCTGATATATCTGCTCTTGAATGCCCTTGATCGTCAAATTTAGCTTATGTGAAGTCACATAAAAATTCTAGGTGAAACATAATGAAAATAACCTTGTATTTATAGGTATGTATCCTTAATTTCCTAAAATTAAAATATCACAAGAGAACATTGAATTACGGATTTAGAGATGTTAAAATACCACCAAAAACATAATTTAAATTTAGGTCTAAAGGTCTAGGGAGTATCCATTCTCCCATGGGCGAATGGGTCCTAGGTCCCTATATCTGGAACATATATTGCTCAATGTAAAGTGTTATGTTTAGGCATTAATTATTGTCGGGTTTCCCCTTGAAATATGCTTAATTAGGCTTGTAAATAAATAAAAGGGCTTATTAGGGCATAATTAAGCTCAATTTATTAAGAGGGCCCAAATAGGTGTGTAAATGTAAAGAGGTACATTTAACAACACTAAATTAAGGCACTATTAAGTCCAAATTAAATTAGGAGGGCACAAACAAGTGAGAAAATGTAAAGGGTTACATTTTTCTACACTATAGTAATTAGGGTAAATTATTATTCATTTTTACCCTAAGCATTCAAGTAATTAGAGAGAGCATAGTCAGTGAAATGACATGTGGGAGAAGCATTCCACATCGGATCGACATAGTGAGGGTGCAAATGTAGAGAGGAGAGCATGGTGGCAGGTACAAACTCTAAATTTGACTTGTACAATTTATTTAAGTGCATTTATTAGGGGTCAAATTCAAAGGATGGGTGGATTCTACCATCGCAATAGGGTAGATCTTCCCATGTAGGAAGAAGGGTAGATGTGCCCAAAATGGGCAGATCTTCTCGCACACGGGCATACATGTTAAGAGGCAGTTACACCAAAGGAGGAGCGAATGCGCTAGAGCATAGGTAGATCCACCATAAGAGGTAGATTTATTGACAAGCGGATCTACAATTGGAAAGGCAGATAGGGAGGAGAGGAAAATTTGCTACTCCAGTAGATCCATGAGTGAAAGTGTGGATGTGCACCCATGACATAGGGGTGAATGTGCAGGAGAATAGGTAGATACACACCCATATTATAGGGGTAGATCTACCAAAGAACAGGTGGATGTGCACCTATATTACAAAGGCATATACGTTGAAGGACATGAAGATGTGCACCCATGTTATAGGGATGGATCCACCAAAGAATAGGAAGATATACTAGTTGAAGGAAAAATCCATGTTGTGTATTGGCGGATGTGCCTAAAGGTCCAGATCCATTGAAAATGAGGAAAAAGAAGATAGAATAGTTTCAAAACAGAAAGACCTGAGATACAGATGGATGAATGCAAGCGACAATGATTCTACAGACTCGAGGGAAACTTGATCTATTGTTATGCAGTTGGTGACAAGATTTGTGTTGTCAATCATATTGCACCCGAATGCTTGAATGATTAAATTCAACAATCTGTTGAAACATGGGAACTATCTTTAGGCTGTGGGTATTCCTATGGTGAAGATAGACCTCTAGATTCTAGGCTGGTTCCTATATGATAATCTATTAGGTACTTGAATAATCTGTTCTGAGAAAAGGGTAAGAAGGACTGAATTGAATGCATGAACTAAAACTAAAACTTCGGTGATGCACCTAAATGATGGTGTTGTGTGCAACTTGTTTCACAATTACACTTCAATAATTCTATTCACACAACTAAATCTGAAAAATTTAACCACATAAATAATTTATATGAAGGCTTGACTGTATTACCATCTTTGAAGGAAAAGAATGTCTTCACAACTAAAATAGTAAAGTAAGCCAAATGCACAACATACAACCTGTGGAATCAAACTTGATTGTATACAAGCACATATGAAATGAGATGGGAAAATAAAGGTTCTTGAGATTAAACACGATAGATTCCTTATCAAATCATTCACACAGCATGACACCTGAGATTCTGAAGGAAAACTCTTTAGCGTACTGAAAGGTAAAAGGAAAGCTCTGCAAATTTAATGAAACTTGATTAACCTGTAATAACCTACTACTATATTAATTTGTAAATAAAGCTGAGTTACATGATAATTCACTTTACAAAATGCAAAGGCTGAAAGACAAGAACTAGTGTAAAAATAACTAAGTTATTACACTTTATACAATAAGCCTCTCAAAAGGCACAAAGATGAAACTGGAAGTCAAACTCAGATTAAAGATGATAACTCCAAGGAAAAATCCGAGCAAAAATAAATATCTTCAAAAGAAGAGCTCAAACTCATGCAAAAATGAGTTTATGACGATCCAAACTCGAGGTTTTCTCATAACTGAACTATAGAGCACTCAAATTGCACTGAAAATCCCTAAAAAGGTGGGCCCAAGCATGCGAAAACCTCTTCATTTGTATCAATGTGCCCATGCACATCATAACTCTATCTAAATTAATCATGTATGAGTGATAACCAATTAACTCAACCTTCCTTCTAAAATAGTTTATTTAAACAATTATTAAAAAACAATCAATAAAAATTGTTTTAATAATGTTAAATAAGCTTTACAAATAATATGGAAGGCTTAAAAAGGTTTATTTGATAAAAATATCATATCACTCCTTATATATCTCGAGCTCATCCCTAACTCAATGCTTTAATAAATATTTTATATGCCTTGGCATATAACTTTATCACCTCCATTTGCATGATTAAGTCATTGAATTCACAATTCAAGACAATGGACAATGAAATGATTTATTTTTTAAAACATAGGGTCAAAATATCCCATCATAAATCATGAAGAAAGCCCGTGGAAAGAAAAGAAAAAGGGTGAGTAAATAAAGAAACCCTAATCATTCATGATTATTTTTCACTTTGTATTTCTCTGAAGGAGCCTCTACTGCATTGCCAATGAGTAGGGTTTGAAGCTTGAATTGCACCCTTGCTTGACTTTACCATGGAGATGTTGAAAGAAGAGTATGGTAAGTCTTTCCTTGCACAGGAAACCGAAAAATCCTCATACCTCATGTATTTCTGAAGCATCTTCTGGCCTCTAAACCGCGGCCAATGTCTTATCTTTCTGATATATCTCTTTGTGTCTTCTTGGCTGCCATGGAGGATCCTCATTTTGATTTTATGAGAAAAGAAGCTGGAAAAAGCCATGGTTTAAAAAAAAATTAGCTTCAAAGAGAACTCAGTCGCGGCTTATTGTTTCTCCAACAGGCATATAATATGGTGAGTTTTCATTTGTTTTGGGCCGCCATTGAAGAGTATTGCATAAATTTTCTTGAATCCATTTGGGTTTCCTTTCTAAACCACGAGCTTCAATGTATTCAAACTGGGTTTTTGTTGAACAGGCCGTGGCAATTTTTTCTCCATTTGCAAGAGAAATTTGGGCTTTCATTTTTATTTTCTTTGTCAGCAACCATTCAGATTATTGTCCTCTCATTGCAAACAATCAGTCCCCTTGCTTTGCCCTTTGGTTATCATTGAGTATGCGTACCTTTCTTTCACATCTGTATGTTACTTATGGCGACCTCAATTTACTTCATTGCCATTTTATCTTCTTTGCAAAAAAAAACTAGGAATTTGGAACCCTAGGACATTGAAATCTCAAGCCATGAATGCATGTTGTATTCTTTTAGTTTTGCAATTCATGCCCTATCTATTATTTACCTTATGTTGAGAATACCAGATATAGGTATGATGCATTAAAGGTTATGGATGTTGTCATACTTTGCATTTTCTACAGGCTTGCATTATGCATGGCTATCATAGGACCGTATGGCATACTGACTATCCCTCTAGTGGACCGCACTTATGAGATCACTGCCCATGATTGAAATTACAGAGTTCCGTCTTTGCATGGTTGTTGTTTATTTCATTGGACTGCATTAAACATATAAGCATACTCTATTCTAAAACTTTGCTCTAAACTGTATCTTCACTTGTTACTGTGTTGTTCATTTTATGATAGTTGCTACTCATTCTCCATGACTGTATTGTTACAAATCTATACTTTTCAAAATAAAGATTGTCTTCATGTAGTTGTATTTTTTGTAGTCTCTCCCAAAATACCTTCATTGAAATTATAGACTTCAAGCTTGATCCTGACAACAGTATTATCAAAGCCTTCCTAATTTCTAAATGAAATTGTTGAATGATTACTACAATCCATAAAAACTTCAAGTATATGCAAGGTTGTAGTGATTATCAAGTGTATGCACTGTGTATTCAAATTTTTTTAAAGGAAGTAGCAACATTAACATTAATCCCACATTCCTCAAAGAAGAACAACCTCCATGGTAATCATTTATAAGACCATCCCTTCCTTGATTGATTGTGCCATGTATTGCTACTGTCAACATGACAGTCCTGTAGCATATATTTTAAACTTCAAGTCATGCCTCTATGACTTTGTTAACTCCTTTAAAAATAAGAGCAGATGTGGACTTGTTCTGCATAATGATGCTGTTACAGATTACTCTATTCTGTCTCTTGATCTTAAGATGCAATAATGCTGCTCTGTTATCATGTTAATTGTTCTCCTAAATCTCTGGATGGACTATGTATGTGCTTTGAAATTGAAAGAAACAACTTAATTGCTTATTGTCTTGTTCTCCCTTCAGCATAAGGGGCTCAATGCCTCATTAAAATGTAAATATGAATGAAAGGCATGGCTGAAACAAAAGATGACAAATGCAATCAATGCTCTTTTGACATGCTTCTTTGATCGTTCTATTAAATGATGAGAAAAAGATAATTTTCCCAATCTATTTTCATCATGCTGAATTAGATTGCTTGATGACAGTCCTAGATGATGACTATTTCTTTGATGCTTAAATAACTCTCATATATGATGTGAATGAGAGGTGTCCTTTTGATATGTCGGGCTCAACCCTTGTAGGAGCCCATTTTTCTCCACATATTTGATGAAAATAATCACAAACATGATAAACCTATTCCTGCACATTGAAACAAACAAGTTAGTAAAAATAATCAAAGCTAAAAGCTTCCATTGAGTTTCGTGTTCCTTGATTATCAACCTTTGTAACTCAATCATCTAGTGAATGCTTGATTTAATGCAAATTACATTCCTGTTGGTAGCGTAGGCATAAAGTAAATTGAAATTCATCATTTCTTAGAGTACATCTCTAACATCATCTTTTACAAACTTGCAGGTTCATGGAGTATGGAAACGAGTGTGCTGCAACTTGGAGACGCGACAACTGAAGACATCAAGCGAAAGTGATTCATCATCACAAGAAATGATGAATTGCATCTCTTCCTTGTGTTTACATTATCTTCAGTAGTGTAGCTTTCATTGAATTTTGTATTCATTATTTGATTATCATAATCAAATTCAGTTACTCTCGCGGCTTGTGCGAGATTTCAGTGTTTTTACAAAATGAATAAAAAACATTATTATGCAAATTTCCAATTTTCTATTTCAAATACTTGCACAATAAAACTATAATTCATATGTAATTTGATCTTTATGATGAACAATGAATACTTTAGCAACAAAACTTGAAATTTTTTATACCTATCAATGATGAATTTGATTCAGCTCTACCTATTTGAGCTCGTAGTGAAAAATAGGTAACAATTTGTAGAGGCAGAGTGGGCTCTTCTAGATGTGTGATTGGCATACACCACAAAAATGTCGATGTTGGGGGCACACATTCCCTTGTTGAAAAATTTAGTCGAGTGATGGAGCTTTGAGACCTATACCTTCCTCCTCCCAACAAGGAGATTATGGTGATCTTGGAGGATGTTTGGAGGATACTATAGCTCCCAATTCGAGGGATGAGGGTGGTAGCATCTAGCGCATAGACAGTACCAAAGGTGCTTTACGTGATGTTCAGTAAGATAGACCTACCAACCCAAGGATGAATGCTAGGTGTGGATGGATGTAGGGAGGTAGTGCCTAGCATGGAACTATACCTATATGGACTTATCGATGGGGTACTCCTACTTGACATGAGTGGACGCTTCTTCATCCTTGCATTGGGGAATGTTATGGTTGACATGGTGGATAGGGCTAGGAGATTCACATGGGGACCATGTTTATTAGCACAACTATATAGAGATATGCATCTTATGTGCTATAGAGGAGGGGTAACCCTCACCAATGTCATGCTACTACAAGTATAAGCCTAGGAGCACATCTACATGGATAGGCCCATTGGAGAGAGGACACCGAAGATGGGGATGAGTTGATGGTCTTCTTTTGGTGATTTGGCTTGCGATATAGGGATGTTAGGAGCATGGATCCCTGGAGAAGGATGATGGATGAGCTCAATGATGGAGACATCATATGGAGACCATATAGGGATATCAAGTACTGGGAGGAGGATGGGGATTATTATGGCTACATGTTCACATGTTGTTATCTAATTGACATGCAACCATTCCTTATTGAGGGGTATAGACCAGATAGGGTGACATGCCAATTCGGTGTAGTACAAGACATCCTCAAGGTAGAGGAGAGGTTTGAATGAGTGTTGACAGAGATCGGGCTATGGGGCCCTCAAATTATACAGAGGGTAGAGAAATCAACATGGAGAAACCTGATAGAGGTCATTTGGGATAAGCGGGGAGGGTTGGATGACCCAGAGGTGACCCAAAGATACATAGAGTAGTGGAGAGGTAGGAGGCCAAAGGTAATGATTCCACTGAGATGAGCACCTATGATGGTGAGGAAAAAGGAAGCAGTAGAGGGGGAGGCAACAATAAGAGGAGATGGGTGGAAGGTGAGAAGGAGAGTCTTGCATAAAGAGAAAAGATAAGAGGGTGAGGAGTATATCGTGGAGGAGAGAGAGGAGGAGATTGATGAGGGAGAGGATGAGTATTCTAGATATGGAAAGGAGGGATTAGAGGACAATAGAGATGGAGAGGATGAGAAGGGTGAAGAGGAGAGTCCTGCACAAAGAGTAGAGACAAAAGGGTGAGGAGGAGATTGTGGAGGACAAAGAGAGGAGGAGAGTGAAGAGGGGGAGGAGGAGTATTTTGGAGATGGCGAGGAGAGATCAGAGGACAATGGAGATGGAGAGGATGAGGAGGGTGAGGAGGAGGAGATGGATGTAGACTAGGAGATTGATGGGTTCATTTATTAGCCTATTTTCTTTTGTTTTTATGCATACTTTCAGACACTATTAGCCAATCCTTTCAAACAATACTCCTATGTTATGCTATCTTTTCATGCTTATTATACAACCTTGGAACTAAATTATAGTAATGGAAATATAGTTATAATATAGTAGCATTGCATGTTTTATATGTGAGTATGTATGAAATGTGGATGAAATTCTATGTTTAATCATGATAGTTAGCTTTGTGTATATGTTTTGGTGGATTAACCTTTTTGCAACAACTAGAGTTGTATCCCACAACAAAAGGAATATTTGGATAATGAAATAGGGGAAGTTCTAGATCAAGTTGAATTCAATAACTACCATGTGGAGACACCTAATCGAGATAGTCATGCATCATTACGATAAGTTAATTAAGCATTCGAGGAGAAGAATTCTTTTGTTAATAGGATTTTGCATAATTGTTTATGTGTTTTACATGCAAATCTATTCTACAGAGTTTCATTTCTATTAGAACTCTACTTTCTTTTTAGTTATGGTTTGAACAATTCAATCTTAACTATATACTCTAATATCTAGGAGTTGCATTTAATGATTGTAGTTAGTTGTTGCTTAGAATAAGACTCCCCCGTGCTTGTATATAGCTAGTTGTTGAGTCCTTAGATCAATTAGTTGATTCTCAATAATTTGTTATCAGTTACCTTTAATTTTTAGTTTTCAGTTTTCAATTATCAAGCACATACATGTTGATTATTCAGAATGTGTAACACACTAACCCTTCAATGAAGTAAAATTCTTGAGTTTTCACTTTATGAGTAAATAAACTATGTAACAAGCCATTGGAATAATATTTTTTCTTTTTCTTTATTGAGATATACGAACAAGATGCCATAACATAATACAATATGGATTCATTACAATAATTTCACAAGTTACAATCATACAAGAATGCATACATTTACATACATAGATCAATGAAATTTGGAAAAAATAGCTTAAAGACCATCCGGGATCCTTCCTTTCAAATATTGGTTCTTTTGTCATTTGCTGTGGAGGAGAACCATCACTCAAGTGCTTTTTCACCGACCACAAACTCTTAATGTAGTCCCCCGCACATCTATATTTGATAGATGGCCCTTCCCTTCGATGAAGAGATTGGTAGAGTAACTGAATAACAACAACCAATTGAGCATGGTGTTATGTCCTACATAACTAAAAAATGTATTCCCACAATCTGGAACTAGCATGTAATACTGGATCACGATGAACAGACAGTGGAGCCAAAGGAAATCACACTAGTTTGGCCAAAGTGTTCTCAAATGGTAATCCGAATAAAGGTCATCTATCACATACACAACTCAGGCCCGACTTGACTTAAAGCCATCTTAAACTGCACATAGGTATTTCCTTCAATGGATAATCTATCACCCCAGAGATAACCTATCACCATTTCTACATACTTGGAATAAATATACTTTAACAAAGTAAATACACAAGCTCCCTCCCATACTGGATAGACCATCCTAGGAGTAAACACAATCTATGCTAGTTAAATCAATAACCTAGCTAAGAGTAACTCATATGCTACTCATGTTTAATCCTATCTAGTATGTAATACCTATGATAAACACCAATATCCTATTATGGAGTACATACAAGCACATCCTAAAAATAACATAACAACTTTTATTTCCTTTTTAAGCCATTCTAGTTTCCCTAGATGCAAGTACTCATAAAAGATAATTCAAAACATTCATGGAGAACAATATTTTATAAATAAAATAACAAAGAAGAATATTCCCATGCCTGTTATCACTTATCCAATCAATTGACAACAATGCAGCTTCCCTGGACAACAACTAGACTGAATTTAGCTTCTCAAGAGACGTCACAATAACCCTCTAATTCTCAAGTTGATAGAATACTTCTCTCAAAACTACTCTTTCTCAATATAATAAATTATCTCTCTCAATATAATAGAACTCTCTCTCTCAATATAATGGAACTCTCTCTCAATATAAAACTAAGTAAACTGATAAAAATGCATAGTAAAATGCTTGCAATAATGATGCGTCCCAAATAAGTGATCAAGCTCCACTATTTATATAGAAATTTGGTAACTACTCAGCCTACAGTTTAGGCATGGGTTCTGACAGCAACAAGCATGCACATCAACACATATATCATAGCTAAAAGGTGGCAAACATGTAAGCAATTACTCAACTAAAACAACTATAGATCGCCCAGGTTGATCGACATCAATTAGAGACTATTCCAATCTCCACATGATAGAATTCAGTTTGCATTTCATAATGGACTTCTACAGGTATAAGGATTCAAAGGTGGTACCAAACATTAGCATTCACCCTCAAAGTTGGTGTGGTTTCCTTCCTTTCAGAAACAGTCAATATCAAGATTGCAAAACCAAACTTGCATTGACCAAGTCTCAACATGAGTCGATTCTCATAATAAATTCATTTGAACAAGTCGTCAAATTATTTACCTGCCTCTATAGATGTTGGTTTAAGCATATTGACATGGTGTTTAAAGTTTACTATGTCAAACAAGATTCCCATCAAATGCATCGACTTGGTCTTCCCCAAGTATCGACTGATTGTAGTGAGCTACATTGTAGTATACATGCTCCACTATGTGTGGCAACAAGAGTAAAACTCGACCTTCCATAATACAGTCACAAGTAACTTATAATCGACCTCTATCATTATTAATGATAGTCAATTTTAAGTATTAGATAATATATTACATATATATTTATATATATAATATTACATATACATATATATATACATATATATATATATATCAACATATATTTATATATATATATGTATATGTATATATATATATATGTGTGTGTGTTAATATATATTTATATATATATCATAAATCATCAACATAAGTATACATTCAATATTCAAATAAATATAATCACAATAGTATTCACACACTAATCACAATATATTGATTGTATACGTACATGTATACGTATGTATACATATATCGATACATCTGTATGGGCATGTCCATTTTCCATCGTACGTGTGTATCGATACATATATACATATGGATATATGTATATACTATACATACATACATACATATATATATGTGTGTGTGTCTGTGTACACATTTGATTCACATATAACCATTCACAATTACCATTGCATTGATAAACATTTGCGTGTGGTTCGTCTATACATATACATATGCATGTTGTTAGATCCCTTTGATATGCATGTGTATATATACACGTACTCCACATATGTCCCTCTTATCAATATAACTATAATATAACAAGAAAGAACTCCAAAGCTCAAATAGATAAACATCACCCAATTTAATGCACTCAAAAGTAAAGAAGACTCTACTAATGCAGTCACATCAACTAAGGATGACTTACCAACTTCCTTCTAAGTGACACAACTCAATTATTGTATTGTGGTGTGTGTATGCTCATATAGTTTTTGTTACCAGTTACTTGACCAAGTTCTTCTCTTGAGTGATACTTCCCCTCTACCTGGAGGAATTAAACATATGCCTGCAACCACAAACACATGCCCACAACAATCAAATGTTCACAAAATATGCAGTATACGTAATACATCTCCAAAGTTAGAATATCAATTCAATATTCACCCAAACACATAAATGCATTCCTTCATATAATATTAAATGAGATATCATACATTCATAATGCATTAATAAAAGGGCGCAAGCACAAATTATTCATCTCCATAATTCACATTACATTCATATTTACTCTACATAGTAAGAGTAAATAGTAATTACACAATTGAGGTGTAACATACTTCCCCCCTTGTGAATAATCATCCTCGATGATTTTATGTAGCAACATAAAACAAACAAACAAAAAACAACATAGTGTTTCAATCATTCTCAAAAGCATCAAGAACATGAGGAAACTTTTGTTGAATCTTAGCATAGTCCTCCCAAGTGGCTGAGTCTTCTGCATACTAGTTCCACTAAAATTTGCATTGCAAGACTTCTTTGTTATGCAAGCAAAGCTTAAGTATTCCAAGCACCTTGACGGGCTCGAGAGTTACCAGTCTGAGGTCTTGTACCTATAGAGCATTCTAATCAATCACATGATTATCACTTGGTATATACTTTTTGAGGTAGGACACATTGAAGACGTTATGAATTTTGGCAAGAGCTGGTGGCAACACAATTCGATAAGCTACTAGATTCACCTCCTCTAGAATCTCAAAAGGTCCTACATAATGTGGGGCTAACTTAGAAGACTTTTCAAATTTAATGGAGCTCTTGTGAGGTTTCACTCTCAGCAACAATTTGTCACCTACTGCAAAATTGCGGGGTACTCTTTTGGCATCAACATAGCTTGTATTTCAGTCGTTAGCTTCATCCAACCTTTGCTTAACAATCTTAACTTTCTCCTCCATTTTTGCTAACATTTCTGGCCCAAGACTCACTTTGTCTTCCACTCTATCCCAACTTATAGGAGTTCAACACTTTCGACCATACAATGCTTCGAAACGAGCCATCTTTATCACAAAATAATAAGAATTGCTATAGGTATTCCAATACTTGATTCACCCTTTCAGTTTGTCCTTCTATTTCTAGATGATCTGCTGAGCTAATATTCAGTTGAGTCCCTAGTGCAGAAAATAAAGTTTTCCAAAACCTAGAAGTGACTCATGCATCCCTATCTGAGATAATCTTCTCAAGAATCCCATGCAACCTAAGTACTTCTTGCACAAATTCCCTTGCTATGATAGGTGCTCCATCAGTTAGATTCCCAGGTATAAAATGTGCTACTTTGGTAAGCTTATCTACCACCACAAGAATGTCATTATGCTTATTTCTTGATATAGGAAATCCTTGCACAAAGTCCATACTTATGACTTGCCACTTCCTCTCTGGTATATCATGTGGGTATAACAAGTTGGTAGGATGATGATGCTTTTCTTTCACCCTTTGACACTCAAGACACCTAACCACATATCTCACAGCATCCCCTTTCATCCCTTTCTAGAAGTATAATGGCTTTACATTTGCCATCATTTTCACCACTCTAGAGTGTCTAGAGTACAGTGTTTCGTGTACTTCCTTCCATACCATATTTCTTAATCCTTCTACATCAGGTACATAAATTCTACCCTTATATCTAAGTAATCCATTAGGTTCAAAATGAAACCCTTCATACGTACGTAGAATCTTGCAGATTACTAGTAAGTGTTGCTTGACTTGCAAGTAGTACTCATCCTCTTTGCATTTCTGCAACACTTGCCCCTTAAAATCAATTTGAATCGTTACTATTGAAGCAATATGTCGTCTTCGACTCAAGGCATCAACAACCCGATTTTCCTTCCCTTTTATATAACTAATATTAAAGTCATAATCAACTATCAAATCTAACCATCTTCTCTGTCTAGCATTGAGATTAGGTTGAGTGAAAAGGTACTTTAACCCATTATGATCAGTTTTCATCTGAAAGGGTTTTCCTAACAAGCAATGCCTCCACATTTGTAATGCATGAACCATAGCTACTAATTCTAAATTATGTGGTGCATAATTCATCTCATAAGGTTTCGGCTTCCTAGATTCATAAGCAATTACTTTCCCATCTTGCATTAACACACCTCCTAATCCCTCTCTGGATGCATCTGTGATAATAGTAAAGTTAACCTTTGGATCTGGTACTTTCAAGATCGGTGTGGTAGTTAACTTCTCTTTGAGTAGGTCAAAATCTTCTTGACACTTCTTAGTCCATTCAAATTTCTTCCCTTTCTTTTGTAATGAAGTAATTGGAAACACAATCTTAGAGAAGATTGCAACAAACTTTCTATAATACCCTACTAGACCCATGAAAGTTCTTACGTCCGACACATTCTTAGGTACAGGCCACTCAAGTATTGCTTTGATCTTAGCTGGATCTACTGAAATTCCTTCTGCCAAAATTACATAACCCAGATAATGTATATTCTTTTGGAAGAATGTACACTTAGAGAGTTTGATAGGCCAAAACTAGGGTAAATAATAAGAAAGATTTCAGCTTGGTTTAAGTGTCAATCCAAGGATCGTAAGCTTGCGAAAGGTGTTGCAGAAGTATACCTAAGGGAGGAAAGCAATGAATTAAGTGGGGATGAATGCAGCTAGAACACACACAAATTTCCTAAGTGAAAATCTGGATTAACTTTCCTATTCTGCCTTTTTGACAAGAACTCGCTAGGAACTATGATAGGAACTATTATAAAAAATAGCAGAAGTCTGCGACAGTAGCAGTAGCAATCTGTGACAGTAACAACAACAATTTACAGAAGAAAGTAAAATGCAATTTAAGCTCTTCCACACCAAATTAATAATACTAAAATCAAACTTTAATGAAATATTACATTCAAAACTTAAATCACAAAATCTTCTATCAAACTGAACTATAATAAAGATGCTGGAATTTAAATCACTATTAAAGTTTGAAAGCTATTGAAATTAATCAAATGGAAAATAAATAACACACAAATATTAATAGTAAAAATAAATAAATGTCATTGTATGCCATCGTGCTTCACTAGGGAGTGGGCCCTTGCTCTGTGGTTTGCAAGTGAGATGGGACGAGAGCCTTTCTACGTTGTTGTGATTAAAAGAATCATTTTATTTTATCAGAAATGATACAATAACCTGCATACAATATCCCCCATACAACATGTTAATTCACCCCCTTTATAGCTATTACATTGCCTTATAAGGCATGAAACACATCACAAGTTGTTTTACTATTCACGCCCTTCCTCTTATTTCTACGTGTGGATTTGTTGCATTATTTTTCTAATATTATGCATATGCTTTTCCACACTACCTATTATATTTTTTTGTTGACCTATTTTGTTACATTTTCTCCTATTCCCTTGTCATCTTTTATGGCACTATTTATGGCTTGTGTGTTGGAATAAAACCAGCCATATAAATAGGAGTTTGTTGTGCCATAAAAATAGGATTTTGTTGTGTCATAAAAATAGCTATTTATTTTTCCTCCGTTCATCATAAGTTTATTAGTTACAACATCAAATAATATATGCTATTTCGTGCCATATGAGTAGCATAATAAATAATTATTTAAAATAAAATTGATTGTTGAAATTATTTTCTACTATGTAGGTGACAGGAGGTTCCTATGAAGAATGTGATAGGAAGTCTGTATGTTGATGACAATAAATTTGCATGTTGCAAGATGTATTTTCCAAGGATTGAAATCATAATGCTTATTAGTAAATAAAATCAGTAATTAATTTCCATATTTTATCCAACTATATTAAATACCACATATATATATTTAATCATATGCAACATAAAATGGTAAAATGGTATGATATGGAACGAAAAAGGAATGTGGGAATGGGTATGAAGGCATATGAAATAGGCTAAAATGTGGCATAAACTGGGACATAATTGGCTCTCACTAGAGTTGACCATACAACTTATGTTCTCTCAAACGTTTTAGGACCATCCTGAATGCCTACAATGTTCCTCCTCATTTTTAGAATAAATTAAGATGTCATCTAGAAAAACTAATACAAACTTGTCTAGGTAGTCCCTAAATACACTATTCATTAGGTTCATAAATGTTGCAGGTGCATTTGTTAAACCAAAGGGTGAAATGGTGAACTCATAGTGTCCATATCTGGTTCTAAATGTAGTTTTAAAGATGTCTTCATCCTTAATCCTCAATTGGTGATATCCAAATCTCAAATATATTTTAGAGAATACAATGACTCTCCTAATTTGATCAAAAATATTGTCTATGGGTGGCAATAGATACTTGTTCTTAACTGTAGCTTTTTTAAGCATACGATAGTTGATGCACATACACAAAGTACCATCCTTCTTTTAACAAAAATGACTAGCACTCCCCAAGGTGAAACACTTGGTCTTATCAACCCTTTAGACAATAATTCGTCCAATTGTGCCTGAAGTTCCATAAGTTCAGTGGTTGTCATCCTATAGGGCACCTTGGAAATAGGTTCCAACACTAGAACTATATCAATAGAGAAGTCAAATATTATTTTTGGAGGCAATCCTGGTAACTCATCTGGAAACACATCCAAATTTTTTCTCAATGTTGGATACTTCTCCATATCCAATTTTCCAGTCTCATCTATTTCACCATCTTCTAACTCCTGAAAGCTCTGGAATTCCAAGTTATCAAGATCCTTTTCTAGTTCTTCTATCTTGACGGACAAGAGTTTACATCCTTTCTTAGCTCTTAATAATTGCATTTCTGTAATTTGACAAATCCTGACCTCTCTAGGTATCCCTTGAAATTTTACTTGATTTCCAAAATCATCTAGGCACTCTACAATTTTAGCATGAAAATCTACCTTATCCCTATGTCTCCACAACCAATTCATACCTAGGATAACATCATATGATCCTAGAGGTGCGACATAAAGGTTTACTTTCATAGAAAAACTAGGTAGTTCTATCCTAGCCTCGAATAGACATTGTTCCACCTTTGCTCTTGTCTAGTTTGCATACTCCACATCCCAAGAAATTGCCATGTATCCAACCTTCCTAAATAATTGCTTAGATACTCTAGGTGAAATGAAATTCTCAGCTGCACCAGTATCAATAAGAACAAAAATAGGTAAGCCAAACAAAATACCTGGCATTTCAATTCGAGTTACTTGATACTTCGCTCGACGATCATCCACAACTGCATGTATCTTTTGATGAAAAATCACTTGTTGGGTGGGTAAGGAATTACAATATGGTCATGATCCAAAATTTTTATTAGGACATTCATTAGCATAGTGGTACCCTCCACATGCAAAACATCCAGTAGCTGGTCCTTTCTTTTTAGGTGGTTCTCCAGGCTTGTTGAAATTTTCATTAGCTTTGTTGGTATTACCCATGCTAGAACCATTCCTCTTACACTCTCTTCTAGAATCCTTTCAATCATTGTAGAACCCTTTTCCCTTTTTCCTTGGAACATTTTGCACAGATTCCACCTTCTTTGGAACTGGCTTGTCAAGAACTTCCACAACCTTCTTATGCTCTCTACTTTCTTGACAAGTGGAGTTAGCCTTGAGATTTTTCTCCTATTTAATTGCTTTCTTGTATACAAGATCCATTATTTTTGGACCGTACATATCCACTTCTCCTTCGATATGACAGTAAATTCCCATAACAAACTTTCTTATGCGGAAGCGTTCATCCTTGTGATATATGGGAATGTAATGTAGGATTCAGGTAAACTTCTCCCAATACTCGTCGATGATCATGTTACCTTGTTTCAAACCCTAAAAATATGAGATTTTTTGGTCATAATAGAGTTGGTGCAACCATCTCTTACAGAATATCTCCACAAATTCTCCCCATGTTAGCTTCGATGAGTTAATATTGAGTTCCAACTTTTTGTCCATCTACTAGTTAGAGGCTTCTCTTGCTAACTGGTAAGCACCCCATGCGGCTTTAGTGGTCTCAATGTAGTTTCGGATTTCAAAATAATTTTCCATTTGGACAAGCACACCTCAGCTTCATCTCTTCCATCACTTCCATCAAATTTGGGCGGGGCAATCTTCTTCATGTCCTTGGAAAGTTCAGAAGTCATACGCTTCTTATTTCTTTCCTTAGATGGCGTAGGTGATTTTTCCTTCTCATGATTATGAGTTTCATCATGCCCATGAGAATAGTTTTCTCCCTCATGCTCATTAATGAGAACTTCTTTCTCTACCCTATCCTTAACTCTTTCCTACTCAAGGTTAGCCAACCTTTCCAAGATCTGGTCAAGTCTAGCTTCAATCCCTGTGGGTCCTTGTCCAACTTCCTGGCTTCTACCTGGATTGGTTCTTGTCCTCACCATCTTCACTAGATGGATTTTTATCTAAATTTTTATCCATGTTAGACTAAATTATGCTATTAACTACCTTATGGAAAACATTAAGAATGGCATTCATATGCACATAAATAATTCCACATAAGATTAAGCATACGCTTTTTGATAAACAAATAATTTTATTCATTTCATTAGGATTTCAATATCCGTTTGATTACATGGAGTGACTATTCAAATAGTCAAGTGGAGAGTATCCCTCAGATTCACTCTCTAACACATAACTTAAAAGAGTATAACCTATAGATTGAGATTGTTGCTCATCTCTCATTTGTTTGTATCTATCCCAGAAAGGATAGTAGCCTTCGGATTTTTCATCCGATGCATAGTTATGAGGTTCAATGCCAATATGGTGTTCATCAACAATATAGTCTACCATTTTCCCAGACATTTGTTCATGATACCATTTCATTTTTGGCAACACCCGAGGTACATATCCCTTTGATTCGTTACTCGAGGAAATTACAATTACTTCCACTAGTGGAAGAACTCTAGGGTCCCTAAAGGTAAATTCTAGACTAACACTCCCTTCCAAGGGCATATCCCTAGAAAGTGATAATGAATCAAAAAAAATTGGTGAGATGGAACCTAGGTAGTTGCACTTGGCCTCCATCTTCATCTTCCTCTCCACATCGCTAATCCGAGAAAGTGCGTGACTAAAGGTTTCAGTGTCACTCAACTAGATGTCATTGTTGAATTTGGTACCCTTTATTGTTCTAACAATGGCTTCTCTTTCCTTCTTGGCCTTGAGGTAGTACTTGTTTTCAATTACTGACTTTCGAGACGTTAATCTAAGATGCACCATCCTGACACAAAAATTCACAACATTATATAATGTTGGACAGAAAGAATGATGAGCTCATAGGTTCCAGAGCTAAACCTGGTAGCTTTGATACCACATGTAACACGCTAACCCTTCAATGAAGTAAAATTCCTAAGTTTTCACTTTATGAGTAAATAAACTATGTAACAAGCCATTGCAATAATTTTTTTATTTTTCTTTATTGAGATATACGAACAAGATGCCATAACATAATACAATAAGGATTCCATTTCATTATAATAATTTCAGAAGTTACAATCATACACGAATGCATGCATTTACCTACATAGATCAATGAGATTTGGAACAAATAGCTTAAAGAGAGTCCAAGATCCTTCCTTTCAAATCTTGGTTCTCTTGTCGCCTACTGTGGAGGAGAAGCATCACTCAAGCACTTTTCTGCCAACTACAGACTCTTAATGTGGTCCCCCACACATCTATCATTTGATAGATGGACCTTCCCTTTGATAAAGAGATTAGTAGAGTAACTGAAGAACGACAACCAACTGAGCATAGTCTTGTGTCCTACATAACCAGAACTTGTAATCCCACAATCTGGAACTAGCATGTAATACTAGATCACGGTGAACAGACAGTGGAGCCAAAGGTACTCACACTACTTTGGCCAAAGTGTTCTCAAACGGTAATTTGAATGAAGGTCATCTATCACATACACTAATCAGGGCTGAATTGACTTAAGGCCATCTTAAACTACTCATAGGTATTTTCTTCAATGGATAATATATCACCCTAGAGATAACCTATCACCATTTATACATACTTGGAATAAATCTACTTTAACAAAGTAAATACACAAGCTCCCTCCCATACTGGATAGACCATCCTAGGAGTAAACACAATCTATGCTATTTAAATCAATAACCTAGCTAAGAGTAACTCATATTCCACTCATGTTTAATCATATCTAGTATGCAATACCTATGATAAGCATGAATCTCCTATTATGGAGTACATACAAGCACATCATAAAAACTTTCAAGCCATTCTAGTTTCCCTAGATGCAAGTACTCATAAAAGAAAATTCAAATCATTCATGGAGAATAATATTTTATAAATAAAATAACAAAGAAGAATATCCCCATGCTTGTTATCACTTATCCAATCAGTTGACAACAATGCAACTTCCCTGAACAACAACTAGACTGAATTTAGCTTCTCAAGAGATGTCACAATAACCTCCTAATTCTCATGTTGATAAAATACTTCTCTCAAAACTACTATTTCTAAATATAATAGAACTTTCTCTCTCAATATAATAGAACTCTCTTTCTCTCAATATAAAAGAACTCTCTGTCAATATAAAACTAAGTAAATTGATAAAAATGCAGAGTAAAATGCTTGTAGCAATGATGCATCCCAAACAAGTGATTAAGCTCCACTATTTATATAGCGATTTGGTAACTACTCAACCTACAATTTAGGAAAGGGTTTTGACACTATCAAGCATACACAAAAAAACATATATCACAACTAAAAGGTGGTGAACATGTAAGCACTTAGTTAGCTAAAACAACTACTGATCACCTAGGTTGATCGACAACAGTTAGAGACTATTTCAAATCTCCACATGATGGAATTTGATTTGTATTTCATAATGGACATCTACAGGTATAAGGATTCAAAGGTAGCAAGAAACATCAAAATTCACCCTTAGAGTTGGCGCAATTTCCTTCTTTTCAGAAATAGTCAATATTGAAATTGCGACACCAAGCTTGCATCGACCAAGTCTCAACATGAGTTGATTCACTTAATAAATTCATTTGAACAAGTCAACAACTTGTTTATCCGCCTGTGTAGATGTTGGTTTAAGCATATCGACAT
Organism: Sequoia sempervirens; assembly: GCA_007258455.2. NCBI lineage: Eukaryota > Viridiplantae > Streptophyta > Pinopsida > Cupressales > Cupressaceae > Sequoia > Sequoia sempervirens. The sequence goes on along the minus strand of VDFB02000015.1, from coordinate 166,463,327 downwards.
GGCATTTAAAGTTTACTATGTCAAACAATATTCCCATTAAATGCGTCGACTTAGTCTTCCCCGAGTATCGACTGATTGTAGTGAGCTACATTGTAGTATACATGCTCCACTATGCATGGAAAAAAGAGTAAAACTCAGGCTTGCATAATACAGTCACAAGTAACTTATAATCGCTCTCTATCATTATTAATGATAGTCGATTTTAAGTATAGATAATATATTAAATATATATATATATACACACACATTCAATTCACATATAACCATTCACAATTACAATTGTATTGATAAACATTTAGGTGTGGTATGTCTATACATAGACATGTACATGTTGTTAGATCCATTTGATATGCATCTGTATATATAAACATGTATTGCAAATATGTCCCTCTTATCAATATAACCATAATATAACAAGAAAGAACTCCAAAGCACAAATAGATAAACCTCACCCAATAATGCACTCAAAAGTAAGCAAGACTCTACTAATGCAGTCACATCAACTAAGGATGACTTACCAACTTCCCACTAAATGACACAACTCAATTATTCTACTGTGGTGTGTGTATGCTCAAATAGTTTTTGTTATCAGTTACCTGACCAAGTTTTTCTCCTGAGTGATACTTCCCCTATGCCTGGAGGAATTGACCATATACCTTCAACCACTAGTTCACATGCCCATGACAATCAAATGTTCACAAAATATGCAGTCTATGTAATACATCTCCAAAGTTAGAATATCAATTCAATATTCATCCAATCACATAAATGCATTCCTTCATATAATATTAAATGAGATAACATACATTCATAATGCATTGATAAAAGGGTGCAAGCACAATTTATTCATCTCCAAAATTCACATTACATTCATATTTACCATACATAGTAATAGTAAATAGTAATTACAAAATTGGGGTGAATAGAATGATTTTTTTAGATACAATATGTGAAGGAGATTTTGTGTAATCTTTTATGATGTATAATGAATGAAGTTCAATTTCACATGGATGCATAGAATTTGATTGTTAGATTTGGTTTTAATTAAGCAAAGGCGGGTACTTGAATAGGCCACTCAAGGTAACTGCTCTTCACTATATTTGTGGTTATTTTATTTATGTTTCTTGTTTATCATTGTTTCATAAATTGCATGTAAAACAAAATGGATTCTCATACTTTTGTTAAACAACAATGAAAGTTCATGAGAATGCATACATTTGGTTAATCTGTAGTACTCCAAAGGTTAAAGTAAGTTTAGTTACTAGTTTTGAGTTAGTACAGTAATTCTTTATTAGCAACAGTTCAATTACAGGTTAAGTTATAGGCACCCATAGCGATTAGCACTAGTTTGTTTCTTTCACTGTTATGCAATCCTATAATTTTCTAGCAAGTAGAATACCTTAATTGGGATAACCTAGGTAGCCTTAGGTATCTGAATTCACATATAGTGCAACACCATCACAAGTTTACAAACGTTGGTTGATAATTTAATGTATTCTTTACAATGTTAAGTGGACTTTTCAGCTAGTTATACCTCTGAATTGTGTAGCTCTTACCAAGTTTAAATTTTTGGCGTCGTTGTTGGGGATAGTGCTATCTTCATAGACTTGTTTTTAAACACACGCGAAAGTTACACTAACATTGTGTAGGACCGCTACTATAGAAAGTCACATTTATTGTATGCAGAGGAAAAGAGATCCTTTGGAAATATTTCTCACCTCTACACACCAAGAAGCCATAGCAAAAATTGGTGAGTCCAGTACTCAGATCAGGGGTAATACTAAAGAAGAAATTTCCCTATCACCAAAATTTAGTACATAGATAGAGGGGACATACCAAACCATGGGTGATGCAGTGGATAATCCTAAATGCCAAACTTTTGAGTTCCCAATCATGAACCAAGAAAGGGCTACTGTGCCAAAGAATATCCCTCCTTTGGCATTACCAGTCTTTTATGGGTTGGTGGTTGAAGACCTGGATACATTTATCTTTGAATTTTGTGTCCTATGTAGAAGTTATGACTATACCTCTGATGCCCATAGGCTCAAACTCTCCCTGCCACTCTAAAAGATGCAGCCCTAAGATGGTTTATGGGATTAGGCAAGGATGTTGTCCCTGATTGGGATACTATGAAAACATTATTCTTGGTGAAGTACCAAGACTATTGTAGAGGGCTTGATAGGAGGAGAGATTTAGTTTTCAGAATGTCATAGAAGGAGGATGAGCCATTGGAAGATTATATGGATAGATTTCAGTTTGCTTTGAAGAAAAACCCACATAATAGGCTATTTGAAGAATCCCTCAAGTTAGCATTCTTGAGAGGAGTCAATGAGGATTATATGGATTCCCTCAATATTATTGGACAATGGAATATCTCTCAAATACCATTTGAATTAATTTGCATGGTCTACAAAAATTATTCCAGGACCTTCACCAAGAGGCCAAGAAGAGAGAGGACATCCATTATTGGAAAATCATCCACAAGGGTTTCAAAGATAGAGTTAAGTAATTGGTTGTCCAACATGAAGGAGGAAATTATTAGCCATTTGGAAACTTAGTTGGATACTATCCACATCAAGAAGAAGCATGAGGAAGATGAAGCAATGCTCAGTGAATACTACCCCAATTGTAGGCAAAGGAAGGCAAACTGTAAATGCAAGAGGGTGGCTAGTATTCAACAAGACAAAACCAAGAAACCTGATTTTCAGCCACTTGAAGGAGAGGATGGAAAAATATTTTACATAGCTCAAAGAAGGCCATGGAAACAAAGAAAAGGTATGCCACAAGACCCCCTTAACTTCAATTCATCCTTTCCCATTGGAAATCAATATTTTTCTACTTGGAATTCTCAGCCCTAGCCAGCTAATCAAAATCAATGGAAAAACCCTCAACAATGGCCACAACAAAATTTCTAGGGTTCCAATTACAATCCCCAATGGCCAACACAGCAGAACCCGTGGCAGCCTTAATGGCAAAAAGGTTAGTAGTGGCAAAAACAAAACATGAACTATTAGTAGCTTATGCTTCCTCCTCAACCCCAACAACAAGCCGTTATGCCTCCATCAAATTTTACATCTCAGCCACCCATACCACCATAAATACCTGCCCAAACTGCACCTAACCCTAACAACAAGCCTGCCCAATAGGATTATACGAAGGAAGCTATGCAATACCCCACTTATGGGGTAGAGGTGAGTGATGTCCACCTCAGGTCAGGGAAGTAACTTGTTGGACCTTCATATCCTCAAATCATTGAGATGGAGGATGAGGAACCTGCAGTTGAAGCTTTAGACAAAATACCTTTGAAATCTGAGTCAAATCAGCTACACCAAACTACCTCAAGTCCCAAGCCTCCTTTCCCTGAATGCTTAGCCATTCAAAAGCATCGCACACAAGCTGAGACAAACCTGTTGGGTCAACTTAGGGATGTCAATATCAAGATCCCTTTCATCAAAGCTATTAAGGACATCCCAGTCTATACTAAAGTAGTCAAGGACCTATTTCTTAAGAAATCAGGGAGGAAAAGGAAGGATCCTTAGACAGTACATGTCTTAGGAAACTTTGCAGATATCATGTTGAGGAACATAATTGTCCCTAAATACACAAACCCTGGTAGTCCAGTAGTGGACATTAAGATTAATGAGACTCTTATCAAGAACACCATGATAGACTTAGGGGAAAAAATCAATGTTATGACTAAAGAGACAATGCAATTACTTCAGTTAGCCAACCTTAGACCTACATAAACCATTTTACAATTGGTTGATAGGTCAATAGTCAAGCTTGAAGGAATCATTGAATATTTAGTTATTCAATTAAATTCTTGGGAATATTCTACTGATTTCATAGTTTTTGTAGAGTCTAAGGTAATGTATTGTAAACTTGGTAGAACCTACACCATTTAGAGGTTTAACTAACCTAATATTCCACTCAACATTGCTCGAGACTACATTAAATTTTCAACCCAAGGTTTGTAAGCTTGTGATAGTGCAACATTATATATACCTTCAAGGACTCAAAACTACTTAACCTACCCTACTCAAGTTATTCTACTTGCTGGAAACTCATAGAATTAAAAAAAGTAAAAGACAACCAAAACTAGTGGCTACGAGTACCTACAACTTAGACTGTAACCAAACTATTACTAATGAAATGATGTTGTAATAACTCAAAACTGATAAAAAATAACGACTCAACTAAATTAACCTCTAGAGTACTACTAGTTAACCATTACATGCATATTCATAAGCATTCATTAACAATAAGCAAGATATGAGATTCTAGTTAACTTGCATATGATTCATGAAGTAGTGGTAAACTAATAACAACTATTAAACAAAAATAAATAGCTAGAAAATGAAGTGAGGAATAGTATCTTGAGTGGCCTACTCAAATGGTTGTTCTCACTTTAACTAAACCCAAATTTAGCTAACAGATTCTACACATCCCATGAAATTGACTCCATTCATTGCATATCATCAAAGATTACAAAATATCTCTTCACAGATTGTACTCATTCATTATGAATATTTTAGGTTCAAGTTTTCATAATAGATATGAAAGGATAGTATAATGTAGGAGCATTTTTTGGAAAGTTTATTTAAAAGTATCTCAAAATATGTATAAAAACAATAGAAAATGAGCTATTATTTGGACCTATCAGTTTTATAGCCAAAGGTTAATCTTGTAGGATACCCACTCATCCTAGGTAGACCATAGTTAGCTATAGCTGATGCATTGGTTGTAGATCTGGAAATATGATAATATCTAATGGGATTGTGACCAAGAAATTGGTCCTCTATCATATAGCCCAACCTTATGTTGATCTTGAGCAAACTATTTGGCCCACTTTGGATGAGGAAGATAACTATTCTATGCAGACATTGATGACAATATAACACAACCCTCTATTAGATGATCAGGATGAAGATGAACTGATTGCTTATATAATAAAGAATAATTGTGGAAGGAGCCCGCAACAATAGGATTGTCTCACATTCCTACAAAACCCCTTGCAAAGTATTATACCCATCAATTCCTTAGAAGAAATATCTTAGATTTTTCATTCCTTACTACCACAGTAGTGTGTACCAATCATTCCAAGCATTGACCTCTCATTGTGTAAGAATCATCCAAAAAATTAGAATTCATGCCAAGAAAAATGTTAAACATAAACAATGCATTGATTGAAGAGCATCAGAATTCCCTGCACATAGTATTGCAGGCACACGCAAGAGCATATGCATGGGACTACCATGATATGAAAGGCATAGATCCTGAATTATGTATGCATAGGATCTATATCAATTATGGTTATAGAACCATTAGGACACCTCAAAGATGAATGAACCCTGCCTTGAGAGACATAGTCAAAGCTGAACTTTAAAAAATCCTTGATGCAGGATCTATTATCCTATATCTGATAGTGAATGGGCCTCACCTTTGGTCATTATTCCCAAGAAAGGTGGGAAATAGAGAGTTTGTGTAGATTATAGGGAATTGAACACAACCACTAGGAAGGACCACTTCCCATCGCCCTTTATAGATCAAGTGCTTGACTCTTTAACAGGGAATTTTTTTTTTCTTTTTTGGATGGTTTCAGTGGTTACAACAAGGTCAAAATTGCTCTAGAAGATCAAGACAAGACAACATTCACCTGTCCTTGGGGTGCTTATGCCTACTCTATTCTAGCCTTTGGTTTATGCAATGCTCCAACTAATTTTCAGAGGGCAGTGCTCATCATCTTTTTGGATTATGCTCATGACTATATGGAGATATATATGGATGATTTCACCATATATGGAGAAACTTATGAGGAAGCCCTCAATAATCTAGAAAATGTATTGAAGATATGCAAAGAACACAATTTGTCCCTCAGTAATGAAAAGTGCTTTATGATGATGACTCTGTGAATTTTTTTAGGGCACTTCATATCTAGTGCAGGGATTCAGGTTGATCCACATAAAATAGAAATTATTTCTACATTACTCGTTCCATAGAAGCAAAGAGATATCAGAAGTTTCCTTGTCCATGCAGGCTATTACAAGAGTTTTATTAAATATTTTAGTAAGATTGTTGCACCATTATTTGTTTTGCTGACTAAAGATATTGAATTTGATTGGACAATAGAGTGCTAACACTCCTTTGAAGAGCTAAAGAAAGCCTTGACTCAAGCACTTGTTTTAAGGGGACCACATTGGACCTTACCCTTTCATATACATACTGATACTTTATATTTTGCTATTGGAGCAGTCTTGGGTTAGAAAGAAGGTAACAAAGAGTATGCAATCTATTACATTAGCAAGAATCTTCAAGGAGTAGAGCTAAATTATACTATTACAGAAAAGGAGATGCTAGCAGTAGTATATGCCATCAATAAATTTAGGCATTACATAACTGGTTATCCAGTTTTTGTGCACACAAACCATACAACTATTAGATATTTGATGAACATGCCTATAGTAGGGGGTAGACTAGTTAGATGATTGCTCCTTCTACAAGATTTTGATATTACAATAGTGGAAAAATCTAGTAAAGTTAATGTAGTAGCATATTTTTTGTCAAGGTCGACAACACAATCTATAGGAGTAGTAGATAATTTCTAGATGAACACTTTTTTTCTCTTAATGTACATGTACCCTGGTATGCTGACATTACAATTATTTAGTGACAAGGTAGATTCCACCACACTTTTCTCTAAGTGAAAAGAGATAGCTGGTCCATAAGTGTTTTCCATACTCTTGGGTATCTGGTTATCTAGTCTACACTGGCCCTGACAACATCATGAGAAGGTGCATAAGGGAAGATGAAATCTATGATATCATGAAGGCATTCCATGATGAGCCATGTGGGGGTCATTTTGTAGCAAAAATAATAGCATTCAAAGTCCTCACAATTGGTTATTATTGGCCAACTTTACACAAGGATTTTGTCAAGTACACAAGGAGTTGTGATAGGTTCCAAAGAATGAGTAAACCAACAAGGGGTGATGAAATTCCATTACAGCCTTAGGTAACACTAGCTCCCTTTGATAAACGGGGTCTAGATTTTATAGGACCAATCTCACCTAGTTTTAACAAGGAATATATCCAAGTTTGCACTAGTTATCTAACTAAGTGGGTAGAAGTAAAAACATTATAGTTTTCCAAGGGTGGCAATGTGGCTAAATTCTTGTATGAGGACATTTTTACTAGGTATGGATTACCTAGGGAAATTATGATGGTCAAGGTCCACAATTAGGCACAAAAATTCAACACCTTATCACCCTCAGGCCAATGGTTGGGTGGAGGTTACCAATAGGGAAATTGAGAGTATTCTAACCAAGATAATGCAATTACACAAGAAAGATTGGGTTTCTAGGTTACCAGAAGCAGTATGGGCATATAGAACAACTTGGAAAACAACAACTAGTTTTACACCCTATGAGCTAGTATATGGTAAAACAATAGTCCTTCCAATTGATTTTGAGTATTAAACATTAAGAACAATAGTATAACTAGAAATGGATCTCATAACAGTTCAAAAGGAGAGGTTACACCATTTAAATGGACTGGATGAAATAAGAATGGAGGTCATCCATCACACTAAGATAGTACAACAATAAAGGACAAAGTGGCATGACCAATATATCAAAACAAAAGAATTTACTCTAGGAGACTGGGCATTATTATATGATTCAAGATACAAGGATTTCAAGGGAAAACTCCAATCTAGGTGGTTGGGACCTTACAAAATCAGACAAGTCTTTCCTAATGGAGCAATACAGTTGCATACAATAGATGCCATGAGGTCCTCACTTTTGGTTAATGGCCATCGATTGAAACTTTATAAGAAAATAGTTCAGAAAGGGTATTTTATTTTCTCTCTATTTCAATCGTATGAACCTCACAATGATCTAGATACTGGTTTAGAAACAAAGAGTGATGCCTCATTAGCAATAGCTATACCAGGTCATTCAGGTGAATCAAATATTGAGCTACATAGTTCAATCCCTAAGATCACTTAGGGTTAATCTCATATTTTACCTCACAAGCACACACAACAAAGTTATAAAGATGTACAAACTTCTTCCAGATGGACCTATCTTATATATATATAGTTGTCAATATTCAGGAAGGGTCTTGTTGTCATAGGGACCTATAGCACAACAAATGTCAATATCCATAAAGGGACCTGATGCCGAAGGTACTTGTAGCACTGTCTAGCAGAAAAATTTAAAATCAATTAGCATGACATTAATTGTAGTTCATGCATTTTCAACATTCTTGCATATAGAATCCATTTTTTCATCACACACACCTGCAACACACTTCTTTTATCTCTTGCTATGAATTCAAATTTGAAACATTTGAATTGTCACATCACCAAATACTATTCGTCTAATACATTTCATTACCTTACATCCACCACCTCACCATTCATCTAGCTGCAATTACTTCTTGTCACTTCAAATCCTATTGCGGATGCATTTGAATCAGCTCACATGTTCATCATTCAGTTAGTCACCTCTGACAGGTACGTAAGGTAAATTATCATGATTATCCTATATTTCTTAATGCTTTCATTATATCTTTCATATTTAATTACACATGCAATATATTTATAACATTTATTTCCATACTTCCTAATCATACCCTTGCCTATAATGAGTTGAAGTGCAGTCACTTCAACCTTTACGTTGGGGGGAGGGTACAATTCAACTAATTTTTATTGTTTTCCACCTAAAGCCAATGTAACAAATAGATATGGCATGCAAAACCATCATAAAATTGCACCTAATTTTTGTTGATACTTTCAATTTACAATTCACTAACCTTGTGAAATTGAGCTAAGTCGAGCCCAAAACTCATTTTTGAGCTCAATTATGTTGATACCAAGAAGGAGAGTTGGAGTTATGGAATAGTGGTAGTGGAAGTGCATGAGGAAACAACAAAAAAGAGAAGGGTTTGAGGATGGTGAAGTGAATTGAGCTGAATTTTCAAGGTAATACATTCGAGTAGAGGTAAAATATTGACAATGGGAGGTGATGCTATAAGGAGAGAGTCATCGGCTCATAAGCAAATACTAGAAGGTGCAATGGTCTTACCTATCTCCACAAGAGTGGGTTGGATCAATTATTTCTTGAAACTAATTGAATTTGGAATTGATATAGCAAGAAGGTTTGTAGCCACATTGGAGCATGATGAATCAATAGTGAAAAGGTTATTAGTGGATGCATCTGAAGTTTCCATAGCATAGGTTTTTGGTTTACCTAGAATTGGAGTAGAGTTTCTAGCACATGCAGATGCAGTGGTTGCCAGAGAGGAATTTTGTAAGTGAGGAGACTTTGGATTCATCATGACAAGGTAAAAGAGGCTCTCTCTTCCATGGTTTTGGGATAATTGTGCTTCCTATGTCAGTAGGTATCTTACTTGTGATGATAGACAAAATCTTTTGTATATTGTACATTGTAAATTGCTTAGTCACCTTCGCCACAATAGGCTGGTAAATATGCCAATTTTCTTTATACTATGTTGAAAAAATAGCATCAGAGTATTAAAGGAAATAATGTGACACTGCCTTATCACACCACAATTTTATTTCCCTACTAGTAAAAAGAAGCTTGAGAATTCAGTACCCACTGGTAGATTGGGAAGGTTTTAAGAAATGTGAAGATATTAACAACTTATTAGAGGCACCTGTAGTACCTGAGACTTTAGAGCCACAAGCTAAACCTATAAGAGAAAATCCTCATGTCTCACCTATGGCTTCACCTACCTATAGCCAAGGTGAGCATGAGGAGCACACTGTGCCAGACTCTAGGTCACCAGTAGTGGAGGAAATTCCATCTTCTTCAAAACCACCAAAGAGGCAGTACATCCACATCATCCACACTTTCTAAAATAGAAAAGAAAAAGAAGGATGTTAAAAAGAAGGATGTTAAAAAGGAAACACCTACACCTAGGCATTCAAGAAGATTAAAGAAATAGGGTATCATTAGGGGAAGTCTGGAAAAACCTGAGGAAGAGGAAAAGGGAAAAGAACAGTAGGAGGAATATGTAAAGTTAGTAGTGACAAACTTCGAAGGGAAGGGAAATATCCCTAAAAATATACATGTACGTATGAAGAGGAAGATATGTGTGTCTACCACTTCTAATTCTAAATTAGAAGATGTGTTTTTTGCTAAGAAAACACAAAAGAGAACCCCAAATAGTCCTACTTATGAAGACTATTATTGTATAGGGGGTTGTAATGAGCACTTTATGGAAACAAAAGAGATGTTTATAGAAGATAGAGATGTCAAGAAAAAGCTTCAGGAAGCTTTGGACAGAATAAAACACTTGGAAGAAAGAAAAAGAGAAGTGTAAGAAAGAAAAGGAAACTTTGATTGAAGGACATACTAAAGTGTTGGAAAGAAAAGATATTGAGATTAGGAAATCAGTAGTCAGGCTGGAAGAAGTGGTAGAAAAAGCTGCACAAATCATAAGATGCATACCTCCAGCAAGGACATATGCACTATTTCTTTAAGAAAATTTGCTAAGTTTTCAATTTAGTAGGCTAATCAGTAACCAGTCGGTAGGGATGAGTAGGAAATTTGAGTTTCTTAATGCTTTTGCTAATTCTATACCAAAGGAGTGGGATCAATTGTGTGAATACTATTTACACAATTATGTGGTGCCAGATGAAATAAAGTGGAATCCTTTGATGTTTGTAGGGGATCTTTAGGTAAGGACACTAACATCTTATTACATGAATGAACAATTCAAGGGAGAAATAATGGAAGAATATGAGGAGAGGGAGAAATGAGTGGCTCTACCAATAAGGAAAGAATCTAAAAACCCTGATGTAGTTATAAATGAATGGTTGAAAGTACTGGATCATAAGGGTGTAGGAAGGAAGATTATAAAACTAAGGATAGAGGATTACAAAAGAATGCAAACATTAGCTATGGGATTGGGTCAGCAATGTTATAGTTACATTCAGAGTGGATGGAACAACTTGACCCTAGAGTAGGAGAGAAAGGGACCTCATTCCATGTACAATTTCATCACCATGCTTGAGAGGGTACACAGATACATGAAAATTGGTGCTAGCATAGGAATTCACTGGGTACCACTTAAGTTTCATCCACCCATGATACTCTATCTAGTTCCACATTGGACTGAGGAAAAGGGTGAGGAGTGTGAGAAAGATGGGATCATCAGAATGAGACAACTTGCAACTTACAGAGGTTTCTACTTAAAGAAAATCAAAGGAGTTGATGTTTTCATGGATCTCAGGGGGATCACCCTACATTATAATCTCTACCCCTAATGTTTATCTTGAGGACAAGCAAAAGTATAGTTGGGGGGAATGATGGGTTCATTTATTAGCCTATTTTCTGTTGTTTTTATGCATACTTTTAGACACTATTAGCCAATCCTTTCAGACAATACTCCTATGCTATGCTATCTTTTCATGCTTATCATACAACCTTGGACCTAAATTATAGTAATGGAAATATAGTTATAATATAGTAGCATTGCATGTTTAATATGTGAGTATGTATGAAATGTGGATGGAATTATGTGTTTAATTATGATAGTTAGATTTGTGTATATATTTTGGTGGATTAACCTTTTTGCAACAACTGGAGTTGTAGTCCACAAAAAAAGGAATATTTGGACAGTGAAATAGGGGAAGTGCCAGATCAAGTTGAATGCAATAACTACCGTGTGGAGACACCTGATGGAGATAGTCATGCATCATTGTGACAAGTTAATAAAGTGTTGGAGGAAACAAATTCTTTTATTAATAGGATTATGCATAAATGTTTGTGTGTTTTACATGCAAATATGTTTCATAGAGTTTCAGTTCTATTAGAGCTCTTCTTTCTTTTCAGTTATGGTTTGAACAATTCAATATTAACTATATAATCTAATATCTAGGAGTTGTAGTTAATGATTGCAGTTAGTTGTTGTTTAGAATAAGACTCCCCCGTGCTTGTATATAGCTGGTGGTTGAGTCCTTAGATTAGTTAGTTGATTCTCAAAAATTTGTTATCAATTACCTTTAGTTTCCAGTTTTCAATTTTCAATTATCAAGTATAGACATGTTGATTATTCAAAATGATTTTTTTGCATACAATCTGTGAAGGAGATTTTGTGTAATCTTTTATGATGTGTAATGAATGAAGTTCAATTTCACATGGATGCATAGAATTTGATAGTTAGATTTTGTTTTAATGAAGTGAAGACATGCACTTGAGTAGGCCACTCAAGGTAATATCTCTTCACTATATTTTTGGTTCTTTTATTTATGTTAGTAGTTATTCCTGTTTATCATTGTTTCATAAATTGCATGTAAAGCAAAATGGATTCTCATACTTTGATTAAACAACAATGAATGTTCATGAGCATGCATGAATTTGGTTAATTTGTAGTACTATGGAGGTTAGAGTAAGTTTAGTTAGTAGCTATGATCAATTTTGAGTTAGTACAATAATTCTTTATTAGCAGTAGTTCAGTTAAAAGTTAAGTTGTAGGCATGTTTGTTTCTTTCATTGTTATGCAATTTTATAATTTTCTAGCAAGTAGAATACCCTAATTAGGATAACCTAGGTAGCTTGAAGTCTTTGAAGTCACATATAGTGCAACACCATCACAAGTTTACAAACCTTGGTTGATAATTTAATGTAGCCTTTACAATGTTGAGTGGACTATTCAACTAGTTATACCCATGAATTGTGTAGCTCTTACCAAGTTTACAAGACACTAGTTTAGATTCTACAGAGATGTTGATCTTGGAGGACGTACCACCAACAAAAAAATAGGAGAGGGGACTTGGAGGGGAGACTGGCAGTAATGGAGAGCATGATTGCCCTTTTATAGAGCCTCCTATGGTACGCACTAGATGACACAGTCACGAGCACAAGAAAGAGAGACAACCTACAAACATGGTTGGACGGTCTATAGGGGGACATTGAGACTATCATCAAAAAGAGGGATAGTATGTGGGAACAGATAGATATGGTACATAGTGATCTAGCCACTGTGACAATAGAGTGAGACAACTTTAGGTCGGAACGAGATGCATGAGGTGTGGAGCGAGGACGCCTGCAAGCTGACATGGATCGATACAAGCAAGAGAGAGATGCCACCCAGGCACAAGGCAGAGGGGTTGAGATCATGGAGATGTGACAACATCTGGTGAGGGATAGCCATGATGCCGAGTATTTTCAAGACTTGTACCATGCAATCATCCTTGAGGTTGAGAGGAAGATATCCCTTTTATAGGTATTGAACATGGGATGAAGTGGATCATTACGATTAGGGTTAGTGAGGAGTGGGTCAGTGGGGCCACCACATGGAGGAGGAGGACTGAGTGGATTAGTTTTTTCATCCCCACACATTTAGATGTGGGATGCAACGAGTAGAGGAGACATGTAGCAAGTGAGTCAAGTGACAGTTTTGGAAGAGTACAAGTCTTTGTGACAGATGAGAGATCATGTATAGGAGGTTGATGATTCTTTGATTAGGATGTAAGTTTTGATGATAGCATTCATTGATTGTTTGATTCATACATTATTGTGTCACATTGATTCAATACATTTGTTGAATCATGTGTATATATACTTTCATTTTGATGGATCATGTAATGTATGTATGTACCTATACACAAATATTGTATTATTTTGATGATGTGTATGGATGTATTTGATGGAAATTGTGATTTTGATATTGATATATGACACAGAAAATTACCATTTGGTGGATTATGGATATGGATATTTATGATGTGCATGTGTTTAGGTGTGGATTATTTATTATGTGGATGATGTATATATGGATGTATGATTTATGATTATGATGTATAACAGTGATTATGTTTATGTGATGGATGTATGCTACTGACGATTTTTTATGCAGGATATATAACGATGTGTATGATATGTATATATGATGGAAATTAATGTGTTTATTCTAGGATGGATATGTATGTATGTATGATATGATTTATGAGATATTTTGATGAAATGTGATGTATGTAATATTATATATAAATACAAATGAAAAATGCAATGTAACTAAATGACAGATGTAATGGATGAAAATGTAATGATGATATGTGATGGCACTATCTAATGGAAAAAATGGATAATGCAATGTAACTGGAATACAACTAAGATGCCTAATGCACACTAAAATGATAATGAAATGATGGACAAGAATCTTAAAAGGTTAAATTTTAAACAACCTAATGCAATGAATGTAATAATGAAATGGTAAAAAGATGTTAGGATAATAACTCCACACAACTTAGTGCAAATGCAATGACTATGAAATCATGAAAATATGCTTAGAATAAGAAATCTTAAAAAACTTAATGCAAATAAAATGATTATGAAATGATGGAAAGATGCTTAGAATAAAAAATCCTAAACAATTGAAGGCAAATGAAATGATTATGAAATGATGAAAATATGCTTAGAATAACAAATCCTAAAACATTTAATGCAAATTAAATGATGACAAGATGCTTAGAATAACAAATCCTAAACAACTTAATGCAAATAGAAATGAGAAAAATATGGTTAGATGACAGGTGTGACCATAATGTACCAGCCAAAACTGAACCAATTTGATGAGGAAATCGGAATGGGGAATACACTTGCACATTCAAAACCCAATGATTAAGAAATTGATAATAGGAATGAGGACAAAAAAATGAGGGAAGGGGAATGGTAGATGGTAGGATGGGGAATTGATAAATTTGATTGACTGCGTATCACATGTATAAGACTGACACAACAAACAAAAGGTTAGTCCAACATCACAAAAAGTCACAAATGGCTTTGGAGGGGATGATGTTGGAAAACCTTAAACATAAGGACTACCTAGCATAACACAAGATTGCAATGGATCTTCGTGGGTACTGTGCGAGGTAACCAGGAAAACACGATCATGAAAAAAAACAAGATATGCACCAGTCAAACCACAACATGATATGATGGATCCTAGCGACCTCGAGTAGATATAGTAGGAAGCTCAAAATATTAAAAAAATGCAAAAGCATCAAGAAATAACATTAAATCTCAAATATCCTTTTCCATGATGACGATGGGTACATTGATGTGGTCTGACATTACGAACGATGTATCCTATGAAGACCAAATATGGAATGATTAAATTCTAGGAATGACATGATAAGGGATAACTAACACACTTTGAAACCTTAGGGGTCTATTGAATTTTTCCATAAGCACCAGCTAGATAGGGACTCTTCGTGACACAATGGACACAAGGATGAAACATAGTGACAAGTATGTACAATGATGGGAACCTAGATGGTGACACAAGATGAACCATATGTAAACTATATACAATTGATGATATCCAACAAGAGCCCAAATAATAAAGGATAGTGAAGCATAAGAATATGTTAGGATCCTATGGATGTATTAAAAAATAAATGGGTGAAGCTCAAGAATTAGGATAGTAGATCTAATTTTTCTAATGCTCAATCAGAATATATCATGATATGGATACCAGGATAGGAACAAATTATGGATATGATGTGGGGATATGAATAAGATGGATAGGATATGTAGATGTATGTAATGAAAGCACACAAAAAAGAGGGATGCTAGGTAGGTAATGATTGAGACGTTTATGAATGACACTTGTTGCCAGGTTTTCATCAAATGCACTTTTCCAAGGTGCCATCGAGGGTGGCTTTCACCATAGGAAAATTTATTTCTTTTTACTATTTTACATTTTTTTTCTTTTTTCACATTTTTTATTTCTTTTGTATTTTCTAATTTTGAAAGGTGGGATGACTCAATTGATTTAGGAATTCAATCGCTTGAGGTGGATGGCATTGATAGGCTCATCCAAGGGTTCATCTTTAGGTGTAGCTAACTGATATGCTCCTGAACCATACTTTGCAGTTATGACACAGGGACCCAACCAATTAGCCTTGAACTTTCCTTTCTTTTCTCGGTCCTATTGAGTACGCTAATTCTCTTTAAGGACAAGATCACTAAGTTAGAATTTGTGAGGTTGTATTTTCTTGTTGTAGCTTCTTTTCAATTGGTTTTGATAAAGCTTGAAGATGGTTATAGGTGTTAAGGCACCATTCATCTAAAAGTTCTAGCCGGCTCAAGCATGCAACCCTATACTCCTCATCATTAATAAGATGTTTTAGTGAGATGCAGAGTGATGGGAGTTTGACTTCGATTGGAAAGATAGCCTCAACACCATAGACAAGTGATTATGGAGTGGCATCGATAGGGGTATGGATACTAGTATGGTAAGCCCAAAGGGTGGGATTCAAATGGAGGTATCAGTCACGAGCAGTATCATTGACAACTTTCTTGAGGATTTTAATTAAGGTCTGATTAGTTGCCTTAGCCTAGCCATTACCTTGTGGGTAATAGGGGTGGACCAGTGGTGTTGAATATAAAATTTCTCACATAATTGGTGAACATGTTAGTTTTTGAAAGGCTTTTTGTTATTGGTAATGATGGTAGATGGGATACCATATTGGCAGATGATATTATATAGGATGAACTTAGAGATTTGGACTCTAGTAATGAGGGTAAGTGGAATGGCTTCCACTAATTTGGCAATGAGAGTAAGTCGAATGGCTTCCACTAATTTGGTGAAATATTCGATGGTAGTGATGATAAATGTATGGCCATTGGCACCATTCATCTAAAAGTTCTAGCCGACTCAAGCATGCAACCCTATATTCTTCATCATTGATAAGATGTTTTAGTGAGATGCAAAGTGACGAGAGTTTGACTTCGATTGGAAATATAGCCTCGGCACCATAGACAAGTGATTATGGAGTGGCATTGATAGGGGTATGAATACTAGTATGGTAAGCCCAAAGGGAGGGATTCAAATGGAGGTATCAGTCAAGAGCAATATCATTGACAAATTTCTTGAGGATTTTAATTAAGGTCTTATTAGTTGCCTCAACCTAGCCATTACCTTGTTGGTAATAGGGGTGGACTAGTGGTGTTTTCTATAAAATTTCTCACATAATTGATGAACATGTTGGTTTTTAAAAGGCTTTCTATTATTGGTAATGATGGTATATGGGATACCATATCGACATATGATATTATATAGGATGAACTTAGAGATTTGGAGTCCAATAATGAGGGTGAGTGGAATGGATTCCACTAATTTGGTGAAATATTTGATGGAAGTGATGATAAGTGTATGACCATTGGACAAGGAAGGGTGGATCTTTCCAACTAAATCAAGACCCCATTGTGCAAAATGGCCATGGGGAGGTAATGGGTTGCAACGTTTGAGATAAAGCATGTATCAAATTTGCATGTTGTTGATAGGGAGCACATTTCTTGACACATTCACAAGCATCATGCTCCATAGTAGGCCAATAATAACTTGTTCAAAGAAACTTCTTTGCAAGGACCATACTACTAGTGTGAACCCCACAAATTCCACTATGCACTTCATTCAATGCTAACTTAGCTTCTATATCATTTAGACATCTCAGTAAAGAACCATGATACCCTTTCTGATACAAGGGTGTCTCCAAGGATTGTATAGCGAGATGAGTGTTGGATAAATGATCGACATTGGTTTCGAGTAAGGTCATATGGGAGGATGTTCTCAAGGCATATCAAGTAGGGACCCAATTGTAGCCATGGCATTTTCTACTTTGTTTTGAAGTTGAGGCACTTGTTCAAATTGGATGTAGCCAAAATAATTTTTGAAATCATCAACCATGCGGTTGTAAGGAAGAATATTATCATAATTGGTCTGAAATTCATCATTGACTTATTTAATGATCAGTTGTGAATCACCATAGACACGTAGTTGATTAATACTCTATTGGAATGCAATTCTCAAACTAGTGATTAAAGCCTCATATTCTGCAATGATATTGGTACATGGGAAGGCTAATCTGAAGGATTTGGGTATGAAGTCAACTTGAGGGGTGGAAAAGAGGATACCTGCACCTAAACCTATAGACACATTTGTCTAGTTGAGGCCTATTTTACATCGTTTTATTGTGTTTAGACACATTTTTGGCCTCCTAGAGCCTTTTCGGACCTGTAAGGCACCATGTCCTCTTTTTTCATGAGATCACCCAAAAATTGAAATTTTCGTCCAATCTCTCGAGGGGGCAATATATTGGCATGTTTTCTCTCGCTAGGCAGCAGTGGGGCAAGATTTTAGAAAGCAATTTTTTTTGGCTTTGATCGAGATCATTTATTCTTTGAACCAACACAACGAGTGCATTGCTTCAAAGAGGGAAAAAATGTAGACAAGTAAAATGTACCGATTGACATTGTGCATCTGATCCCGCCTACTAACATCGTTTCATCCTGAATCATCCTTCTGTCTAACCATTTAATCAAGTTTCCTTATTTGATTAAATTCATCAATTTCCCTCCCTTAATTAAATAAATCATTTTATCTAATTAAGTCTCTTTGTTTTGTTAATTAAATCAATCCATCTGATCTAATTATCCCTATTTAATTAAATAATTAATTTTATTGGATTAAGTCTCTAAAGTCTATCTATTAAATTAAATAAATTAAAACCTCATTTAATTTAATCTAGCATCATCTCTTTTAATTAAATAAATCAAAATCTTTATTTAATTAACCTCTTATCACCTTCCTCTCATATTTGATTTAAATAAATCCACAAATCTAAGTCAAATTTGTCACATCATCTAATCCCCTTCATTAAATTAATTAACCTTGATTAATTTAATCTCTTATCATATCCCATCCTCCAACATTTACCACTTGCACATGTAAATAGATTTAATTGATTTATTAAATCCCTATTTTCCTCAACAAGGCATCTTTTTGGAATATTCTCCAAGTTTGAATTCAAAAATCCAAGTTGACATGTACATCCAACAAGGAATTTACTCCATCTTACATGTCCTTTGCCTTGAGCCAAGTGGCATTTAATGCATTTTCCCTTCCCTCTTGCAAGTCATTTCAACAAAATTCAAATTCAAAAATAGGCATTTATTGGCACAATCCTCAAAACTTGCACATCCTCCATCCACTCATAGGTTGACAAGTGGCATCTTTCCATTGGTTGAATGTTAGTCCCACATTGCTCTATTTTGGGCATTCATCCATCAATCTCATCTATAAATAAGAGGCTAATCTCCTCATTTGGGAATCCACAAATTATGCAAAGTTACCATGCTCAAATATCTATCAAATTTCATCCATCATCATTGAATCTTAGCTAGGTTATGCAGGTTTTTACCTTGGAGCACTCATCCTTCATCAACAAAGTGGATCACTCATCAACACTCATCAACATACATCAATCTTGCATCATAGAAGTAGGGAAAGGGCCAACTTTCACATCAAATTGGCACCAATTCCCCCATGGGATCAAGAGTTTTCTTGCTTAATTAGGATTCAATCTTTATTTTGTTGTTTTCATTGTGTTCTTCATTGTTTTCCTAATTTGAGCTATGTTAATGGATTTCATGGGGAATCCTTGTTCTTTCTTGCAACTTATTATCTAATGTGTTTGTTCTCATTGTTTTGCAGGTATTAGGATTGGGGTTCACACATTTGGCACTAGAAGGAGGGCATAATCTCATTTTTAATCACTTTTTCCTAAAAAATTTTGCATTTTTGTTTATGCATAGAAAAAATACAATGTTGGAAGCTCAGTGTCACCATATAGCACCGTTGACTCTCCAGCGTCACCAAACAGCATTGTTGGAAATTCAAACTGTGACGCTGAAGTCTTCCCGCCCAAGAATTTGAACTTCAAACCGCATTGTTTGACCATTTTGACCCACGAGATTTTTCAAAAAAATCAAACAGCGACCCTAAGCAAAAGAGCGACGCGGTTGAGCTCACTAGTCTGGACACAGAGCGGCGCTGACTGGTAAGCGGCGTTGTACAACACCGCTGAGAAATCAAACTTCGACGCAGTCATAGGTTGCGCCGCTAGCAGGGAGTAAAAAGTTGAAATTTAATTTTAGCACGTGCTTTTTGTCAATGATGAGTTTATCTTCTATTTTTTGCTTTTTAACCTTTGTGTTTTGTAGAATCTGACTAGTTTTCTCTCTTGTAGGTTGGATCAATTGAAAATAAAAGAAGGAGAAGCATGATGATGGTATCTCACAAAATCAAAGTGTGTTTAAACACTTTAGTGTTTGCTTAACACTCTTAGGAAACTATTATTCCTTTTTTCTTAGGACACTAATTTCGTTTGGGTTTTAAAAAGAATCTTTTCAATTTTTTGCAAAGGCTTAAAATGAACATTAGGACTATAACTTATTAGAGTTTGTTTTTTTGGTTAACAATTGAATAAAACAACTCTCATTTGTCCTTTGGTGCTTTAAAAAGAACTCACATTTGCTTTGTCGATTTAAAACAAACATGTGCAACTTTTTCTTCGTGAGGGCTTACTCAAATTAACTTCATTGAAAAAGGACGTATGTGCTTCTCTCGCACTTTATAGCGATCTTGAGAATCAAAAGGCCTTTTTTGTGATTTTAGGTTGAGATAAAGCAATCACCTCCACACTTCATTTTGGGTTTAAAATTGAACAAAATCTTGTGTGAGTATGATTAGAGCATTATTGCGTACATTCTCTCTCTTTGTTGCAAACAAAGATTGGTCGAGTTACGAATATTATCTTTACTCGCTTTTGTTTATCTTAGAGGGCCTGCCTTGGGAAAAAAGTACTCACCCAAGGGAACGACTCAACCGGTAACACTCTAAAGCCAAGAGTATTTCCAACCGGGATATAAATGTGGGTATTGGAATAAACGCTAATTTCACACGGTTGGCTCCGATGAGATGGATCCGAAAGGGGACTCTCGCCATATGGGTCAATCTCTACGAATGGAAAGTCCTAATTAAAACCCATGTTTTAGAATTGCCAAAATTCTTGATCTATTTGTTGGTGCAAGAACGGTCGTTCTGAAGCCACCCCACATTTTTACTGTCTTTTAGTAGAAATGGAAAGCATTCCATGGGAGTTTCATGGGTTTTGATGCGTGGCTGCCCCGATTGACGTTAATGAGCCGTGGAGGGGAGCCAGTGGGGTCAAGCATCTAACTATTCGCTAAAGATAAGCGTAGCTAGACTTGTCCAAGTGGGAATCCAACAAATATTGTCTTCCACATCCATAGGGTTGTACTTATTCTTGGTGGAAAAATGCTTTGCTTGTTTGAAAACATCTTGGAAACAAACACTTGAACATCATCAAAATTTCAAACCCTTTACGAGACAAATACAATTGACTCAATTCATGTGTTATTACTTTCCCTTTGGATTCACATCCTTAGAGGTTTCTAAACACATTGGATTACATCTCAATTTGTCTACTCAAGATAGACAATAGGTAACCCTTGCCTTGAATTGATCGAATTTCCACATAACATATTTTGTGGGATTTGAAGAAATTAAGACATTGGACAGCTGGTTTGGAAAACTAATCAAAGAAGTGTTTGTGGTAAAATAAAGTCATTAAAGCAAAGTTAAACAAAATGAACTCTCACATGTGTTGAAACCTCATGATTTTCAAGAAGACAATCCCAAAACAAAATTCATTGGTTTAAAATCTGGAAATGTATGATCAAATTGAACCACTTCTTCATTATAAAGGTTTATAGAAGCATTGCATGTTCCTCAATACTGAGGTTTTAGGTAAATAAAGTGTATTTTTTAGGTTCATCTTAGGATCAAAAGAAATCAAAATCTTTTTTCACCCATCCTTCAAACATCAAACCAAAAATCATCTCATCATCACCTTTTGAGAAATATTGAAACTATCCTTCATGCTAAGCTTTTTGGAAAAAGTTAAAATCATCAAATCCTTGAGACAAAATCCTTGAAATCTTTATCAAATCATCTTTGGCTAGGCATGTGTAGATGCATCCTTTTGCATATGCTTAGTCAAAGTTATCAAACCATCTTGTTTAGCTAGGTATATGTAGATGCATCCTTCTTCATATGCTTGGTTAAATTATCATCTTGTTTGAATAGGTGTGGGTAGATGCATCCTTCTCCCTACACATTCAAATTATCATCCTTTGAGAAAATCTACCCCTTTAGATAATCATCCAACATCTTAGGGTCTATTTGTTCAAAATCAAAGCAAATCAAAATCAATCAATCAAGGACAATCCAAGAAAATCAAGATCAAAATTTGAAACATATCTGAAAGTCCCAAAAGTCTAGCATCCCCCTCAAGATTTATCAAAATCCCAAAAAATCCACATCATCCATTTCTTGCATCATCATCATATCACCTTTCGATCCTCAAGATATCCTAAAATTTTCTCTTTTGTGCATAAAGTAAAGATCAATCCAAAGAATCAAGAGATTCATCTCCCATATTCTTGAAAATTGATCC
Organism: Sequoia sempervirens; assembly: GCA_007258455.2. Classification (NCBI taxonomy): domain Eukaryota; kingdom Viridiplantae; phylum Streptophyta; class Pinopsida; order Cupressales; family Cupressaceae; genus Sequoia; species Sequoia sempervirens. The sequence goes on along the minus strand of VDFB02000015.1, from coordinate 166,440,971 downwards.
TTGTTTTATGGTTCAAACTAGATCTCAATACAAGAAGAACATCGAATCCGACAAAGAAACACTCGCTTCAAGTGACCTAAGCCAAATGAATGTCGAAATGAATCCCGTCGAATCAAACAATCCTTTGAATATCTCATCATCACAAAATCCACAAGAGGAAACCCAAGGAGAAGATCTTACCTTTGGGATGTCGCATGAAGAAATAACTGAAATGCTCCAAAATTCGGAAAACCATAAAATCATCAACATCATGATGAGGCTTAACCCTTCATTATACATGCTTGAGCTAGCAAAACAAGGGTCCAAATTACCTTTGGATTTCGATGTGAGTACTATAGTGGAGACATATTTACCTCCAATCTCATCCACCATCCCCATCTCATCTATACCCCCATCCCAAAACATCACCCAAAACATTCCAGAAATCACATCTTTTGCTCCAACCCAACCCAATGTCAATAAGGGAAATGCATTTCTCAATGCTATTCAAACACACCCCACCCTTGTTAAAAATCAAGAATTGGATGCAAATACCATCTTGGAACAAAACATACCCCAAAATCATCATCCTTCTATGCAACACCTCAAAATTCTCTCCTCACAAATCCGCAAGAGGAGGGTGACATGTTCGAACCTGGGGGCATTTTCGACACCACAACATTTTCACAAGAACTCACACCCCTCACATTTTCACCTCTTCCACCATTTCCTTCATCATCCACACCACTCCTTGGATTAGGGCTTCCCCCTTTACCAAGTATCAATCAAAACTTTTCATCGATATCGCAACAACAGATGACAACTACACAAGCAATCGCGACATCATCAACCACTCCCCTAACATCACAAAGCATGGTCTCTCAAGGACCAACTACATCAACAACACCATCCACCACTCAAATCACCAACACGACATCACCACTCACCACAACCACAAACGCCATTCCAAATCCACCACCACCCCCACCACCACCAACTTCTAGCATATCAAGCCAATACAACATGGCATTGCAAGCAACTCAACAAGCTGCTTTTCAAAGGGGATTCCTACAAGTGCAAAAACAAAAAGTTGCACAACTATCCGCTCACAAAGCCGCTCAATATTCCTAAGCATCCCAAGCCGCATTACAGGCACAACAAGTTGCACAATCCCAAGCGTTATTACAACAACAACAAGAAGAAGCCGCTCAAGCTGCGCAAGCTGCTCAAATAGCCCAAGTCGCATTACAAGAACAAAAGGCTACCCAATCCCAAATCCTAATGCAACAACAAGCAACACAAGCACAAGCCCAAGCACAAGTAGTGCAAGCACAAGCTCAAGCTTAGGAAAATTCCCAATATCAAGTACAACACACACAAGCACAGGCACAACTTCTTGCACAAAAACAAGCAGCACAACTGTAAGCATATCAACAAGCAATAAAACAATATCAAGAACAACAAGAAGCAGCCCAACAACAAGCATTGTTGGAACAACAGTAAGCACAATAGCACCAACCAACCCACCCATCCAAATCGAAACACCCTAGAACACCTTCATCCCACCCCCTAATCCGCAAAATGATGTAACGACACAAATCAGGTTGCTCTCACAACAAGTACTTGATCTTCAATTAGGGCGAACCATAAAAACACCAAGAAAATTGTGCCCCTATCCATTTGATAGGAGCCTAGTGATGAAACCATTCCCCAAGGGATTTGAGATCCCCAAGTTTGAAAAATATCGTGGGATGGGAAACCCTGAAGATCACATCAGGGAATTCCAGGTTAATTGCATAGAAGTCGCATATGACGATACTTATCTGATGCGGCTATTCCCTAGGATTTTGGCTAGTCACACTATGGAATGGTTCTCTCGCCTACCTACAGGTATCAAAATATTCCAAGAAATTATAGATCGATTCATTAAAAACTATGCATGCAATATTGCAATGGATGTCAGTCTAGAAGAATTCTCAGCTTTGAAACAAGGAAAGGGTGAATCATTCGCTTCAGTCCTACAACGATGGTGATCCAAGGCCAATCAGAGCAAGTGGACCATGCCCAAAGAACAACAAGTTTGCACCATTATATCCAACCTTGATGGCCTCTTGGAATTTTATCTCAAGGTACAAGGGATCACCACATATGAACAGTTGATCTCCAAGGCGCTCAACATCGAACAAGCCCTTATGACTCAACCCGTGGGATTAACTTCATACCTCGAACAACAAAATAACTTCCCACCGTCCAATTACAACGATAAACCTCGCAGATGGGCAAGGAGAAAAAATGTTACTAATGATGGTGTTATCGACGCCAAAGTACTTATAAGTGCCCCGCGCCAAAATACACCCGCACCACAAATCCAAATCCAACACCCAAACAATCATCACGCAATACAACAACCAAACAACAATCCAACAATTAACAATCTCAATGATCAAAGGGGACCACCCCAATGGAACAAGAGTTACCCCAAGCGAAAATACACTGATTTGGGGGAACCACTTGAAGTCATAATGAAGAAGCTGATAAACGAAAAACTCGTCAAGGCTCCTACCTTTGAGAATTACCAAGAACCGGATGTGAAACCTCCTTGGTATAATGAGAATCAATTCTGTGAATTCCATAAAATCAAAGGCCATACCACAAATAGTTGCATGAGATTAAAAAACATAGTTCAAGATCTCATCGATTAAAGGTTATAAACGTGGAACAACCTACAGGAAACCAAGATCTTAAGATATACATAAATCTGATGCCTAATCATGGAAATAAAGGGAATAATAATAACACCAATAAGGGGAAAGGCACCCACACAGACATGAATCATGTGTATGAAACTTTCGTCACCTCCCTAGATGAAAAATGCATGGTCATCACCATCAAAGGCGCCCATGCCAATTGTGGAGTCACCACAAGAGGCGGAAAAGTTACCATCGAAGGATCATCCCAACCAAAGAAATACCCTACATCTAGATCTATTCGTAATGGCTATAATGTCCTAGATCAGATCAAAAGAACGCAAACGCAAATCTCCATCATGGAGTTGCTAAAAATCTCATCTGCCCATAGGAAAATCCTTGAAGAAGTGTTGGCTTCATCCACTGTCCCCGCAGATCTTGATGCGGAGCAATTCCAAGCTATGGTCGGAAATATCATTATGCCAAATCTCCTCACATTCTCTGACTAGGATTTCCCCACTCAACCATCTCACAACCGTGCACTCCACTTGGAAGCCATCGTACACAAAAGCAAAGTCAAAAGGGTCTTGGTGGATGGAGGTGTGGGCTTGAATATTTGTTCTCTCAACCTCATCAAACAATTGAAAATCTCAAAGGATTCTATCAACAAAGGAAAGGGTATCACAATAAGAGCATATGATGATCAGGAAAGACTGTCTCAAGGCACAATCAAACTCCCTATTCAAGTAGGGCTTGCTATCATGGAAACCACTTGTCAGGTCTTGGACCTCGACTTGCCATATAACATCCTCCTAGGATGCCCATGGATTCATGCAATGAAGGCAGTAGCATCGAATTTCCATCAATGTGTGAAATTCACGCATGAGGGACAAGAAGTTACCATCCATGGAGATCCCGAACCTTTCTCCTATTGGAAAAGCCTTGAAGAAAAGTACTATAAAATCCCCCAAGTACGAAAAAATGATGAGGGCCCATCTACACCATACATCGATCCTGCCACTCTCGCATCCACTTCTGCGACAAAGACACCCACCACTCCCACCATCCCCACCATCTCTGACATTAAGGTTATCATCCAAGTTAATGGTTGTGGAAACTACAAGCTCCCTAATAATGCTTTTGTGGTAGGAGAGTTGCCACAATCTCCTAGATCATGAGGACCTCCACAAATAAATGAAGCCTCCACATCCCAAATGTCTCTTGAAGACTATCCCAACTTTACAAGTTGGGGAGATCTTGGATGAGAAGTTATTGAGGTAGATCCATCTCATATGCTATATCGAGATGAAAGACCTGTAGCTAATTTACCAATGGATGATAGAAGTAAGGGTCTACAAATGATGTTCGCAATGGGCTATGACTGAAACCAAAGACTTGGGAGAAACGACAACAGGCTTATAATACCTATCATTCTAGAGACGTGAGCAATAACAAATCTTGGCCTTGGATGTACCCCTCTGAGTATAACCATACATGGCTGAAGTCCTCCAGTTAGAATGGTTAATAATCCTCCTCAGCCAACTGCAACAAAACTACGCTTACCAATATCTATAGGTCGCATCATAGATAACTTTACATTTGATATAACCGACATCTGTAGTAGTAGTGATGACAAGGATACCACAACCAACTTACCTAAGCTATTTTAGGATACCACTCTTTGCACGATTAGCACCCTATCTTTTGAAACAAACCACCAAAATCATGAAATCTGCCTAGTATATCCCCAACTCATCGACTACGACCAACGAGGACCACTAGTTCTTGATACATTCAAAAATGATGAGGCACTCTCAGAATTCATGGGACTACGGGATAACATTCCATGTGGGGATCACAAAGCAGGGTTCATAATGGAGTTAGATACACATGCCTATTATGGGAAAATGATTGAATCCCTTAGTCGCAAAAGTGAAAAATTAAGAATAATATCCAAGTCATTGAGTGAAAACCACACAGTGGCACTCTCTCACCAGAAAAAAGTAAAAAGAAAGGATGCATCCGACGGTGAAAATCTCTCTGAAGTACTCGAGGATGGGGGATTCAATTTTCCTTCTAGAGCTATTCATCAAGAAAAAATTGCAGTCCTGGCAGAAAGGTGCAATCCGGTCAATCTAGGAATAGAGGAAATCCCGCACATCACATTCTATGTGGAGTCACTACTATCAGAGGAACAAGAGCTCCTAGCAGCCTTCCTAAGATAGAGACAGATAAACTTCGCATGGAGTTATGCTGACATGCTAGGACTTGATCCAGAGACCGTGGCTCACCACTTAGCAATATATCCAAAAGCAAAGCCTGTTAAACAAAAACTTCAAAAACTGCACCCTCAAATTGCCTTATTCGTCAAAATAGAGCTAAAAAAGCTATTGGATGCAGGATTCATCTGACCGATAGATTATTCAAAATGGGTGTCAAACTTGGTACCTATTTCAAAACCCGATGGGAACATCAAAATTTGCGCAGACTTCAGAGACTTGAATAAAGCATGTCTGAAAGATGACTTCCCACTTCCCAACATTGACGATACTAGACATGATAGTCGAACATGAAATGTTGTCACTAATGGACGGATTCTTAGGGTACAATCAAATCATGATAGCTAAAGAGTACCAGCATAAAACAACTTTCACTTGTCCATGGGGGACCTACTGTTGGAATATGATGCCATTTGGCTTAAAGAACGCAAGAGCAACATACGAAAGGGCCATGACATTGATATTCCATGAAATGATCCATAAGATGGTCAAAGACTATGTTGATGATATTCTAGCCAAGTCCAGAAAGATAAAAAATCACATAGCAACCCTAAGTGCCATTTTTGACAGGCTGGAAGAATACAAAGCTAGATTAAACCCAAAGAAGTGCATCTTCGACATACAATCGGGAAAATTGCTAGGATATATAGTGCCAATGAGAGGTATCGAGGTAGATCCAACAAAGGTAAAAGCAATCCTCGAGATGGGGGCACCAAAAACATTAAAGCAATTGAGAGGTCTCCAAGGTAGACTTCAATCCATTCAAAGATTCATAGCATAGTTGGCGGACAAACATAATCCATATTCTCACCTACTCCACAAGGGAGTAGCGTACAAATGGGATACCAAGTGTGAAGAGGCATTCAATAAAATCAAAGAATATCTACTGACAACACCAGTCTTAATGCCACCAATCCCAAGAAAACCATTGATTCTATACATGTCAGCAACAACAACAGCCCTTGGAGCTCTCTTAGCTCAGCATGAAGAAAATGGAATAGAAAGGGCTATCTATTACATTAGCAGAACAATGGTTGGACATGAGCTAAACTATTCATTCATCGAGAAAGCATGCCTCGCAGTAGTGTTTGCATCACAGAAATTCAGACATTACATGTTGGCACACAAAATAAAACTCATCACCAAAATTGACCCTCTCAAGTATCTACTATCAAAGGCAATGCTCATAGGAAGAATGGTCAAATGGGTGATGATATTGTCAGAATACGAGATTGAATATGTGGAGCAGAAAGCAATCAAAGGCCAAGTCATTGTAGATCAGCTTGCAGAAGCACCAATCTATTTAGAGAATCCTCTCGTCTCAAAGTTTCCAGATGAATCCATTTTCAATCTCAACGTAGCTGACCAATGGAAACTGTACTTTGATGGCTCATACACGCAGCATGGATCAGGAGCCGGTGTCTTCTTTATCACACCACAAGGGGACTGCATGTACCGAGGTCCTACAAATTGGCATTTCCCTACACCAATAACATTGTAGAATACAAGGCTTTAACCATAGGTCTTCGAATAGCAGTGCAATGGAACATTATAACTCTCAAAGTATACAAAGACTCCCAATTGATAATAAATCAAGTGAATGATGAATACCAGACCAAGGACGACAAGCTCACTCCATACAAGAAATTGGTGGAGACTCTCAAAGAATCATTCATTGAAATTACATTTGAGTAGATTCTGAGAACCAACAACAGAGCAACAGACGCCATAGCAACAATTGGATCCTTGCTCGACATCCCCCACAATGTTCCAAAATATGAATTCCTGATTGAGCAACTTCTCGTGCCTGCATCTGAGGTACCAAAATCAGAATTTGTGTGTAAAATTGTTGGTCCCAGTGATCCTTGGTACTACAACATTTACACATACCTTCAAATAGGATTCATACCCACTGACTTACCCTCAAACCTAAAATGAACCTTTGTCAAAAAGGCATCCAGATTTTTCATCCTAGGAGATACCCTATATTGTAGAAGCATAGAAGGAACCTTACTGCGATGCTTAAAAGTTGAGGAGGCATTAATCGCTCTAACTGAAGTACATAACGGTACCTGTGGTTCACACTCGAGTGGAATAACCATAGCCAAGAAACTACTGAGGATGGGGTATTATTAGCCCAGAATGGAAAGAGAGGCACATGATTATGCAAGAAGGTGTCTACAATATCAGCAACATGGTGACCTCATCCATGCTCTAGCTCAAGAGCTTCATCCTATTGTCACACCATGCCCCTTTTCACAGTGGGGACTTGATCTCATTGGAAAAATCACACCCACTTCATCTAACTGCCACAAATTCATCATAACCACAACAAAGTACTTCACTAAGTGGGTGGAAGCCATACCCATGAGTATATAACTTGGAAGCAGATTTCTAAGTTCATCTTGAATTATCTCATTTTTCGCTATCGTGTTCCACAAGCCATTATCTCAGATAATGGGACACCATTTAAGAATCAGGAGGTTCGTGACTTATGCAAAAAATTCAAAATCCAACATCGCTTCTCCACCCCATACTATCCCCAAGGAAATGGCCAGGCAGAAGCTACAAGCAAGACCATTTTGAAAATCATCAATAAAATAGTCAATGATGCAGGTCGTGATTGGCATTTGCAGCTTAATCCCACCCTCTGGGCCTATCGAACTAGCATCCACACACCCATCGACGCCACCCCTTTCTCCCTAGTCTACAAATCAAAAGTAGTATTCCCCATTGAGATCGAGATCCCATCACTCAGGATATCATTGCAAAACCTCATCACAGATGAAGAGTACCGAGTATCAAGACTAAATGAGTTGGAACTACTGGATGAGCGACATATAGATGCTTTGAATCATTTGCAAGTCTATCAGAATAGACTCAAAAGGAGCTATAATAAGAAAATTAGAAGCAGGACCTTCCATGTTAGAGAACTGGTATTAAAGGAGAATCAGAAGAATGTCCCAAACCCAAGCAGCAAAGGAAAATTTGAACCCAATTGGTTGGGACCATTCATTATCACAACAAGTTACAAGTCAGGGGCATATCAGTTATCAACACCCGAAGAGAAACCTCTGCAACAGCCCATGAATAGCTATCATCTCAAAAAGTTTTATGCCTAAATATTTCAAGGTATAGAACCAAAAAATGCAAAAAAATTAGAAAATGTCTTGAAAAAATGGTCACTTCGGCGAAAACCTGGCAAACAGGCATCTTGGTGAGAACAAAAAAGCAAAAAATCCAAAAAAAAATTTAAAAAAAGATTGAAAATAGTAAAGAAAAAAATCATCCTGTAGTGAAAACCACTTCGGTGGCACTTTGGACAAGTACCTTGGTGAAAACCTGGCAAACAGGTGCCTTGTGTAAATAAGCACTTTCCATCCACCAGGATCTTTATGGCTTGTTCTGCATCATCCATCCATCACGTTTCCATCATCCATCACATTTAGATCTCCATCCATCACTCATCCACCCACATCCGCACCACAGCTTGGTCCTTTTTTCGTATCATGATCCCTCCTAGTACTACTCGGCCCATCCTCAAGGTCAATTTGTCCTGCCTTTATCAGAGTAGTCCATTGCATCGTGCTAGGGGCATGTTCTCATCGGATCAAATTCGTGTATGTTCTTAAAGTCCCAAAATTAGAAAATCCAAAAACATCAAAATATCAGAAAATCCAAAAACATTCAGAATATATCAAAATCTCAAAAACAAGTCAAAAAGTCATTCAAAAATTCAAAAACAAAGTTGTCTTTTCGAACTATGTCATCTTTGAGCTTTGAACGTAGGCAAGGTTAATCTTTGATCATCCCCTGAGACACTTAGGTCAGTCCTTTAGGAGTTTTTCATAATAAACTGACATCTCATCATGTATATCATCGTCTGTAAATCGGTCATCTCGTCAGTCGAACTACGTGGTCTCTGCGTGTATAACATAGGAAAGGCTAATCTGTTGATCAGCCCCTGAGGCCCCTAGGATAAGTCTTTAGGTTAGTCTCTTGGTCAAAATCTTAGAAAACCCCAAAACATCAAAAAATCAAAAATCAAAACATTTGAAAATCTCCAAAAATACCAAAAATAGCCTCAAAACATCTCAAAAAGATCAAAAACATCCAAATATTTGATAAAAATCCATCCATCTCATCTCGCTTGCACCTACAATAACATCACTCATAATAAACGATCATCATCCTCAATCTTTGGTAAGATAATCAGAAATAAGTCTAGTAGGTTAAAAGTGAAAACTCAAAACGTCAAGTCTTAGGTGTAAGTCAATACGTAAACAAGTTGGTCAACTCTTCGCGCTGATAACCTATCATCCAATTGGTCCCATATCAATCATTTGAAAGAATGCTTTGGATAAACGAAATGACGTGCTGCCATCCACTAACATGTCCTAGTATGAATCCTTCCTACAATGGGCATTATCTTTTGGCAATAGTTTCAGTTCTTATCCTTAAAACACATCCCCTTTTGGTTAGCGGTATTTAAGAACATTAGCTTGTTTGTTTACTTTGTCTTCATCATTGACTTATCTTATTTGCAGTCATTCGAAGGACTTCTTGATGATATTCAAACAGAGGATTTAGAGAAATAGGAATGGGACAATGATCATTATCTTTTGTCTGTTGTGCTTTTTGGATGTTCTTGTAATATAACCATGATGAATATTTGCTTTGTTAGGTATGTATGGGGGAGGTTTTGGGCAACTTGCTGACTATTGCATTGATAGGTTATAGCTTTCCGTGTTTTGGTCTGAGGTGTTTGAAACTTCTGAAGTGTATCCTAGCAAGGTTTTCATATGTTAGGTTTGAACAAGAATACTCCAATCTGTTTGTCAAGTCAAAGTCCATCACACTAGGTACAATGCCATCCTGGTTTTCTATACCTTGATGCATCGTATCACGTGTGTTATCAAACAATAAGAAAATTGGCCCTTTGAAAATCCCAATTCCGTGGCAAGTTATCATCATCATTTGCATTTTCATCATCTTGTGTCTTCTTGAAATGACTTCTTTTCTTTCATCCCTTCTTGCTCATCACGCTAACAAAGGTACTATTACAGTTGATTACCATCACCATCATCATCGTTATCGATCCTGCATCCACAAATCATTAGCATATTGCATAAATGTATCATATAGGAAACATATGCATTGCATTTCCACCATCATATAAACATGTTATTATAGCCATTCTTCATAGATAGGTGTATCCATTTTATTACATTGCATCCATTTCTTACATCACATTGCATTTATCACATAAATCATCACATAACATTCATGTGCATAAACATTTCATAACTATTTCACATTACCACTTACAACACAATCATACATAATAGGTACATAAGAATTATAGATAATCCATTGCATACATACTTACATAACATCATAAGGTCATCTCACACATTACATTCACTTTGCATTAACATATCATTGCATCACATTAAATGCATCACATACATTATCATTTAATATGTTTAGGATAATAATATTTGTTATTCTAAGCATCTTAAAACCATCTCATTTGCATCATATCATATAAAACACGACCATTACATCTACATTGCATTAGATCATCCACTAATTATCCATATCATCTCATAAATAACATCCCAATCATTTTAGAATTTCATTGCATAAATCATTTCACATCATTATAAGCATCAATAGGAACATACAAAATTCATTACATGCAAAGCATACATCCATCCATAATCATTTCATATATAAGCAGGATTCACATCATTTCGTGTATACAACATAGATCATTTCCATATCATTTTGCATATTGCATATTACATATCATATCATTTGGCATCATTACACATCACATAAATACATCTGCATAGAATAAATCAACATAATATAGATCTGTTAGTCATACTCAATACATAATGCATATATCATCGGAAATAAATGCATCCATAAATACATCATACAACATCATAAACATCATTGCACAACATATAGAAATAGAATCATCCAATACATGCATAAGTAAATGGTACACATCACATCACATCAAAATCATCATCGGCTCATATGTATATCATCAATAATGTAATTGTCATAGTACAAAATAATCGGATCACTATACATGTATGTCAACAAGTACAATAGGCCCATCAGGCTATCAAAAAGGAGCCCATAAGGCACAAATAGTATCATCTCGATCAAGGTCTACCGCCTTGTATGCTGCCTTCGCCTCTATCACCATGACTCTCTGCTGGTCTGTGGCTAGTCCGCTACGAGTACTCTGGGACCCATGTTGCTCTAGGTATGGCCTCAGGATAATGCATCCCTATAGGACCGGACGAACACTGTACTCTGAGAGGAGGAGGCTGCCATGCTCTCCAACTATTGTCTCTATCGTAGCTCTGTAGTTTCCTATAGCTCTGTGACTTGTCTCTGTTGTAGGGCCTGATCCCTCTCGGCCTTGAGCTGATCTCTCTCAGTCCTAGCCTGATCCTTCTCAGCTATCATGGTTTGGACCTGGGATTGCAATTGCACAATCAACACATCTCAAGGATCCACCTACCCTGTTGGTTGTGCTCATGGAGGTTGTACCTGAGGTTGATCCTTAGCCCATGGTGGTACACCTGGCGACACCTACTCCTAATCCTACATCTGTACATCTGGGTAGACTGAAGGCCTGACTGGCTACTCATGACATGCACCATCCCTCCATCCTCGTCCTCCCCCTCTGCCTCTCACTCTCTGCCAATCAGGGACTGCTCCTGGAATCGTCAAACATAGGGGAGGCCGGAACCAATCCTTGTATGCTTGTGTCACACCTGGATCTGCAGGCCCCTGATCATAAGCCCAAGGTCGGGCCACTAACTATCTAAAACTGTCGACGGCCTCCGAGGAAAGAATGTATCGCCCCCATGAAACCTGTGACATGGTGCGGGAAAAGACGATCATGGGGCTCACCAAACTGGCACTGTACATGCTCGGGCAGGTATCTCTCAATCATCGTATGCTCTCCCCCATGCATGTAGCATTCCTGGTGGGCAAAGAAAGCTGATCTGCATCACTGGCCCATACGGGCTGACCAAGGTATGGACACCATATAAATACCTGCATCTCGTCCAAGACCCTCCTCCAATAGGGGATCTCATGCTCACTTGTGTGTGTAAAGGACACACCACCTCTGTAGCACCATACGAGGGGATCGTCTGGCATCATCAGAACTGTAAAAATTTGTGGTTGAAGGACAACAATGTGCTCCCACGCCCATATGTGGAGAAGAGTCACGCCTACTCTGAGTGCTCTGCCGTCGAGGTAGACGTACTTGTGGAGATCCCTGTAAAGAGAGGCTAGAAGGACCGACCCCCGAGCAAAATGAACTGGCTTGTTGTGAAACATATGCTCCGAGCAAAGTCCATAACTGGGACTAAAGTATCGACCTCATCTATCTAGGGCAACGAGACCAGAAATAACAGCCGCAACAACCAAGCGGAAGGGAGGTGTCAGGGTCTTGTGTCACTTGAGCTTGATTTGCCCCTCGCAAATAACGATGTCCTCTATGGTGAGGACTTTCTGGTAGGCATCTTGCCCCTCATCCATATCAAAAATGACCCGTCGACCATGAATCAAAAATCTCAAAATGTACCAAACATCCTCCAAGGTGACGATGGCCTCACTAGTGGGAAGGTGAAACGAAGAGGTCTCGCTGTGCCATCTCTTGGCAAGCGCTAATAGCATCCCTAGGTGAGTGTGAATGGGTGCTGTGTAGGTGATGTACCATAGCCCCATGTTGTGAAGTCGATCTTGATCTCTGTCACTCAGGTCCCATAAATAACCGAATAGCTCCCGCGACCTGTGCTCTCGGGAGTAGAGCTCCCTTGCTGCATCCTGCATTAGGAAGGGTCATCATGTTAAAAAATTTGAAAAATTCTTCACCAGGCGTCCAAGAAACCACTCCAGCGTCGCAATCCGTGAAGGCGCCGTAGTTTGATTTTTAATCGAACTCCAACGCTAGGGCACAAAAGGCCGAAAGCGCATCATCGTGGTGCACTTTCCTTCCCAGTGGCGCACTTTGAAAAGAAACATGACCACCGCGTTGTAGTTTGTAAATCACCCCGCCGGCCACGAGCTCAGTGTCAGAGTTTGGAGTTTATTTTCAAACTCCAAACTCCATCGCCACAGCGCAATTTGACACCAAGCGATGCAATTTGATTTCTGAGTGGCATTATATAGTGCTGCTGCAGAATGACTAACTTTAAATGCATTAAATGAAGGCTAAAAATAAAAAATGAAGCTCAGGTAAGGATCACTTACCGGTGCCCCAATACTAGGTGGCCACTGGTACGTCCGAAATCGATTAGAAATATGCATTGGAAGCTGTTGTTGCGCCATATCGTCAGGAGTTCAGAGCTCAAATCTCAAGGTTGCTAATGGATGTGTGTGAAAATGAATTGAAAGTGACCCCTCAGACCCCTTTTAAGCTTGAAAATTAGGGTTTTTTTCACCCTAATTAGCTATCTTGCTAGGGTTTTGGACCCTTGAACCTATTTTTGTCCAGTTGAGGCCTATTTTACATTGTTTTATTGCGTTTAGACATGTTTTTGGCCTCATGGAGCCTTTTCGGACCTGTTGGGCACCTTGTCCTCTTTTTTCGTGAGATCACCCAAAAATTGAAATTTTCATCCAATCTCTCAAGGGGGAAATATATTGGCATGTTTTCTCTCACCAGGTAGCAATGGGGAAAGATTTTAGAAGGCATTTTTTTTTGGCTTTGATCGAGATCGTTTATTCTTTGAACCAATGCAACGAGTGCATTGCTTCAAAGAGGGGAAAAATGTAGACACGTAAAATGTACCGATTGACATTGTGCATCTGATCCTGCCTACTAACATCATTTAATCTTGAATCATCCTTCTGTCTAACCATTTAATCAAGTTTTCTTATTTGATTAAATTCATCAATTTCCCTCCCTTAATTAAATAAATCATTTTATCTAATTAAGTCTCTTTGTTTTGTTAATTAAATCAATCCATCTGATCTAATTATCCCTATTTAATTAAATAATTAATTTTATTTGATTAAGTCTCTAAAGTCTATCTATTAAATTAAATAAATTAAAACTTCATTTAATTTAATCTAGCATCATCTCTTTTAATTAAATAAATCAAAATCTTTATTTAATTAACCTCTTATCACCTTCCTCTCATATTTGATTTAAATAAATCCACAAATCTAAGTCAAATTTGTCACATCATCTAATCCCCTTCATTAAATTAATTAACCTTGATTAATTTAATCTCTTATCATGTCCCATCCTCCAACATTTACCACTTGCACATGTAAATAGATTTAATTGATTTATTAAATCCCTATTTTCCTCAACAAGGCATCTTTTTGGAATATTCTCCAAGTTTGAATTCAAAAATCCAAGTTGACATGTACATCCAACAAGGCATTTACTCCATCTTACATGTCCTTTGCCTTGAGCCAAGTGGCATTTAATGCATTTTCCTTCCCTCTTGCAAGTCATTTCAACAAAATTCAAATTCAAAATAGGCATTTATTGGCACAATCCTCAAAACTTGCACATCCTCCATCCACTCATAGGTTGACAAGTGGCATCTTTCCATTGGATGAATGTTAGTCCCACATTGCTCTATTTTGGGCATTCATCCATCAATCTCATCTATAAATAAGAGGCTAATCTCCTCATTTGGGAATCCACAAATTATGCAAAGTTACCATGCTCAAATATCTATCAAATTTCATCCATCATCATTGAATCTTAGCTAGGTTATGCAGGTTTTTACCTTGGAGCACTCATCCTTCATCAACAAAGTGGATCACTCATCAACACTCATCAACATACATCAATCTTGCATCATAGGAGTTGAGAAAGGGCCAACTTTCACATCAAATTGGCACCAATTCCCCCATGGGATCAAGAGGTTTCTTGCTTAATTAGGATTCAATCTTTATTTTGTTGTTTTCATTGCGTTCTTCATTGTTTTCCTAATTTCAGCTGTGTTAATGGATTTCATGGGGAATCCTTGTTCTTTCTTGCAATTGATTATCTAATGTGTGTGTTCTCATTGTTTTGCAGGTATTAGGATTGGGGTTCGCACAAAACCATATTGTGTAAATGAACCATCAAAATAAAGCTTCCACATATCAAGTTCAGTGACAGAGAACATCGACACAATTGGAAATTTAGCAACTAATGGATAAGCATCAACTAGTTGATAAGTAATCAGTTGAACCTTAATTGCTTTTTGATCCACATACTCAATGTCAAAATCACTAAGGAGCATAACCAATTTAGCCATATGACCTACTAATGATGTTCTTGATAACAAATATTTGAGGGGATCAACCTTTGAATGAGTTTGATTGAATGACTAAGCATGTAGTGCCTGAGTTTTTGAGAACTGAAAACAACTGCCAAACATGCTTTTTCCATTGGAGTATAATTGAGCTCATATACAAAAAGGGTATTGCTAATGTAATACACTACTCTCTCTTTTCCATTCTCATCATGTTGTGCTCAGAGTGCCCCCAGTGCCACTGAGGTAGTAGAAATGTACAACAATAGTGGTTTACCCACTATAGGAGGCATGAGAATGGGTGGATTAGCTAGATATTCTTTGATCTTATCAAAACCTTTTTGACATGTGGCATCCCATTTTAAAGTGTGTCCTTATGACGCAAATGAGTAAAAGGTTTGCACTTATCAGCAAGCTGAGCAATGAACCATTGAATGGATTGTAGTTCACCCTTTAGACTTCTCAGTTATTTAAGGGTCTTAGGAGGAGGCATATCCATAATTTATTTTACCTTAGTGGGATCAATTTCAATGCCTCTCCTAGATACAATGAAGCCCAATAGCTTTCTTGAAGTGACACAAAAGACACACTTCTTTGGATTAAGGTACAATTGATATTGTTCCAACCAAGTAAATATACATTCCAAGATATGAGGGTGTTCTTCTTGAGTCTTTTATTTTCCTAATAGGTCATCCATATAGTTTTCCATGATAATATAAATTAGATCATGAAACAATCATAACACATAGGTGGCACCTACTTTCTTTAGAACAAATGGCATGACTTGATAACAAAATGTGCCCCAAAGAATTATGAAAGTTGTCTTGTGTTGGTTCTCAACTACAATATAGATCCGATTATACCCTAAAAATCCATCCATGAGTGACAACATGGCATATCCCACTATCAAATAAACAATAATATCAATATTATTGAGTGGGAAGTCATCTTTCGAGCAAGCTTTATTTAAATCTATGGAGTCGATGCAGATACAAATACCCCTATTCGGCTTGGCAACAAGAACAATATTGGATATTTAATTAGAATAGTCAATAGGATGAATGAATCCAACCTCCAATAATTTCTCGAGATCTACATTGACTATAAAAGCTACTTGTGGATGCATTTTACGAAGCTTTTCTTTGACAGGCTTAACATCAGGACGTACATCAAAGTGATGGACTACTAATGTGGGATCAAGTCCTGGCATGTCAAAGTAAGACCATGTGAAATTGATTGACCCATTCTAAAGGATGTGGGAGAATATCTAATACTCTTCTATTGACAAAGAACGAGCTACATATGTGATCCTTGGTTCTGCTTCAATGCCCAGATTAATCTCTTCGGTTTCCTTGATCAAGATGGAGGAACTTATGAGAGGTAAGTACCTATAAGAGAAAGATGAAAATCCTCATTGTCTAACACCTCAGAGGGGTTTTCATTAGATGATGCATCCTTAATTTTTACTTTTGACTGGTCCAAAAGTGTCTTAGAGAGCTTTTCACTAAGAGACCTTGGATTATTTGCTTGTTTTCTATTTTTTTGGTTTAGGTGTTCATCTTCCGCAAAATAGGCATGTTGATCAAGATCATAGAAAAATCCTGATTGATACTCCTCCTCTCAAACCATAAAATGTATGCATGCCTCATCATTAGGAAACACATCAATAGGTGTAGAACCTTGTTGGTCCCAATCAATTAGTTCAAGGATGGAGAAGTGAGAGGTAAATGGTAAAGATGGATGTAGAGAAAAGAGAGGAGACATCCAAATCATCATAAGAGAATTTAATGTTCTTGTCTGAGATGTCTTTGATGATAACAAATTATGTATTGATATTTTTCAACATACTAGGTGATGTTGCGGGTTTCCTTAACATCATATCCAAGTACTTGATGTTTTAGAACAATTGGTAGCTCAACAAGTTAGAGTATACCTTGTTCATTCGCCCCAACCCTCTTCCTTGATAATTAACCTTTTGAGCCCTTTGATGGGTGATAGGATATGCCTCTTGAAAATACTCCAAGAGGGTAGAAGAACTTTTAGGTTCTTCACAGTATAACCATTGACTAATATCCTCTTCAATTTTTTCTTGTTCCAAAGTTCCAAGAGATTGAAAGGTTGTAGAGCCCATGTTTTTCATTGTTGTTCCCCGTGGTTTCTTGGATGAGGATGTTCTTCCATAAGATTTTGGAGATGGGGCATAGCTCCCACATTAAGTGCAATACTCATATCATATTCTCCACAACCTTTATCAATGATCTTGACCTTTACAAAGGTGGATTCAAGGGGAGTGGATGAAGTGGAAGATGAAAGGAGTGTGTTGGAAGGTGCAACTTCAATTCCAGGGCAATGTTGGGAATGGGGAAATGCGGCTTGAAGAGTGTGACAATACTCAAAAGGATGTGGATCAACATCAATAGTGACTTCAATAACATTATGTGGGGACTTAAGGAATTGATGGTAAGTGGACGGAACGGCCTGCATGGCATGAATCCATGGGCGACTGAGGAGGAGGTTGTATGAAAGGTCAAGATCAATGATGTGGAAAGTTGTATATTGCAAAGTTGGACCAACTTGAATTGGAAGAAAAATGGTGCCTTATGAATCTCTCTCTATGTTATCATAGGCCTTGATTGTGATTACCTAATTATCCAATTAAGCTTGAGTGTATCCCACCTATTTATTAAACTTTAATGTACATAGATTGAGGGATGAGCCATTATCTAACAAGACCATATTCACCTTATGCTTGGCAATGAGAAATTTAATATGGAGAGGACGATTATGAGATGGGTCGATGGGAGGCATATCATTCTAGCTAAATCCCAATGGATAAGTGGATGATAAGTGTCCTAAAAGAGCTTGGAATTGAGTAGGATCTATGTCATTAGGGACACAAGCATCATGAAAATCCTTAGTGAGGATCTCTTGGTGTATGATAGAATACTTTAACAATTCTAAAATGAAAATTTGAGTGGGGGTTTTACCAAGATAATCTAAGATATTATATTGTTGGTTTACAAATGGTTGCAAGGATGAGTTGGATGGACTAGGAACTAAAATACGGTTGTGGCAGGTGGTAACTTCACATTGAGGTTCTTTAGACTTCACTATAATCATGGAAACACGTGGGTCAAATTGAGTAATACAACTGACCACATTGTCATAGTTGAAAGGGACTTTGGTGTATTAAACATGATTGGTCTGATTGTTTTGGTCATTGTTTTGGGAATTATGTGGACCAGAATTAGCATTAGATGTACTATCCCCTTGATTGTTCTTAGGGAAGGCATTTTGATATATTTTTAATTAAGAATGAGAAGAGGTGGATTGATTTCCTTCAATGGTAATATCACCCCTGTCAATTTAAGATCTTGCACATAATTCTTAAGATTCATACATGTATTTGTGGAATAACCCTTGATCCTCTGATAATCATAATATTCATTCTCCTTATACCAATTTGGATTACACTTGGTGTCATCAAAATTTTGGGTGACAGGATAGGTGACTGCATTTTCTTGTACTAACTTATGAAAGACAACATCAAGGGGTTCACCCAAAGGCATGAAAGTGTGTTTAGCATTGCCTTGATTTGAAGGTCTAGATGTTCCTTGAGGAATAACTATTGCATTGGTTATAATTGAGGTGGGTGTATTCTGATGTTCTTGGGATGTGTTATCCACTTGGATATGTTTAGTATCGGTAACACCATTTGAAAACATTTTTGTTCTTATTCCAATAGTGAGATTTACCATTGTTTTCCTTATAGAACTTGAATGATCCCTTAGCAATGAGTACCTTCTAAATAGTTACACCCTTCTCAATGATTTTGACAAAGGTGGAGGCACAATAAAGACGAAATTGGAAAGCCATACCAGTATGTAGGTTTTCAAAAAAGATATTAACCAACTATTTCTTAGGTAGATATCACAAGAGACAACTAGCTTGAGCACACCACCTTTGTAAATAGTTGGTGAAAGTCTCCCTAAGACATTAATTTTTTTAGCATAAGTCCATTGCATCGACTTTACATTCAACATTATAAGAGATATGGGCCACAAATTTTGCAGATAGATGTACAAATGTAGAGATAGACCCTTGGGGGAGGTGTAAGAATCACTCCAAAGATTTTCCACCCAAACTCTTACGGAACAAACAAAGGAGATAGTTGTCATTACAAGCCACTTCTTGATAATGCATCTAGAATTCTTGAAGATGGTCACAAGGGTTGCCTTTTCCCTTATATTTTTCAAATTTAGGAATCTCAAAATGATGGATCATGGATCATGGAGTATGATCTGAAACGTCGATGAAGAAAAATTACACAGTTTTATCCAAAAATCTTGATTACTAATGATCATGGACTGTGGAAACAGAATGTTATTAATCTCAAAATGAGTCGAGAAAGGTGTAGTGGCAATTGTGCAATCAAATGGATAAGGACATAAATATTCAAATTTAAAGGACTTCTTTGATGTTCCTACTTGTAAGTCTTTAAGGGAAGGTTTCATGTCCTCCCATTATTTGTTTAGTGGTGTGGATGATGAGGGGGCTACCATATTTGATTGAGATGGATGAGTGTATGGATAATATGTAGGCAAAAGAGGATGAGATTGATAAAGAGGTGGATTGGGACGTGATGATTGTTGTTGATTAGGGTGACATGGGGTTGTTGTGGTGGTTGAGATGGGTAGATCTTTTATTGGAATTGATTAGGATGTGCTTGTTGTTTTGGATAATATTGGGAATATGACAAAGGCTATTGGTATTGTGAAGAATATTGGGATGCATCTCTATAAGATTGTGCAGGATGTTGTTGTGGATGAGGTTGATAGTTGTAGGTTGGATGTTGTGAGTGAAGAGGTGGTTCTGAAGAATATGAATGTGATTGATATTAAAGTGGGTTGGTTGAAGGCACTCGAGGATTCGTATAGTACTGGTGTGGGGGTTTTTGTTATTGTGGATATGATTTATATGCATAATCTTGTGAGGTATATGGAGGTTGATGATAATATTGATCCTATTGAATAGGAGGGTCTATGGGAGGTACCAAGGTAGAATATTGATTGTATCATGGAGAAAAATAGTTAGGTTGAGGATTAGGATAAGATTGTGGCGGTTGGCTTGGATGAGATGGGATGGAAGGATTAGGCTTAGGTTGTGATGAGTGTTAGGATATGATTGTGGTGGTTGATTAAGAGGAGACAAAACATGGGATGAAGATGGTGCAGTAGTGTAAGAGGTATGATAAAATGATTGAGTCTACACAAGAGGAACATGAGAGGGTGTTGGTATGGAAGTTTTAGGCCTAGGATCCATCACATTCCCTGGATGTGGAGGATGAATTATTGTCTGTGATGATATATTTTAGATGTTTTAAGGGGTGGAATTTTGAAATTGAATGGGTGGTACAAGAGTAGGTCCATGAATAGGATTGAGGCTCGACTTGGATCCCATCGTAGGAATGTAAAGGGGAGAACAAGGGATTTGAATCATCACATCATTTCCAAACTTAGCTAGATTCCAATAATTCTTATGAGGGGCTTGAGGAACTTGGAGAGCCTGAGGAGCCTGTGAGTCTAAGGAGTTGAGGGTCTGAATGTACCCAAGTATTGTGTCATATCAAACCCAGGTAGAGGCTTGGTGCCTTGCATGAGTAGCACAACAAGAATGGCCTTAGATTGTTCACTAAGGAGATAGTCGGTGATATGCACATTGATAGGATCACTAAAATGTTCCTCTAAGCTAGGAGTGATTTTAGGTCGTGACACCATTCCTTCCTTGAGAGATACTCATTCATGGGCATGATTTAGGTTCAATGAATCACCCTGCATGTTGGTTTGTTGGGATCCTCCATTATTAGGAAAATTGGAAGAATAAGATGATTGATGAAATTGTTGTTGTTGTTTTATGAGCTTGTTGAGCTACAATCGAGTGGTGATAGGCATGAAAAATGCAAGGAGGATTGGATTGGATGGTGATGATGATTCCTAGTCCAAGGAAAATACTAAATGATGATGGTTGGTTAATCAATTGAATGATTTATTAAGTGACTGATTGGATGAATGATTAGGTGTTTGATTGGGTGATTGAATTATCCCTCCAATTTGATTCAAGAACTTGGATTGATGATGATAGGGTTGATCAGTACTTGAGATAGGCTAAATTCTCAAGCACATGAGATAGCGATTATAATATTATACTTGAGATAAGCTATGTTCTCAAGAACAAATGATTTTGGTGCGAACTAAACCTCTCGCTTGAGGTAGGTTGATTTGGCCAATGAGGATTATTGACTTAGGATAGGTGAGGTTCCTAAGAAAGCATAATGATGATGATATAGATTGGATGATTGGTTGATTAAGATTCAAAAGTTCTCAAATAGATGTTTAAGAGGCTATATTTTGATGTTTGATGATAGGAATGTCAATAATGTGCTATAGGGATATCCTTGTGCTAATAGGAAGGTGATGTGATGAAATTTGGAAAGGGTGACATGACTAAAATAATTAGTACATGAAGATGGAGAATATGATTAATTATTTTGATTATGGGA
This sequence comes from Sequoia sempervirens, assembly GCA_007258455.2. NCBI lineage: Eukaryota > Viridiplantae > Streptophyta > Pinopsida > Cupressales > Cupressaceae > Sequoia > Sequoia sempervirens. The sequence goes on along the minus strand of VDFB02000015.1, from coordinate 166,419,166 downwards.
TCAAACTCAGAACAATGAGGGCTCTTTGGTAAAGAGGAAATGCTCTTTGGATTTTTTATGGGAAATACATGCACCCAAGAACATCATGGATCTTCCTATCCATAGTATGATGACATCTATGAGAAAATCTACCCCTCAATAGAGAAGAGCCATCTATCTAAAAATAGGATCGCCTATCGACAAAGCCAACCACCCAAGAATTAGTATGCCCAATCATAAAGTGTACCTACCTAAGGAGGATGGTTGACCAATTTGACCAATAGAGTCGCAGTGGATAGAGCAAAGTCGCTTATGAGGATACAGGATCGCCTATCAGCGAAGCCGCCTAAGTAACAATGGATCTGCTGTAATGTCCCCTTCTCATCAGTAATCTGTTCTAACACTCATAAGCCTATTCCGGAAGCCTGTAGGTGTGTGTGAGGTAAAATTAGGGTTTCCTGTTTTGAGGTTCTTTGGCATTTTCTGAGAGTTTACTATTTATAGTAAATTCTATTATAAGCAGTATGGAGTTTGTCAGCCTTCAGTACTTCATTTCCATTTGGAGCTTTCATTTGCAGTTCATGATTGACCTCTTAAGGCATTTTTATGTTGAATAAAGGCATCAAGGTTATATTTTGCAGTTGACCCCTTGGCCTAGCAAGACAACTTAAGTTGTGTTTAAAAGGGGGACTTGGAAGGGGTATGCTCTCATAAAAGTGATTTAATTTTTAATAAAGACAAAAGCCTTGAGAAATAAAGTGGACACCTTTTTGAAGGAGTTAATATTTTAAAATAAAGATTTTTATATTGCCTTGTAAAGTGGACTCATTTTTGAGAAGCTGAATGGTTCTGTGGAAATTTGAAGAGGCTCTGTGACTGTTGGCATCTTTTCTTGAGGAGTTGAAGAGTCTTCTCCTCTTCTATAAAATGAAGGCTTTATCTCAGCTTTGATATCCATTCATGTTAATATACTATTATGCTGTCGAAATGACAAATGAATTCTTGCTTCGAGGATGCTACCTTCTAGCCAATTATCCAATTTCATGTTTGAAATACAACATCTAGTTGGAATTCGCTGCTTCTCATCTAGACTAGTAGATTGAGCTTAATTGTGAAGAAATTTTGAAGATTTATCAATTTTGGTTTTGTTGTTTCATCTACAGCTGAAGCTAGTTTTTGATCATATCTCTTGGAGTGATTTTAATTCTGTTCTGGGTACTTTTTCATTGCAATTTTTTGACAAGGGCGCCCCATTCCTCCAAGTTTGGGATTTTAATTTGAAGTCTACAATTTTTAAAGCAAAAATTGCCCCTTCTCAAGGCTATACATTTTAGCTTGCATTGGGAATTGTGTCAAAAAATAAAGAATGAGATTTGTTGATGTTTCTTCATCCTAGCTTGGTCGCCTACCTTCTAGAAGTCCATTGCATTCAGTCTCATTCGATTTGGAGGTGAAATGAGTGAGTTATGAATATTTTATTGATTTCCAGTTTGCTGATAAGAAATTCCAGAACTCAGGATTTTACATCAGATTTATAAGCTTTCTGTTTTAATCATATTTCTGTCATTGGAAAGCAAAGAACATCATTGGAATTCATTCTTATTTTCTTATCTCATCTCTCTATCATTGTAATACATGTTTTTGTAGTCTTTTGAATTGTAAGGTTTTGATTAGTAGTACTAATCTAACCAATATTATTGCTGCAACTACTTGTTATGTTTCTAATTAATTACCCCTGGACGGTTTACTGCCAGTGCAGAGAAAGAATTTGTTATATCATTGTACCCACTCTCAAGTGGTGAATCCCCACAACTCTGTGGATGCCCGCCACAGCGGATGAATTGTTTTAATTGTAATCTTTTCCCCCCACTATTTGGTGGTAGTGTGGAAATGCTCTTCATGGCTGGTTATCCGCCTATCAATTTCTAGTTTTCAAATTAAACACTCCATCATATGTTAGCACCTCGCCCTCAATGGGATCTTGAGTGCACATTCTTGACGTCGAGTAGTTCTTTCAAGTTTGGTTTTCTATTTGGAGCTAACGCTAATCCAGTTAACTATTGCTGGTTATGTTGTGTAATTCCTTCAAAAAAATTGGTTAGCATATTTCAGTGGTATCAGAGCCATGATTCTGCCAACTTGTGCCCTACGATGATTTAGTAGTCAGATGAGTGACAGTGATTGTAAATACTACACCAGAAGTCAGGCTAGAAAACAACAGACATAGCTTCCGCCAGTGCCAGAAGCAGATACTTTCTCAAGGGCTTTGAGAGAAACAGGAAGAGCAGTAGATATTGGTAAAACAGTTGGGAACATGGCAGAAAGTCATAAGCAAGCAATGGATGAAAGAGATGAAAGGATGGAAAAGAAGTTTGATGGGATGATAGACATGATGTCCCGTTTATTGTCCAAGTTGCATCAGCAAGCAGCTCAGAATATCATTTAGCCCCAAAATAACTCAACTGGAGAAAGCAGTGGAGTTAATGGGAATAACAATAGTGGCAGTCTAGAGGTGAATACCGGAAACAGAGTTGTGGGTCAGCATGCCGCAATTCCTAGTGGGTCATCCTCTAGGCCTCTTTTTCCCATCTTCATGACTGTGGAAGAGCAACAACCAGTTGAGGCTACACCAAACTTTGTTGATGATTCACGTCAAGCTTACATGGAGTACGTTTCTTTACCTCTTGACTTGAGAGGTACTTGGACCTTTGATCAATACATGAATCAAAGGAGTCAAAGAAATGAAGGAAGGAATGATCAACGTCCTCCTATGGTACCTAGAAATGATTTCTACCAAGCATTGGGAAAGATTACTATGGAGCATTTTGATGGTAGTAATAAGTGTACAGCCAGATCATGGGTGCAGAAGTTAGATAACTACCTCTCTCTCAGACCCATGCCGAAAGAAGATGCTATCAAATTTGCTACTTTGCATTTGGATGGGATAGCTCATGAATGGTGGACTCATGGTTTGGTCACTCTTGGCCATAACCTCGTTCGCACATATGGTGAGTTTACCAATAAGTCGATTGAAAGATTTGATACTAAGGATCCAGAATTAAGATTTAGAGAATTGGCACAATTGAAACAGCAAGGATCTTTAGAAAACTATGTGGCTGATTTTCAGAGGTTGTCAATAATGGTGCCTAACATTACTGAAAGAAGACTTGTGGTTCTTTTTGTTGAAGGTTTAATGGAGCCTTTGAAGGGTTGGGTCAAAGCGTTTGATCCACCAACATTAGATGAAGCTATCAAGAAAGCTAGGAGCATGGAGTTGATAGCCCCAAGGCCTAAGTTTCATTCAAAACCATTCAACCATAAGAAAGATAAAAAGCATTCTTCAAATCTGCCCAAGAAGTTTCCACCAAGGTTGTCAGAAGAGCTCAAAGAACAACTTAGAAAAGATAGAGTTTGCTACACTTGCCGTGAGCCTTGGGTTAAGGGTCACCGTTGCTATGGAAGAGGCAAAGCAAATCAAATGGAGGGCTATTCTGATTATGGATCAGAATCTGATTCATCTGATCAACAATACGAATCAGCAGGTAGTGAAGGTGAAGAAGATCCAGAAGAGAAGTTCGATGAGGTGGGAGATGGTAGTGCCTTTGCACAACTATCAAGCTTTCAAAAAAATGAGTCCTTTCAGGTTCATGGAGTTGTGAATTCATAGAGAATTGTTGCCCTAATTGACACTGGAGCAACTCATAATTTTATTGATGAAGGATTAGTTGCTAAGAAGGGATTGAAGACAGGAATTTGATGGCTTCAAGGTAATGGTTGCAGATGGTTTTACTATGTCTTGCACGAGAAAGATTCCTAATCTCTCTATGCAGTTAGGAAATTATGAGATTAAAGATGACTTTTATGTGGTGGGAATTGGAGACACTGATGTTGTGCTAGGCATACAATGGCTGCGATCTCTTGGTGAGATCACATTAAATTTGCAAACTATGGAGCTTAAATTTCAATCTAATGGAAGGAAGGTTGTTCTAAGAGGGATGTCAAATGGGGGCCCTCGAATTTTATCTTTGAAGAGGATGGAAAGGCTGATCTGCCACAATCAGGTTGAATGGGTTGCTGAATGTTTGGTTCTACCAGCTAATCCAGTGGAGGAGAAAAGGCAATATCACCCTGATATTCAAGCCTTACTTTCAAAGAAGAGCAAAGTCTTTGGAAGCCTACCTCTTGGAAGACCTCCTGAAAGAGGTTCTGAGCATATAATTGAGTTAGAAGAAGGAGCAAAGCCTATCATGACTACACCTTACCGTTATCCAAAGAAGCAGAAAGATGAGATTGAAAAAGCTATCAAGGAGCTTTCGGAGAGTGGTTTCATTAGACCAAGCAAGAGTCCTTTTGCTTATGCAGTGGTGTTGGTAAAAAATAAAGATGGCACAATGCGTATGTGTGTTGACTACCGTGCATTGAATTAGAAGACCATCAAGAATAGATATCCTATCCCTAGGATTAATGAGCTTATTGATGAGCTCCATGGGGCCATGTTCTTCTCGAAGATTGATCTTCGTTTAGGCTATCATCAGATCAGAATGAGGGAGGCGGATATAGAGAAGATAGCGTTTAGATGCCATTTTGGGCATTTTGAATTTCTTGTCATGCCTTTTGGTTTGACAAATGCATTTGGAAGAAGTGCTTAGTATTTTAGAGGCGGAATGTTTGTTCGCCAAAGAATCAAAGTGTGAGTTTGGGATGACAGAACTCTTATATCTTGGCCACATTATCAATTCAAAGGGTGTGAAAGTTGATCCAGAAAAGATAAGAGCCATTCTTGATTGGCCAACTCCAAAGAATATTTCTCATTTGAGAGGATTTTTAGGGTTATGTGGATTCTATAGAAGATTTGTGAAAGGATATTCTCACCAAGCAGCACCTCTCACAGATCTTACAAAGAAAGGAGCTTTTCTTTGGACTAAGAAGGCACAAGAAGTTTTTGATAAGTTTAAGCAAATCATGAGTACATGTCCAGTGTTGGCACTTCCGAATTTTACAAAACCTTTTGAATAACAGTGTGATGCTTCAGGTGAAGGTGTTGGAGCTGTTCTAATGCAAGACAAACATCCTATTGTCTTCGAGAGCCGGAAGTTGAGAGGGGCAGAAAAAACTCACTCCATTTATGACAAAGAGATGCTTGCCATCATGCATGCTTTGTCTAAATTTCGTCAATACTTGGTGGGAAGTAAATTTGTTGTTAAGACTGACCACAATAGTCTTAAACATTTTATGCACCAAAAGGATTTGAATGAAAGGCAGCAGAAGTGGGTAAGTAAGCTCCAAGCATATGACTTTGACATTGAATTTGTCAAAGGGAAAAATAACATAGTGGCTGATGCTCTTTCAAGAAGGCCTCATTTGCAGTCACTTTGTGAGTTATCAACAGATTGGAAGGAGTTAATTGTTGTTGATTATGTTAAAAATTAGTTTGCAACCAGCTTGCTAGGTCATTTGGTTGATGAAAGGTATAAGTTGGTTGATGGGATAATTTACTACAAAGATAGAATCTTTTTAGTGCAAGAATCTAAGCTTAAAAAGAAGATTCTACAATATTTTCATGATGTTCCCCTTGCTAGTCATCAAGGGATTTTCAAGATTTATAAGCATATTCGTGAAAGATTCACTTGGAAAGGGTTGAAAGAAGAAGTCTTGAACTACATTAGAGAGTGTCTAATTTGTCAAAGAAATAAAAATGAACACTCTTATCCAGCTGGTCTACTACAGCCTTTACCCATTCCGAATCAGAAATGGGAAAGTATTGCCATGGATTTCATCACAGGGTTGCCCAAGGTGCAAGGATGTGATTGTATTTTTGTTGTGGTTGATAGACTAACGAAATTTTCTCATTTCTTTGCTGTCACCACTTCATTTACAGCAACTCAAGTGGCTGAGTTATTCTTCAGAGAGGTCTTTCGTTTGCATGGATTGCCTAAAACTATTGTCAGTGATAGGGACAGCAAGTTCCTAAGTGTTTTTTGGCAAGAGATCTTCAGATTGAGTGGGACAGTGCTTACTCCAAGCACTAGTTATCACCCACAAACAGATGGGCAATAAAAAATTGTTAACAAATGGTTAGAGGGCTACCTAAGAAACTATGTTTCAGGACAACAAAGAGCTTGGATTAAATGGCTTCATTTAGGAGAGTATTGTTATAACTCTTCTTATCACATGTCAATTAAGATGTCACCTTTTATGGCTCTTTATGGTTATGAAGCTACTAATTTTGTTGATTTAGTTTGGTGATAGTAGAGCTCCACAAGCATAAGATATGTTACAACAGAGCCAAGACATCTTGAAATCTCTCAAGGAAAATCTGCAACAAGCTCAAAATCAGCAGAAGTTATACACTGATTAGCAGCGTGTTGAGAGGTCTTTTGAAGTTGGGGACATGGTCTACTTGAGGCTTCAGCCATATAGACAATCTTCTCTCAAGAAAAGTGGTGCAGAAAAGTTGAAGCCATGTTTTTATGGTCCTTTCAAAGTCACCAAGAGGATTGGTGAAGTTGCTTATGAGTTGGAGCTTCCAGCTGAAAGCAAAGTACATAATTTCTTTCATGTGTCACGCCTCAAGAAGGAAATTGGACACAACGTGGTGGCTACTTCAGAATTACCTCCATTGGATGAGGAAGGTCAGTTGGTGTTGATTCCTGAAGAAATCCTTGATACTAGAGAGCGTTCTTTGAGAAGAAGGACAATCAAAGAATACTTGGTTAGATGGAGGAATTTGCCTATTGAAGATGCCACGTGGGAAGGAGATAGATTTTGTTGCATCCATCTTTTCAGTTGCTTGAGGACAAGCAATTTCGAGGAGGGTGGACTGTAATGTCCCCTTCTCATTAGTAATATGTTCCGACACTCATCAGCCTATTCCGGAAGCCTGCAGGCGTGTATGAGGTAAAATTAGGGTTTCCTATTATGAGGTTCTTTGGCATTTTCTGAGAGTTTACTATTTATAGTAAATTCTATTATAAGCAGTATGGAGTTTGGCAGCCTTCAATACTTCATTTCCAGTTGGAGCTTTCATTTGTAGTTCATGATTGACCTCTTAAGGCATTTTTATGTTAAATAAAGGCATCAAGGTTATATTTTGCAGTTGACCCCTTGGCCTAGCAAGACAACTTAAGTTGTGTTTAAAAGGGGGACTTGGAAGGGGTATGCTCTCATAAAAGTGATTTAATTTTTTAATAAAGACAAAAGCCTTGAGAAATAAAGTGGATGCCTTTTTGAAGGAGTTAATATTTTAAAATAAAGATTTTTATATTGCCTTGTAAAGTGAACTCATTTTTGAGAATTTGAATGGCTCTGTGGAAATTTGAAGAGGCTCTGTGACTGTTGGCGTCTTTTCTTGAGGAGTTGAAGAGTCTTCTACTCTTCTATAAAATGAAGGCTTTATCTCAGCTTTGGTATCCATTCATGTTAATATACTGTTATGCTGTCGGAATGACAAATGAATTCTTGCTTCGAGGATGCTACCTCCTAGCCAATTATCCAATTTCATGTTTGAAATACAACATCTAGTTGGAATTCGTTGCTTCTCATCCAGACTAGCAGATTGAGCTTAATTGTGAAGAAATTTTGAAGATTTATCAATTTTGGTTTTGTTGTTTCATCTACAACTGAAGCTGGTTTTCGATCATATCTCTTGGAGTGATTTTAATTCTGTTCTGGGTACTTTTGCATTGCAAGTGTTTGACAAGGGCACCCCTTTCCTCCAAGTTTGGGATTTTAATTTGAAGTCTACAATTTTTAAAGCAAAAATTGCCCCTTCTTAAGGCCGTACATTTCAGCTTGCATTGGGAATTATGTCAGAAAATAAAGAATGAGATTTTTTGCTGTTTCTTCATCCTAGCTTGGTCGCCTACCTTCCAGAAGTCCATTGCATTCAGTCTCATTCAATTTGGAGGTGAAATGAGTGAGTTATGAATATTTTATTGATTTCCAGTTTGCTAATAAGAAATTCCAGAACTCAGGATTTTACATCAGATTTATAAGCTTTTTGTTTTAATCATATTTCTGTCATTGGAAAGCAAAGAACATCATTGGAATTCATTCTTATTTTCTTATCTCATTTCTTTATCATTGTAATACATGTTTTTGTAGTCTTTTGAATTGTAAGGTTTTGATTAGTAGTACTAATCTAACCAATATTATTGCTGCAACTACTTGTTATATTTCTAATTAATTACCCCTGGACGGTTTACCGCCAGTGCAGAGAAAGAATTTGTTATATCATTGTACCCACTCTCAAGTGGTGAATCCCCACAACTTTGTGGATGCCCGTCGTAGCGGATGAATTGTTTTAATTGTAATTTTTCCCCCCACTGTTTGGTGGTAGTGTGGAAATGCTCTCCATGGCTGGTTATCCGCCTATCAATTTCTAGTTTTCAAATTAAACACTCCGTCATATGTTAGCACCTAACCCTCAGTGGGATCTTGAGTGCACATTCTTGACGTCGAGTAGTTCTTTCAAGTTTGGTTTTCTATTTGGAGCTAACGCTAATCCATTTAACTATTGCTGGTTATGTTGTGTAATTCCTTCAAAAAAATTAGTTAGCATATTTCATCCACCTATGTAGACATAAGATGACCCATCAATATAACACATTCACTTATCTAGGATGACAAAATGACAAAAAGATCCACCAGTATACAAAGTGTATCCGCCTAAGGATGATTGATAAGGTAGACTAAGCACAACCGCTCATGAACAAATAAAAGTGGCCTATGAACATAGTGTATTCATCTATCTAGGGAATGACCAACTGGACAAAGGTAATGCAACCACCCATGAAAAAAGAAGATCTACCCATGTAGGAATGTATCCACTTATGAATAGGGTAGGTACGCTTATCTAAGGTTGACGACCAACCAACAAAGGATGATAAACAAGACATAGACTGGATAGACTTAAGCCACTCATTGGTATCCACAAGAAGACACACTAAATTGCACAAACCTAAATTAGTCAAGTGGGGGTGATAACCTACCGTAGGCACACCATCCATGAGACTAATCTCTCAAGATTGGTGTGAGGTTTTGTTCAATCAAGAGTTAGTAGGTAGGGATCCAATGGCATAAGGGCTCACCTTTTCCCTTTCTCTAGAGGTCTTGAGAATTTCCCCAAAGAGCTCCTACCTCTACTTAGGGAGATACATGGTGAGTAGCTTCGGGCATGATATTGTACCCTACACTATGATAGGTAGTATCTGAAAGGTCTTAAGATAGGAAATCACAAGCTCTTTAGTGCATCCTCTAAATACCAAGAGGATATGTGAGGCACGTCTATAAACACTAGTTCGTCACAAGTGTGGGTCTGGAACGTCAATTAAGCCACTTAGACCAACCCTGCACTCCTAACTTGGAATCACCCAAGTATTAGAGCTTCGATAGACACGACACAACTAGATTCAGGTACAAATTTTGTTCTCCCCCTTTCTATACCTCTTCAGTTCACATGGTTGAGATCATCCCTTGGGGTGATGAAATATACAAGCATGCCTCCTAAAGGGAAGGTAATGCTAGGCATTTCTAATTTGCGGGCTCACAAGTAGCGCAAGTAGAGAGCATACATGCAAACTAGCACACCTAGGTAACACAAAGGACTTGAGTCGACTTGTGATTTATGATCCCCAAGCTCATCGAATAGTGCAAGGGGAGAGCATACATCAACAAGGGACTCCAAACATAGCAGACAAGGTAAATTATCCCTTTAAGAAAAAATTAAATGTGCCTAAATCAGTGATAAAATAGACAAGGGTCTTCGATGAACATCTTGCAAGAAACTTGTTAGTAATTTACCCATCAATCTTGGACAAACAAAGCTGCAGATGGATGACAAACACTCACAGGGACCAAGGAAAATTTAGCGGATCAATAATAAATAAGAAAAAAAAAATGGAATGAAAGGACTTAAATTATGTTACCAATAGAGCCACCTATCAATAGTGCAGAGTTTCCCCTGTACCAGTAGAGCCACCCATGTGGGTGGCGCAATCATTCATTTACATATTTGCCTCTATGTTTAGAAAATCCGCCTATGAAGTGTAAAATTTGTCCATGTAGGGTTAGTGCCTCCCATCTGCAAAGTCGCCTATGTAATGGTGTATTCACCCGTTATGAGAAAATCTACCTCTGTAGGAATAAGGAATCCACCTATGTAACAGGTTTGGCTTTGTGCACTAGTGGAGCCGCTTGTTCTTTGTGGGTTGTTTGAGTGGTAGAGAGCCGAAGCATATCAGCCTTTGTGGGAGACGAAGCCACATGTGTACAGAATGGATTCGCCTGTGTAGGCGTATTCGCCTTTGTGCAAAATCTACATGCAAAAAACCTATGAAAATCCTAAAAATAGAGCTAGTAGACCCATGATGTCGGTCCCACTAGGCGTGCCAAAAAGTGTAGTAATTTTATGCTATTAAATGATTGGAAATTACACTAAAAACCAAACAAACATAAAATCAAAACAATAATCAAGATTAGGGCTAAAAGCTCATACCTTCTCCAAATTTGATGAAAACAAAGAATGATGACAAGATTGATGCATAGATTACCTCGATAATGTTGATTTTGATGTGTGCTCTAGGTAAAATTCAGCAGCATAACACCATGTAATTGCTCAAGGATGTAAGATTGCATTTTGTTAATGCAAAATAGCTAAATGTTAGTCTTTTGAAAGGGGTATATGGAATGGAGGGCTAGGATGCAAAGTTGAAGATCAAGGGTTGAGGCATCTCAACTCATGTGGTGGTGACAAGTGTCACCATGTGAGGCCTTGAGAGGAGGGGTTGGTACTTTGCAAGTACCTTGGGAGATGGACAAGATCTCCCTCATAAAGGGATTTCTTGTCCAATCTTCCATAATGATTGGAAATGGAGAATAAAAAGGAATTAAAAATTCCTTTGAAGCACTTTTGGAGAGGTGACCCATGTGGGCTTGTTTCTCCAAGGGAGAAAGCATTAATGTTGACTTGACAAGAGAGGGATTCCGTAAAAGGAAACATGATTATCCCTTCCTAATCAAGGGATTAATGTTGTGCCAAGGATTAAGGGGGTAATTAGGTGGGGTATTAGGCTAATAAAGATCGTTAGGAGGCAAGTTGCAAAAGTTGGAGGATGTGACACCTCCTAATCATGGATTAGGTGTGTGCACATCCCTAATGAATGGATTATAAAATGAATTAAGGATAACGAAGAAATTATGGAGGATTGAATAGTGAGAGAAAAAAGGAGAATTAAATATTTAATTTAATTCTTGTGGGAGAATGATTAAATAAAATAAATATAAAATTTTATTTAATTGAAAGAAGGGATAATAGGTAAAGTATTTGATTGATTAATTAAAGACTTTATGAATTTAGAGGACTTTAGGGGAAAAAATTATATTAATTAAATAATAGCAATATTATTTAATTAATGTGGATAAGGAGGGATTTTAGACGAAATAGGGATAAATTTGACCAAATGCAATTGGTCAAATTTAGGTGCCTACAATTGTACAAAAAGGTAGAGGACTTGACAAAGCTTAGTTTTCCCTTGGCTATTGACACAACATTTTCATTCAACTAGATATAGGTGTACATTTCAATATTGCTTTGGCAAAAGATCATAAATAATTTTCTCAATTCTGGATACTAATAAAAATTCACTAAATTACTGAATAAAGTATGCATCAAATATCATTGATGAGTGTGTAAATTGTTGTTGTAGACTGATATATTTAAAAATACAATATAGATCGATGACATAAACATAATATAAACATTCATAAATTTATTTTTGACCTTTGATGAAGTAAGACTGATAGTCTAATCAACAACCCATTCACATTCTTTAAACCTCTTTAAAGGGTGTATGACACTCGCAAATAATGGTACAATTTGTTAAATGTTGTGATTCACTTTTATGAGATTGTGGTTGGTTTTGTAGAGCCTATAAGGCTATACTAGGTAATAAAAAGGCTTTTAAAGCCTTCAAAATTATGCATCGACCTCCCTTGTTGGCCTAAAAAGGTGTAGGAACCTTCTTCATGGGATCTAGCATGAAATTTGATTTTACAACAATATTTTTCATCACACACAACACTATAACATTATATTTTGGTTTCCACTTCACACATAGCACTAACAAATTGTATCATTTGGTTACAAAAATTTATAAATTTGTTACTTGTAAACCTCTTGAACTTGGTATAAATATTGCAATCCGTCTCAATATCTCTAAATCCTTGATTTTTGCACAACTATGAATCTTGTTTGAATCCACTACTATATTAACCTAGAATAAATCCCTTCTCTGAAGCTAATAACCCTTAAGATTTCCATCCTAGGGTTTGAGATGAACAAAATATCCATTCTTCATAATGAAAATGAAAATAACCAAAGATATGAAATTTCCTTTTGCAACTGCTTTTTATATCCTCCTCAAACTTTCAAGAAACTTTTTACGTTATTTTTCCTAAAGTGACCCCTTTTTATTTTTAATTCAATTTTGGCTCTTGAAAGTCACTTTAACTTAAATGGTCACTTTAAATAAAAAATAATTAGCTAAACTAAAGTTATTTGAAAAATAAGAATGCAAGACAACTTAAATTTAATTAATCAAATTATTCTCTCTATAAACCCCCAAAATAGCCTAGGGGAATGAAATAGGTTAAAGGATCCTTTTTGAACACCTAGGTTGAAAAGGGGACATTGCATCTTGAGAATTTTTATGCTTTATTGATGTACATACCTGTTTTAATATATATTTATTTAATTTATTCTTGCACTTTTACTTTTTGTTTATGACATGTTTGTTATGTGTATCTTTTATTCTCATCTCACATTCAATATTATACTTTATATTTTTCTTCTCAAATTGAGGGTATCTTTCCTTTTGTTTCTTCCATGTTTAGCCCTTATGCCTCCTTACATGCCCTATTTAGCTTCAATGTGTGCCTAGATTTCCTTGTTATTTTTCATGTTTGCCTATGTGGCTTGTATGACTCCTAGATTTCATGAGCCTCTTGTTTCTTGTTACATGATTTATGTTGTTCTTATTAACATGTTTATGATGTCTACCTCTTATGCAATCTTTATGTTATGATCATTAGTCATATTATGCTTGCTTTTATCATGAACTTCACTTCTCTTGTGTTTACAGCTTATGCTACAACATTCAGATGTTTCCATATGGCTATCAAGCTTATATCTTATACTCACATGTCTTACATGTTTATGATCCTTATAATATTTACATCTTATGATTTCATGCTCTTGATCCTAATCATGGTTACATCTTATGATTAAACATTATGATCCTTGTCATGCTCACGTATTTTACATCCTATTTGTACATGCAATATAAAGTCTCTAGCCTTTATGACCATCCTTATCTTGTGAGTTACTTAAATGGAGGTAACATTTGGGGGGATTTTGCATGCTCCTTTACCATACATGCTTTCACTATTATCTTCTACTTATGTTCTTATATGCTTATCATATAATGATATAATTTCTCATGTTTGCATGTTTTGTCACGCTTTTATCTTTTTCTCCTCTCAAATTCTTTACATCCTTTGTATGCAACCAAAACATTTATGCAACTACTATTCCGTAGCATTTTTTAATAATACTTATAGTCATTCCCATGTCCAATGGAGCTTATATCAATTTATGTGTTGTAGAAATATTTCATTTAATTGAAGCTTTTATCACCTAATCTCTTTCCTTTCTCTACTTTTAATTTTGTAGGGATACTTTCATTTTCAAGCAAGTTGAACTGAATGCTTATTTTAATATGTGACAAATGATTCTCATACTATGCTCTTTTTTATTTTTCAAGTTCTGATATATCACTCATCATGAGAAAAATTCAAGAACAATTTCTTACTTTACATAATAGATTTACACTTTGATTTTTTGAAAAATATTTTATTTACATATTGATAGCTTGTTTAACTTTGACATGCATGTGAAAATATACATTGACCTAGTAATTCACAAGTACATCATAGTGAGGGCCATATATCATGGTTAAATTTACAATATCCATGTCCCTTTTTCTAATATTTTGGGTCAATTTGATTCATGTTCTAAATGCAATAGCTAGATTACAAGTGATATATTCTTGTGTGGATTCACCTTATGACATCACATCCCAATCCTATCACACTAATCTCCATGGATTTGATCACGATGCCTAAATCTCACATTCATTGCCTTGAATTGCATATATGGGTGTCGACATAACTTTAGGCCATTCTAATTAAAAATTTGAACCTTAAAATTTTAAAATAAAAATTTATATCTTGTTGACCTTACCGGAACTGTTGTAAGCAAACTTAACATAAATTTTGAATTAATTTATATGTTGTCTTTGTATATAAGAACATTTGTTCATTAGTTCAAAATTATTTTAAAAATATCTAAAAATATCAAAGAACACATCTAAAATTTGATTTAGAAATATATTAAAAAAAATCTCATCAAAAAAGTGTAACACACCCAATTTAGATCTGTTGCACGCTTGCTTCTTATCCTTGATCTTGATTCATTGTTGTTGAATAAAAAATTTAAGGTGAATTTTTTTAAACACTAAATATATTTTTAAATCACCCCCAAAAAAAAATCAGAAAAAGGAGGTTAGCAAAATGCTATAGCTAGCATTGGGTTTCCATAATTTACTCTCTGACACCAGGCATGACTCCTTCCGTAGAAATTTTACACAATCATTACGCTTGGAAGTAGAGAAATCAAACTCAGACCAAAATTTGAAGGAACACATATCGTCTTAAAAAAATTATTTACATGTTTTACCGCACAAATTTATGATTAGCCGTAGAAATATTTTTCTCAGTGACGGATTAGGTGGTATTCCATTTTTCTGGTTCACCAACATTGATCGGTTTCCCAGTTCCGCACCGCGTGACCGCGCGGCTCCCGATTAGGCCCCCGGTTCCATGTTCGCCTCTGCTGCATCTCTAGCTGACGGTCATATTGGGCGCGGTCCTCTGCCTTGGAAAGAACGGCATAGGCATTGTGTATCTGCAGAAACATTTCGGTGGTGATGGTCTTGCCTTGAGAGAAAGCTGCGGTGTCTGGGTGAAACTGCAGCGCCATTTTCCTGTACGCCGTCTTTATGTCCTGCGCGGTAGCCCCGCGGTTCAGCCCCAGCACTTCGTACAGAGTTCCTGAATTTTTCATGTGACCGCCGGCTTCGATTGCGGGAGCTGAATGATACTCGGCACCGGAAACCTGCGCTGCCCTTATTACATTGAAAGGGGGCTTAAATCTGATGTTTGCAGGGCCTCTTCGCCTGGTAGTCGTTAAATCCATGGAACTGGCGCTTCCTATGGCTGAAGCATTTGGAGAGGCTGAAGCATTTGGAGATGCTGAAATTCTGATGCAGCTCATTCTGAAACGTACTTTTGGGCTCTATCTTCTCTTTTGGGGGTAATGGTAATGCAGATAACAGAAATAAATGGGGTTTCATGAATCTGTATTGAACAAGAATGAAGATATATATAGAAAGAGGGCTAATGTAAATTCAGAGGGCGTTTTTGGCGTTGAAGAGAAAATGGTGGGCGTAGAAAACTAGAGGACGCGCCAACAGGCAAATGGTCACAGGGCAGTATTTGCTTGTAGAAGGGTTGTTGGCACGTAACAACCAAAGCCAAAATGAATTGTTAATAGATATTGATCTAATTAAATAATAAAAGTAATATAATTGATTACAATTAGTTTAGAGGAAAAGACAGTTAACAATTAGTAAAGAATTATTTTATTTGTTTACTTATATGTTTTATTTTTATATTTATTAATTTTGAAATTGTAGTTTTTAATAATTTATCCATTATGTAATTTTCATTTTTTTAAAATATGTATTTTCATGTTTATGATATCATTATGGAACACTTCTTGGTATATCAATTAAGTTGAGTTTGATATAATAGAAAATAAGATAAATGTAATTAGTTTTTTTTTTATGTTTAATTATGTGCGATGATTTGTTCAAATATTAGATCTAATTTTAGATTTTGTATTTAACATTTGTGACAACTTTTGTTAGAGATATGTTTTTGACATGGATTGACTTGTGCCACACAATTTGGTCTCAGACAAAAATGCACCACATGGTTAGGTTTTGATGGTGTGGCTCTATCTATTGTTGCTACCTTCTACACTACACTTTTTCATTATATAACACCTACTAAATAGACAGTTGTGTTAACAAGCATATTGTAATTTTAGGCTAGAAGGAAGATTATAATTGCCCAAAATAGAATGAGCCAACATGGCATGTCTCATAATGACTAAGAATCATTAATAGGCTTAAATGTCATTTGCAAAAATAAATGTGTCAACAATATGCATCGGCAAGGCAAGGTCCCGTTTGTGAATATTTTAGGGCTTCTTATTCATCCCTAGCTTCCTGATTTTTCCTTCTAATGTAGTTTTTTTTGTCATAAAGATTTTGTCATGGTGAATCTTCTTGATTTTTCCTTCTAATGTAGTTTTTTTTGTCATAAAGATTTTGTCATGGTGAATGCATGTTTATCATAGTATAATGGCTTTAACAACATTTTTTCATTCGTGATGGTATTTCTTAGTTTGCCACAAAGTTTTGCACTTTGATTGTAGTGATTGAGCTTTGTCTCCACAATTTTGTCACAAGGTAAACCAATGATCTCAAGTGAAGTAGCAAAATTGCTCAATTCGTTTATACACATAAATTCTCTTCAAAATATGAGTGAGTTTTAGTTTTTCCTTGATTCCTCCATATAAATCCCAGCCAAATCCAAATTTTGCATGCATGATTTTCATGTGTTTGGTTACACGAGCCAATTTGGTTCATTTTTATGGTCCAACAAAAAAATACTATTTGCTAACCAATACTCTACTAACACTTTCTTACTTGCTTCTTTTAATCTAAGAGAATTCATTCCAACTATGTGTTCATCTAACCACTTGCTACGTAGCCCTAGCATCGTCAAGATTTTAATTCCTTTCTCTCTTACCTCTAATGATAAACCACATACAATTGCTAAACGGAAGACTATCTAAAGAAAGTGGTTTCCAAGGACCAAAAAGATATGCCTAGAACTCATCTAGCTTTAGGTGTAAGAGGTTTCTTGTTCTAACGTTGATAAGCTAGACTTTAGAGGTGTTCATAGGGGTTGAAATCTAAGTTACAATGCATGATGCGAGTATTGTGAACCAATTTGAGCTAGGATTAGGGTCCTAAAAATAGATGTATAAGGATTGTGCATAGTTTCAAGGAACAATGTAAGAGGTTTCTTGTTCTAACATTGATAAGCTTGACTTTAGAGGTGTTCATTGGGGTTGAAATCTAAGTTACAATGCACGATGTGAGTATTGTGAACCAATTTGAGCTAGGATTGGGGTCCTAAAAATAGATGTATAAGGATTGTGCATAGTTTCAAGGAAAAATGTAGGACTGTTATTCAATAAGGATGCATTTAATATTTGGGACATGAGTAGGCCGAGTGCATCAAGTTGGGTGGATTGGAACGTTTGTTACCTTGAAAGCATTCGAAGTATACATATAGAGAAAAAACACTTAAATAAGAGATTACAGAGAACATTTACAAAATTGTATCAAAACAGCAACAAAATAGAGAAGAAGTAGATGTCTGCAAAACTGATGCCAAAAGCCTACAAACAGCAAGCTCAAATAAGGAGGACTTGCACGTTAATCTGCCCAAAATCAGAACAAGTGCTACTCAGTTGAAAATAATGAACAGCATAAGGATTGTGTTCACTGCAATATAGAAAAGCCCACAACTCGTTTACCAGTGTGATTCCTTACTGCTAGAGTTGGACTTATGCTATGAAAGGGGCCGAAGTTTCCTTGAAAATTGTTATGGATGTGGGCATTAAATAATTGACGCAACATTAAATAATTGAGCCATTCAAGAGAGGTATTGTCAGGATGGAACATAGGATCTAAGGTTTCATCCTAAGCCATGAAATCTTATGTATGAATTGGACAAGCCAAGGATTATGGATAGGGCTACAATATGGATCATTAAGGAAGATCATAATATAAGTAAGTTTGAAGCATTCTAGGGGTTAGAAAGAATTCTACCAAGACTTCGAAAGGAGCAGCTTGGGAGCACTCGAATAGGATTTGAAAGAGGATTATCAATGAGATCCTTTGCTAGATCATTGAAGTGAAAGGCATGGCAAAGGCATTGGATGCAAAGTGTTGAAGCAAGCAAGTTCAGGAGGAAAGAAGACTATTGAGGATATTATCAAAGAATTACATCAACACACTCAATTTAGGTCTTCTGCTGCATGGTTGCATCTTATTCTTGATCTTGATTCAATCAAATCAATTTTAGATGAGACTTTTGTTAAAGCCCTAATATATTTTTAATTGACCCAAAAAAATCCAGGAAAATAATAGGTTACCAAGATACTATAGCATTGGGGTTCCATACTTTGGACCACACATTTACTCTCCAACACCAGGCATGACTCCTTCCATAGAAATTTGACACAAGCATTACTCTTGGCCGCAGAGAAATCAAATTGAATGCCATCATTAAACTCACGCAAAAATTTGAAGGATGACAAAATCCCCTTACAAAATTTATTTACATGTTTTACAGCACAAATTTATGAACAGCCGTAGAAATATTTTTCTCATTGACGGACTAGGTACCATTCCATTTTTCAGGTTCACCAACATTGGTCAGTTTCCCAGTTCCGCACCACATGACCGCGCGGCCCCCGATAAGACCCCCGGTTCCATGTTCGCCTCTGCTGCATCTCTAGCTGACGGTCATACTGGGCGCGGTCCTCTGCCTTGGAAAGAACGGCGTAGGCATTGTGTATCTGCAAAAACATTTCGGTGGTGATGGTCTTGCCTTGAGAGGAAGCTGCGGTGTCTGGGTGAAACTGCCGCGCCATTTTTCTGTAAGCCATCTTAATGTCCCGCGCGGTAGCCCCGCGGCTCAGCCCCAGCACTTCGTACAGAGTCCCTGAATTTTTCATGTGACCGCCGGCTTCGATTGCGGGAGCCGATTGATGCTCGGCCCCGGAAACCTGTACTGCCCTTATTACATTGAAAGAGGGCTTAAATCTGATATTTGAAGGGCCTCTTCGCCTGCTAGTCGCTAAATCCATACAACCGGCGCTTCCTATGGCTGAAGCAATTGGGGATGCTGAAATTCTGATGCAGCTCATTCTGAAACGTCCTTTTGGGCTCTCTCACCTTTCCTGGGAAGTACTGCAGATAACAGAAATAATGGGGTTTCATGAATCTGTATTGAACAAGAACAAAGATATATATAGAAAGAGAGGATGTAAATTCAGAGGGCGTTTTGTCTGTTGAAGAGAGAAAATGGTGGGCGTGGAAACCCGGAGGGTGCGCCAACAGGCAAATGGTCACGCGTCAGTTTTTGCTTCTAGAAGGCTTGTTTTGCACGTAACGACCAAGGAGCGCGTGGCCTTGAACAACAAAAAAAACCTAGCCAAAATTAATTGTTAATGAATATTTTATCTAATTAAATAATAAAAGTAATATAGGGGAGAGGGTCCAGTAGTCGTGCACCCTAACTTCGCGCTTCTAATTATCCTACGTCGAAATTTCAAATCACTCCCAATTTTTTACAGCGGCTTACTTGGCAAGTTCTCTGCTTATAACTAAGGTTTCAAGGCCACATCATCAAATATGATGCCACATCAGCATGCGTTTTTGTCAAGGTGTCGAAAAAGGCCCCAAAAAATAGTGATACCAATTCTCGTGCATTACATCATGAGTAGTTGAGCGCTGATGTGGTATCACATGATTGGTTGCTTTTTAGATCAAAAGCATACATTTTGTTTAATTATGGGTAGTCAAATCACAACTATTGGACATTATATAAACGACTATTGGGTATTATATGTACGATTGGGTGCACGACTATTGGACCCCGCACGACTATTGGGCCCTCTCCCCTAATTGATTACAATTAGTATAAAGAAAAAGACATTGACTTAAAAATTATTATTTTCTATTTATTGCATATAAAGATGGATATATAAATTTTCATTTTTTAAGTAGAGCAGTATTTTATTATTCATATATATTTTTAATTAATATTTTTTTTATTTACTTAAAAGAATAGTTTATTTTACTTTAGAATTATTTAATAATTATTTTATTTTATTTTATTTACATTATTTTTTAAAAGAGTTTTATTTATTTATTTATATTTATATTTAATTATATTTACATTATTTTTTATAGGAGTTTGCTTTATTTATTTATATTTATATGCATATTTTATTTTTAATTTAATTATAGATTAATTTTTAAGTTGTAGTTTTTAATAATATATCAATTATATAAATGAAAATTTATAAACATAAATATTCAATTCACAGTATAGAACACCTTTCAGTATAGTTATATTAATTAAGTTAAGTTTGATAAAATAAAAAATAAGATAAATGTAATTAGTTTTTTGTATTTGGCTATGATTTGTTGTTTTGTTATAATTGATGGTAAAATATTAGGTCTAATTTTGAATGTGGCATATGACATCCATGATGATTTTTGTTAGAGATTTATTTTTGACATAGATTGGTTTACACCACACAACTTTGACTAAGACAAAAGTGCGCCACATGATTAGATTATGATGATGTGACTCTGTCTATTGTTGGTGTGGCCTTCTACAACACACTTTTGCATTATATAACACCTAGTAAATAGAGAGTTGTGTTAACAAGCATAATGAGATTTATTTTAAGTTAGAGGGAAGATTGTAACTGCCCTAAACAAAATGAGCCAACATGGCATGCCTAATAACTAAGAAACCCTAATAGACCTAAATGACATTTGTAAAAATAAATATGTGCTAACAAATATACATCTCCAAGTTAAGGTCACATTTGTCAATATTTAAGGAGTGTACTCATCCCTAGCTTATACTTTGTGTTGCCTTTTACTTCTATATATTTTCTTCTAATGTAATTTATTTTGCCATGGTGAATACATGTTTGTCATAATATAATGACTTTTGCAGTAACATTTTTTATTCATAATGGTATTTCTTGGTATGTCATAGAGTTTTTCTCTTTGATTGCAGTGGCTAAGCTTTTCCCCCATAATTTTGTGCCTATGTAAACCAATGATCTCATGTGGAGTAGTAAAATTACTCAATTTGTTCATACACATGATTTCTCTTGAAAATGTGAATGAATTTTAGATTTTATTTGATTCCTCCATATAAACTCAATCCAAATCCACATTTTGCATGTTTGATTTTCATATGTTCTTGTTTACAAAACAACCCATTTGGTTCATTTTGATGGTCCAAAAAATTCTTACTTGGTAACCAATACACTATTAACATTTTCTTTCTTGACCATTTTTTTTAATATGAGGGTGTTCATTCCAACTATGGGTTCATCTAACCACTTGCTATGTAGCTCTAGCATACTTAGGATTTTAATTCCTTTCTCTCTTACCTCTAGTGACTAAACCACATATAATTTCTAGACAAAATAATATATGAAGAAACTCATTCCCAAGGACAGTGTGCCACACCAAAAAAGATTTTCCTACAACTCATCTAGCTATAGGTGTAAGGGGCGTCTTGTTCTAAGGCTGACAAGCTTGAATTTAGAGGGTGTCCATAGGGGTTGCAGTGTGAGTTCCAATGCATGTTGTGGATATTATGAACAATCTGAGCTAGGATTGGGGTCCAGAATGTAGTTGTGTAAGTATTGTGCATAGATTCAAGAATAATATGAGAAGGTTGTCCAATAAGGATGCATTTAATATTTGGGACATAAGTGAGACTTGTGCACCGAATTTGGGTGAATTGGAAAGTTTTGTTACCTTGAAAATTTGCAAACTTGATATTCAATAAAGAGGGTAGAGTTGGACTTATGCTATGAAAGGGGGAAAAATTATCTTGAAGATTGTTATGGATGCAGGCATTAGAAAATTGACTTGCAACATTAAATAATTGGGGTCATTCAAGGAGGTGTTGCCAAGATGTACCATTGGATCTCAAGGTTCATCCCAAGCCTTGAGATCTTGCATATTAACTTATACAAGACAAAAATTATGGATTACACTACAAAACCTATATAAGGAGAGGCAAGCTCATTATTGGAGACCATCAAATATGAGGATCATCAAGTTCAAGGAATATTGGTATAAGGATCATTAGGGAAGATCGTAATTCACGTATGTTGGAAGTATTCTAGATGTTGAAATATTTCTAGCAAGACTCTAAAGGGAGCAACTTGGGAGCATTCAAATAGGAT
This sequence comes from Sequoia sempervirens, assembly GCA_007258455.2. NCBI lineage: Eukaryota > Viridiplantae > Streptophyta > Pinopsida > Cupressales > Cupressaceae > Sequoia > Sequoia sempervirens. Next base: position 166,396,917 of record VDFB02000015.1, on the reverse strand, counting down.
TTGAAAGAGGATTATCATTGAGATTCTTTTCTATATCATTGAATTGAAGGCGTGAAAAAGACATTGGATGAACATGTTGAAACAAGGAAGCTCAAGGAGAAAGAATACTATTGAGAATGTATTGGGGTTGTAGTGAGGATACTAGGGGTGTTAGAGCTTTGGGAAACCATGTTGGAACTCAAAGAAAATATTTGTATGTTGGATGCCAAAGTTTGAAATAGGATTGTGTTGAGGATGAAGTTTGTCTAAGAGGTCTATTTATGAAGTTCAATGAGGAGGACAAGTCTTTCTAGAAAAGAATACAAAGATTTAGAAATGTACTAGGTACATGGATGTTGTTAGGTCTCAAAACCAAAGATCCTAAATCCTAGAGCTTTGATTTACCTTCAAGGTCAAGGGGTTGTCATTAAGAAGGTAAAGATAGACTCGTCGACAAACTTAGGATGGTTAAAGGCTAGCTATGAGAGTGGGTAAACTCACACTCTTTGGACTCAACTTAAACCCAAGAGAGTATTCCTATAGGTCACCTAAACAAGTTAACATATTGATTCAAAATGACTAATCAATGTATTACACAAAAACTATACCCAATTATGCTCTTAACCCCTAAATTTTGTCACTAAGTTAAGACAACACTAGTTGCAATAGACCTTATTATAGTTGATAGTGCACACTACACATGCGCCTACAACTACTAGCAGTAATTTAATCCCTTGAGATAGTTTATCTTATTAGTGTTTACACGCTAGAAAGGTGCAACATTCATGTTTAGGTTCACTTAAAATGTTTCCCTTGTTTACATTATTAAACCATTAATATCATATGTAATTCCTACTCCTAATTCCTATAACTACTGGTGAAATATTTTATTATTTTTAATGTGTGTGTGGAAGGTTTGAGTCTTCAAGACCATTGTCTTATTGGGTAATAGAATCATATCTAACCATTAAAAAACAAGCAAGAAGTCACAACAAAGGTATGATACATTGTAATCACATCTACTTGATGATCCTTCTCCAAACTCATAAACATTCACAGGCAATAAAGAAAAGAGTGATGCAAATAACAATTTGCATTGATTTATAGTGTTACAACACTCATCTAATCTCTATTACAATCACACTGACACATGTTGTGAAGGAAAAAATTTAATAGCAAGAAACCTATCATAACCTACTAAATTTAAAACCTTACAAAATGTTAATAATTGGCCAAGGAGACATATGGTTACAAATATTTGCTTCAATAACAACCTCTTTGCAAGTTTTGAGTAAAAAAATCTAATGACAGACTAACAAGAAAATTTGGAATACTAGAATGCTTTGCATATGTGTTTTAGGAAAACTTGTAATGACCAACCCTTGAATGAACATCAAATAAGAATATATGGTCATGTCTTAGAGTTTAGCAACTCGTGGGAGCCTTAGGATTGTGAAAATATTCAAGATTTGAGTATACCTGCAACACTCTCCTCACAACCTTTGATTATTTGATATTTGCATCCCAAAATGCATAAAAATTACTACAACATATCTTTTCATTTATTACGCCTTTAGATTTGGCATGAAATGGTGTGGGTAAGCCTAGGAAATTTGCTACAGATAAGATCTAGGCATGGCTTGAATGTATTAGGCACTACAACAATAACCACAACATTAATTAAGGAGCACTCATTTTTCATTCTTTATGTTGCTTAAATCCATTCCCTTTTAATTAAAATATGTGTTTTGAACATTGACAAGTTAGATCAAGTAATTGTAGGGTATTATAGGCACATTAATGACATTTTGGGCTTTCTAGGAGGGTAGATAGGGTTTACTATCGGCCTAATCTTGAACCTCCTTTAGGTAAAGTGCTAGTTACAATTAGTATTAAAAAAAAGATGTTGACAAATATCATTTTCGAGTTATTTTATTTAATTGAATTATTTATTTATTTATTACATATAAAGATTAACAAGTTAAGATTTAAAAAATAAAAATTGAAGGATTAAAAATATTTTATTTACTTAAAAATATTTTATTTACTTTAGAATATAAATATAGAGAGAGAGAGAGATTAATTTTTAATTTGTAGTTTTAATAATATATTGATTATGTAATTTTTTTTTTAAACATGTATTTTCATGTTCATGATATGCTTATGAAACACTAAGTTGAGTTCAATAAAATAGAAAATAAAATAAATGTAATTAGTTTGTGTATTTGATTATGTGTGATGATTTGTTGTTTTGTTGTAATTAATGGTTAAATATTAGATCAAAATTTGGATTCGATATTTAATCTTCATGACAATCTTTGTTAGAGATTTATTTTTCACATGGATTGATTTAGGTCACACAACTTGGTCTAAGATAGAAGTGCACCACATAGTTAGGTTTTGATGGCATGGCTCTATCTATTATTGATGGGACCTTTGACCTTCTACAATGCACTTATGTATTATTAAGTTGAGAGGCTTCTACAATGAAAGCACAGGATGTGTGTACATTTTTTGAAGCTATGTTTATTTTGACATTCTCCTGCCTGGTGACGGTTATATATATTATAAAAGAAATAAAAGAAATGTAACCGACATGCAAATTCATTTTCTATATATACTAGGATATCTCTCAGCTTTTTCATAAATATTATTAATAAATAATATATATATACTAGTATTAAACCTACTAAATAGAGAGTTGTGTTAACAAGCATAATGTAATTTATTTTAGGTTGGAGGGAAGATTATAAGTGTCTGAAATAGAATGGATCAACATGGCATGTCTGATAATGACTAAGAATCCCTAATAGACTTAAATGACATTTGCAAAAATAAATATGTCAACAAAATTGATTATAGTGATTGTGCTTTGTCTCCACAATTTTGTCAATATCTAAACCAATGATCTCATGTGAAGAAGAAAAATTGCTCAATTTGTTTGTACATATGATTTTTCTTCAAAACATGAGTGAGTTTTAATTTTTTTGTTGATTCCTCCTTCATATAAACTCCATCTTGTTGATGGGTGTTTTGTACACTTTCTCAACATAGGAAATGCGTAGGTGCACTACCTCTCTTGAAAGGTAGAAATTCGCAAGCAAATTACCAATTGCTACCCCAAGGTCTCTCGGGTGTCAAGTCATGACGTGCATGGAATTTTTTAGTTGGTGTTTGATGTGATTTTGCTAGTAATCACAGGGCGGCTTACGGAGTTTGGCTGGGGATGAGGTGAATCTTGAAATGGAGTTCCTGAAATGGGAAGTTAGAGTGTAGTTTGCTGCAGGTTTGAACAACAATCGTAAAACTCCTATTTTGTCTTAATATTTGGTTTTACAATGTGCAATGAACCTTATCATAGGCCATTTATTAAAAAAAGGAAAAAGGGGCAGGGAAGAGAGGAGGTTCCTAGATCTGAAACTAACAATGAACAGTGATCATGGAGGGTTCTACTATGGACAGTTTCCTCAAAATAGAATTTCACTTAATCAAATTAACTCACAGTATCATGAAACTTGTGCAAGCTTCTAAGGACTACAAATATTCAACCATTCATTCACCATTAACATGTATGAATAAAAGATAGAAGTTTGGAGCAACTTTAGTTTATGCCCAGACTAACTTTACACTGCTATCTACCATTAGTAAATAGCAAAAAGTATGGACAAGAAAGGCATCAACACAACAAAAATCTACACAACCATTGAACAACATTAACTAATCTATCAAAGTAATCTAAAACCAAGAAGAAGAACAAAGTAAATCTATCTAGATCAACTAACTATGGCAGATGAACCATGTAGCATGCAAAAGAAACTCAAGAGTCCACCAAAATCCAATGAACTTCTATTAAAATTTCTGTAGCATGCATTTACAACAAATCAACTCTCCCTTGAAAATGAGAGGAGACCCCCTATTTATAGTGTTCAAAAATAAAAATGAATGGCCAAGATTGAGTTGCATTGTGTGGCCAAGATTCACTACAAACTAGGGTTTCACCTACCCCCAAATATATTACAATTTAAAATTACATCCTTTTCTTTTCCCTATTTTGTCCTTATATGGCAACATTGTAGCACCTTGTCTTCTAGTCATTTTCCTTTGTTGTAGCTATTATGTGAGGAGCTTGTCATCAATGATTGGGTTTCCTTTCTGCTTCTTTAAAGTGGCATACTTCATAAGCTTGTTGATTAATGCTTGGAGCTTATCAACCTCCATTATGTTAGATTGGAGCACCTGGTAGTTCCACTGCTTGGATCAGTCTGTGAGTGTATCCCAATCTCCATCATACTTAGCAGTGTTGTCCCTGACCTGTTCAGATTGGGTGAAAGCCCAAGCAGGAAAACTCATGAAATCCGTGGTGAGCTCGCCCAACATTCCATCTTCCATCTTCTTCTGGAAATAAGGCTTTATCTTTTCTGAATCAATCTCGACGACAGGCATGTCATAACCTGTCATTAACTTCAAATACTGAACACAATTAGTCCTAACGTCCTTTTCCCAATCAATATCAGGTTCCACCTTGCGGAGCACTTGTCCCAGTATCTCCTTTCTATGGTTGAAGTCCATCTTCTACATATCCACTAGCCAGTGATCGTCCTCTGCGAATGCAAGCTCCTTTTCCCATGTTGTCTAAGGCAGATTGAGGATGGCCTCAATTTTAGGATAAGCGGACCCATAAATCCCCAAGAAGTCAGTGCAAAACTTCCTCGTTCCCTCTAGGTGTCTTTGTACTTCCAAGAACTTATTCACTATCCTGATAATGCGATTAATGCCCATGTTTCCAGCATACAGAACCTGTAGAAACCAATCCTCCATAGTCTTTGTCCAATTCTTTCTTCTCTCAAGTTTGTTGATTTGTTCCTTGGATAGCCGCTATGGCGGAGCCAAGGATGTCGTGGGCAGTTCCTCCGTGGACGACCATTGTTGAATATAGTCGATCAAATGAGCCAGTTGTGCCTTAAGTTCTTCCTTGGAGACCTTATCCTTTTGTATCAAATGCACCACTGTGGCAACAAACTCTTGGAGGTGATCTATTTTTTGTTCCCTGGTGGATGTCCCCAAGTTGATGGTGGAGATGTCGTAACTTATCCCCTCTTCACCAACAACTGGCATGGCAATTTGTATAGTCCTAGATCCATAAGCGTCCATGGTCAGTTTGGATCTGACTTTAGGCCTCTTTTCTTTCTTCGTGTTGACTTGTACTCGAGCTAAGATAGCCTCGAGTCTTGCCTTGGGACCTCTGGGAGTCAGAGTCTTCTTCTCTAATTGCTTTTCCAACCACTTGGGCATCTGAGATTCTTCTTTGGGTGATTCATGATCACCTTCTTCATTCCTCCTGACTTCAATCTCTTTATCACCTGGAGTCTCTTGCTCGGTCTTCGTGTCTTCTCCTTCTTCTTCATCTGAGTCTCGGATGAACATTGTGTCTTTGATTGGGGACTTGGTGGGCATGAGTTTCTTGGGGTTTTCCTCTTCTTTGTAGGTCCTCTCCTCTTCTTCAGTCTCATGCTTATGTTCCTCAGGATGTTTTTCTTCGTGAGATTTTATCTCAAGCTTACCCGTTTTAGACTCTTCATCAAGTTTATCTTCTTTACTTTCCTCTTCCTCATGCTGAGGTGGCACATCTTGCTCTTTCTTTCCTTATTCCTCTTGTTCTACTGAGAGAGGCATTTCTTCACCAAGCTTAGAGCTTTCTTCATGTTCCCTAATCAGAAGTTTAGAATCTTCCTCCATTTTGTCACTTAACTCCTTTTCTTCCGTGGAAGGTGGCTTTTCTACTTCCTCTCCAGCATCCCTCAACTATCGAGCCAACTCCTCCTCAAGGTCCACATCAAACATCTCCACAATGTATTTGGCGTCGGCATCATCTTCTACATCACTCTCGGAAGACTCTGTTTCTTTTCCTTCACGGACCACCTTATCAATTTGCAAGTGTTGGTGCTCTGGGTGTTCATGGTAATCATTCACTTCCTCCTCCAATACCCTTGTTGTTTCCTTTTCCTGCCTCTCTAACTCTTTGGATATTTTCATTGTGGCTTTCATCTCTGGTGGTTCAATCGGAGGGGTTGAGGCAGGAATGTTGGCTAGAACCTATGCTAGGGCGCTTGGATGGTTGGATTCATCAATACTTCAAGAAGCTCAGTGGGAATGTTCTGCATATGCCACGAGAAGGCCTTTGGAAGTGAGAGTGTGGGCATTGGCATTATTGCTGTCACTAATGAGAGAGATGTGGTCAGGGACATGGAAGTAGAAGAGAGTGGAGAGTTGGTGGCAGAAGATGAGTCGATCATTACAACCTGCCCAATAGGTGGAGAAGAGGAAAGGTGGACCTAGATATCCACCGCAGGTGGGGAAGTAGCTACCATGGCCTGAGAAGTAGGCGAAGGGGCAATAGTAGTGGAGGCAACAGGTGGAGATTTTGGTTGCTCAACCTCCATTTTCTCTCCCTCATGGAGCATATCTTCTTGAATAGCAGGCATCTCTATGAAATTGTCAGATCTTTTGTGTTTCTTGGAAGGTTCACCTTTCAAAGCCTTTTTGGCATATACCTTGCGATTGGGTTGTTTCTCATTAGTCTCTTTTCTTTTCCTTGACCTAGTAACTAGAGGGGATTTTGAAGTTTCTCCTGATGGGGCAGCAACCATCCCACTATCTGTTTCACTCATTGCCTCGTTCTCCAACCCCTCATAGGTCAAAGTGACCCATTGTTGCTTCAATTGGGAAATTTTCCCATCAATCCATTCTTTTGTTCGAGCCTCGACGAGCTTGGTTAAAATGTCGAGGTCGTCGACCTCCTGTTCATCACAGTCAATCAGCGCAGTGGGAGATTGGCGACTGTGTTGTACGAAGGATCCATGAATTTGCTTTCATCCTCCTCCACCTGATCTTGTACGGGGAATAGATTGACTCTTTTTACGAAATATGCGGTTATTTGCATATAGTGCCTCATGCACACTTCATTATCATCCCTGCAATTCGCCCAAAAATCCTCGACGTTGTGTAGATGGGAATACTCAGGTCCAAGTGCCTTCTTGATATGGCCATAGGGATCCATCCGTGGCCGGACAGTGTGGAGTCTCAAATGGTATTCAGCCAATTCCTTCTTTGAATTATCGACACATTGAGAGGTATGCAGTTCATATAGCCCTTGATTGAAGGAAAGGGGATAAGGAATCCCTGCCTTATGCTTGTCACTTAAAAGGGCATGCACATGTCGTAGCTTCCAAGAGAGCTCTAATAATATGATATGGTCATTGGGATACCGGGGCAACTTGTAGGGTCTTTCTGAGAAGCCTTCAACACAAATGTATGTGAACTTCAGATACTAGATGAATAAGAAAGCAAACTGCTTTAGAAATGCATTGGCATTGTGAGAGACTCTCCTCTCGAAGTCACCTTTGAGTAATCTGATGATATGACCTATGATAGTGTCATTAACCCGATAGTAATCTCTCTTGAAGTTTCTGAATTGTAATTGAGGGTATTTATCATAGACCTTCAACTCCCTGCCTGGTTCCTCATCTAGAGCTCTGAATAAACCTCTGTATTGTACCTATTTGACCAGTGAATAGACCAAGTAGGATGTCATGTAAAACTTGGAGGTTTTCTTTGTAGCCATAAATTGCTCGTGGAAGCGGTCACTAATTATCTCGCCCTAGTAAAACTTGGTTTCTCCATGGAAAATATCTTCAATGAAGTATAGCATCCATTCTTGGAAGTAAGCAGAAGTAGGAAGACCCATTACTCTGCTTAGTAGGGTCACCAAATCATGGTAGTCTTCATAAAAGTCGCTGCAAAAGAGCTCCTGGGGAACCTTTGCAACACTACCCCTCTTTTCCTTTAGCCAATACTGATTAATAAGCCTTTTACATTTAAGGGGATCTTCGTCCCACATAGCCTTGCCATCACTCATGGTCGGTAGCTCCATCTCCTCGAAGGTAGGGATATGGAAAGTGTTTGTTATTGCCTTATCAGATATGTCAGCCAAAACATTTCCATTCCTATCTACTATGGTTCTGGTTTCCTCTTGATAGGCCTCCCTATAGGCCATCACCAGCTCAGGAGCAACAAGGGCAGGAGGAAAGCCTGTAGCCTTAGCTATTCCAATGCCTCTGATGTTCCACGTATTCTCTATTTTAGGGCTCATTTAGACTCTCTGCTTGAACTCGTCGATGTCTATATGTCCAATGTTGGTGTCGGTGACCTCCTTCCAAGTTGAGGTGACTTTGGATTTTAGGGGTTCCCCCTGGAACTAATACTTCATGTGGTCTTTGTCTTCTTTTCCATGGGGTGCCTTAGTTTTCTTTCCTCTGCAGCTTCCCCTGAAGGTCCTACACTTGATTCCGTATATCCTACAGGAAAAAGGGAGGTGAGCACAATCAAGCATGAAAACATTGAAACATTAGTCAAATCCCTGCAAACGGAGTTAGATTAGATAATTCTGCATTTGAGAAATCTAACATATAATCCAAATTGTCATTAGAAGTTCATAGTAGGGATTTTGGATGATTCGGGCCCCAGGGGTCGGGCTTCCCTGGCCTAATGGTTGTTTTAGAGTTGTTACAAGAGGGATGACAATAAGGACACGACGACTTGCCTGTCCCAACCTGCCTTCGGATTTGGCCACTTTAAGGAGTCCACGAACGGGAGTACCTTATTTTAACATGTGGGTTGAAGTCAAATTGTTGACTAGAGAGCATTTGGATCATCTTTTGAGCACTCAGAGCTAGGAGGAAGATTGGCCATTTGAGATGGCTCTAGTGAGATGACACTCCGGGGAAGTAGTTCCATCTGGCGGGACCCACGGATTCGGAAGACGGTCAATTATCATATCTTGGCATTTGGGAACTTCGGGTCAGATGGGGTAGAAAGCTGTGAGGATATTACCATTGGAAACGACGGAAGACATGCGGAGGTTTGATGGAGGAAATCCGAGGGATTAGGTCCAACTAAGGGCTCAACTTTAGTGTTTTCTTTTTTGTGTAAAGCTCATCGGCTAATGGGAGGTCAGGTTTTGGAGGTCGAGAGGACAAGACCAATTTTCCCTTTTGTAACGGCTGGGACGGGATGGAGTCTCAACGGCGAAGGTCCTCGGGGAATGACTAGCTGAAGGTTGGGCACTTGGTAAATTTTTATCATTTCATTTGTGCAGACGTGAGATGAACAGAACCCAGAGGTGGAAGGTTGTTACTAGAAAGCCACAATGTCACCACGGCGGCCCGCAAATGGAGGTTCGTGAGTCAGGACCCGAAAGGAATTTGGCATATGGTCGCTTGTTTTTTAGGTCGACAATGTTGCACGACGAGCGAGGGAGCAAGGCTCGAAGCATTGAAAGGTCGAGATCAAACTGCCACTTGGAATAGAGGACTATAAATGACGCCCCAAGGATGGAATCTCGCGAGCGCGAACCCACGCAACTCAGATGGACTCAGTTTTGGTTTCGCCAAGAATTTTGCCAAGTTCGAACGGCAAGAGCGTGGGGTCGTCCAGCGATGGCAGACCCGATAGTGAGGTTTGCCGATGCAACTCATCTTCAATTTTTAAGTATTGGTGACGACAATAAGAAGGACCAGACCCACAGAGTGTGAACGCTTTAGCCGAAGAATGACGTTGGGAGGACAAGGTTCCGCAACCATTTATAAGGTGATTTGGATGGTTTTTCAAGTTTTTACCATATGGGTTTTATGCGTGATGTTCTTCTCTATCTAGGGCATGTGTTTTCTTCTTTCAAATTGATTCATTTACCAGAAATCAAAGGAAAACACAAAACGGGGTGTGGACGGCCAACTCACCTTAAGAACTCGATGAAGGATGCGATTGAATCAGCTAGCAAGCACGTTGGACCAGCAATGGCACTTGTTGGGCTTGGAGTCGGCGCGGGGAGATGGCTTTGGATCATTATGAACAAACTGACAGTTGAAAATGACAACACAAACTCGCCTATTTATGGAAGTTAAGGCATTTAATGCCAACAATAAATGCACGTACGACAGACTAAAAGTTGGTAAACTATAATTTGAAAATATCTGCGGGAGCACCAGGGTTCGACGGTCTGAAGGTCGTCGCCTGATAGCCGTTAGATTGGTTGTCGAGAAACAAACAATGTTGGAGGGATCAAGTCCCGACTAGCGGAAAGTCGTTGGTCATTGGGCGCTTGGAAGCTTAGCGTTGATTGGACGCCGAGTCCCAGCTTGCAGAAAGCCGCCAATGAAAGGCTATAAAGGGTAGGCAAAAAGGCAACTAAAGTCAAGAAGGGGCAGCCTGACAGGGCATGCCTAACGAGCTTCACGAATGCCACCTTAAAAGAGGAAAGGCAAAGAGCCAATTGGATTCCGTAAGGACTAAGGACTTTGAAAATTTTGAGGGGGAAAAACATGGTCAACTTAAGATGACATCACTAAGAGCTTACTGACCATTTTGAACACCAAACATGGGGCACACAAAATGAGACGACAACAAAACGACCCGGTAAGGCGAAGGAAAGAGAGGGTCCCCGTTCTGAACGAGGCATGTGTGCTGAGGGCACAACACATCTAAATCCAAATTTTGCATGTATGATTTTCATATGTGTTTGGTTACAAGAGTCAATTTGATTCATTTTTATGGTTCAAAAAATTGCTATTTGGTAACTAGTACTCTACTAACACTTTCTTGTTTGATCATTTCTTTTAATCTAATAGAATTCATTACAACTATGTGTTCATCTAACCACTTGCTATGTAGTCCTAACATCCTTAGCATTTTAATTCTTTTTCTCTCTTTCCTCTAGTGATAAACCACATAAAATTGTATAAAATTGTTAGACAAAAGAATATTTGAAGAAAGTATTTCCCAAGGACCGAAAAGATATACCTAAAACTCAAATAGCTTTAGGTTTACAGGGTTTCTTGTTCTAATGTTGACAAGCTTGACTTTAGAGATGTTCATAGGGGTTGAAATCTAAGTTACAATGCATGATGTGAGTATTGTGAACCAATTTGAGCTAGGATTGGGGTCCTTAAAATAGTTTAAGGATTGTGCATGGATTCAAGGAACAATGTGGGAAGGTTATCCAATAAAGATGCATTTAATATTTGGGACATGAGTAAGCCTAGTGCATCAAAGTTGGGTGAATTGGAAAGTTTGTTACCTTGAATGTATGTAAAGTAGATATTTAATAAAGAGCTAGAGTTGGACTTATGCTATGAAATGGGCTAAAGTTTCCTTGAAGATTGTTATGGATGCATGCATTAAATAATTAACGCAACATTAAATAATTGGGACCATTCAAGAGAGGTATTATGAAAATGGACCATTGGATCTAAGGTTTCATCCTAAGCCATGAGATCTTGCATATGAATTGGACAAGCCAAGGATTATGGATAGGGCTATAAAACCTAAATAAGAAGAGGCAAGGTCATTGTTGGAGATCTTCAAAGTTCGGGATCATAAGTTTAGGGGATTGGGGTATGGACCAATAAGGAAGATTATAATTTAAGTATGTTGGAAGTATTCTAGAGGTTGAAAGAATTCTACCATGACTTTGAAAGGAGCAGCCTGGGAGCATTCAAATAGGATTTGAAAGAGGATTACCATTGAGATCCTTTGCTAGATCATTGAAGCAAAAGGCATGACATAGGCGTTGGATGCAAAGTGTTGAAGCAAGGAAGTTTGGGAAGAAAGAAGACTATTAAGGATATGTTGGGCTTGGAGTGAGAATACTATAAAAGAATTACATCAATTTACATTCACTTTGGGAAGTTTGGGAAGAAAGAGGACTATTAAGGATATGTTAGGCTTGGAGTGAGAATACCATAAAAGAATTACATCAACACACTCAATTTAGGTCTGTTGCATGGTTTGCTTCTTATTATTGATCTAGGTTTTGTTAAAGCCCTAATTATATTTTTAATTGACCCAAAAAAATTAATGGAAAAGAATAGGTTACCAAAATGCTATAGCATTGGGTTTCCATAATTTAGCCCACATGTTTACTCTCCTTCCATAGAAATTTGACAAAGCATTACTATCGGTAGCAAAGAAATCAAATTGAAAGCCATAATTAAACTCACACCAAAATTTGAAGGATGACAAAATCCCCTTAGAATATTTATTTACATGTTTTACAGCAAAAATTTATGAACAGAAGTAGAAATATTTTTCTCAATGACGGAATAGGTATAATGCCATTTTTCAGGTTCACCAACATTGATCAGTTTCCCAGTTCCGCACCACATGACCGCGCGGCTCCTAATAAGACCCGCGGTTCCATGTTCGCCTCTACTGCATCTCTAACTAATGGTCATATTGGGCGCGATCCTCTGCCTTGGAAAGAACGGTGTACGCATTGTGTATTTGCAGAAACATTTCAATGGTGATGGTCTTGCCTTGAGAGGAAGCTGCGGTGTCTGGGTGAAACTGTTACGCCATTTTCTTGTACGTCGTCTTTATGTCCCGCGCGGTAGCCCCGCGGCTCAGCTCCAACACTTCGTACAGAGTCCCTAAATTTTTCATGTGATCGCCGGCTTCGATTGTGGGAGCCTATTGATACTCAGCACCAGAAACCTGTGCTGCCCTTATTACATTGAAAGAGGGCTTCAATCTGATGTTTGCAGGGCCTCTTCGCTTGCTAGTCGCTAAATCCATAGAATTGGTGCTTCCTATGGCTTAAGCATTTGGGGAAGCCAAAATTTTGACGCAACTCATTCTGAACTGTATTTTTGGGTTCCCGTCTTTCTGTAGGGTAATGGAGATAACAGGGATAAATGGGGTTTCATGAATCTGTATTGAAGAAGAATGAAGGTATATATAGAAAGAGAAAGAATGTAAATTCAGAGGGCATGTTTGTCTGTTGAAGAGAGAAAATGGTGGGCGTGGAAAACTGGAGGGAGCGCAGGGAGCGCCAAGAAGTAAAAGGTCAAGGGGCGGTACTTGCTTCTATAAGGATTACTACTGTATGGTCCTATGAGGGGCTTGGGCTTCTATTTTTATGGAGCAGGAGGTCCTATAGGAAAAATAAATTGTGCTAAGGGATTAATTGAAATCTTTTCCAAAAAAATAGGAGCCCCTACCTTTTAGAAATGAATATTTCAGCTAGTGAAATTGGGGTGTAGTTAGAAATTGCCCCTATAGCTTAGGAGTTTTTTATGCCACTTGTCTCTCATCTAAAATTTTAATTTCTTATTAGAAAATAAATATGAGAGAATTTTGATTTATTTATTATTTTTTATCAAAGCACTACAATTCATTCCTTAAATTTTGGAGTTTAAAATTTTAATCAGAATTGTAAGATTAAATCCATGGGACCAAGAACTTTACAATATTCCTTAAAAAACTAAGCAACATACGCTAAGATTTTTAAGGAAGCCCCCCTCTATGGGACCATACCCTTATTGGCACATAACAACCAAGGGGTGTGTGGCCTTAAATGACAAAGAAAACTTAGCCAAAATTAACTGTTAATGGATATTCTATCTAATTAAATAATAAAAGTAATATAATTAATTATAATTAGTATATAAAAAGATGTTGACTTAAATGTAATTATTTCTTTTTGTATTTGGTTATGTGTGATGATTTGTTGTTTTGTTATAATTGATGGTAAAATATTAGGTTTAATTTTGAATTTGGTATTTGACATCAATGATGATTTTTGTTACAGATTTATTTTTGACATGGATTGGTTTACACCACACAATTTGGTCTAAGACAAAAGTGCACCACATGATTAGATTATGATGATGTGGCTCTATCTATTGTTGGTGTGGCCTTCTAGAATGCATTTTTGCATTATATAACACCTAGTAAATAGAGAGTTGCGTTAACAAGCATAATGGAATTTATTTTAAGTTAGAGGGAAGATTGTAACTGCCCTAAACAAAATGGGCCAACATGGCATGCCTAATAACTAAGAAACCCTAATAGGCCTATATTACAGTTGTAAAAATAAATATGTGCCAACAAATATACATCTCCAAGGTATAAGGTCACATTTGTCAATATTTTAGGACCGTAGTCATCCCTAGCTTATACTTTGTGTTTCCTTTTACTTCTATATGCTTTCTTCTAATGTAATTTATTTTGTCATAAAGAATTTGTCATGGTGAATACATGTTTGTCATAATATAATGACTTTTGCAGTAACATTTTTTAATTCATAATGGTATTTCTTGGTTTTTCATAGAGTTTTGCTCTTTGATTGCAGTGACTAAGCTTTTCCTCCATAATTTTGTGTCTATGTAAACCAATGATCTCATGTGGACTCGTAAAATTACTCAATTTGTTCATACACATGATTTCTTTTGAAAATATGAATGAATTTTAGATTTTCTTTGATTCTTCCTTCATATAAACTCAATCCAAATCCACATTTTGCATGTTTGATTTTCAAGTTCTTGTTTACAAAACAACCCATTTGATTCATTTTGATGGTCCAAAAAATTCTTACTTGGTAACCAATACACTATTAACATTTTCTTTCTTGACCATTTTTTTTAATATGAGGGTGTTCATTCCAACTATGGGTTCATCTAACCACTTGCTATGTAGCTCTAGCATACTTAGGATTTTAATTCCTTTCTCTCTTACCTATAGCGACTAAACCACATACAATTTCTAGATGAAAGAATATATGAAGAAAATCATTCCCAAGGACAATGTGCCACACCAAAAAAGATATGCTTACAACTCATCTAGCTTTAGGTGTAAGGGGTTTCTTGTTCTAAGACTGACAAGTTTGACTTTAGAGGTGTCCATAGGGTTTGCAACACGATTTCCAATGCATGTTGTGGATATTATGAACAATTTGAGCTAGGATTGGGGTCCAAATGTAGTTGTGTAAATATTGTGCATAGATTCAAGGAATAATATGGGGAGGTTGTCCAATAAGGATGCATTTAATATTTGGGACATGAGTGAGACTTGTGCATCGAATTTGGGTGAATTGGAAAGTTTGTTACCCCAAAAATTTGCAAATTTGATATTCAATAGAGGGTAGAGTTGGACTTATGCTATGAAAGGGGGTCAAATTATCTTGAAGATTGTTATGGATGTAGACATTAAATAATTGGTGCAACATTAAATAATTGGGTCATTCCAGGGGGGTGTTGCCAAGATGTACCATTGGATCTCAAGGTTCATCCCAAGCCTTGAGATCTTGCTTATGAACTTATACAAGCCAAAAATTATAGATTATGTTACAAAACCTATATAAGGAGAGGAAAGCTCATTATTGGAGACCATCAAAGATGAGGATCATCAAGTTCAAGGAAGATTGGTATAAGGATCATTAGGGAAGATCGTCATTCGTGTATGTTGGAAGTATTTTAGATGTTGAACTATTTCTAGCAAGACTCTAAAGGGAGTAACTTGGGAGCATTCAAATAGGATTTGAAAGAGGATTATCATTGAGATTCTTTTATATATCATTGAATTGAAGGTGTGACAAAGACATTGGATGAACATGTTGAAACAAGGAAGCTCAAGGAGAAAGAAGACTATTGAGAATGTATCGGGGTTGTAGTGAGGATACTAGGGGTGTTAGAGCTTTGGGCGACCATATTGGAACTCAAAGAAAATATGTGTATGTTGGATGCCAAAGTTTGAAATAGGATTATGTTGAAGATGAAGTTTGTCTAAGAGGTCTATTTATGAAGTTCAATGAGGAGGACAAGTCTTTCTAGAAAAGAACGTGGAGATTTATAAATGTACTAGGTACATGGATGTTGTTAGGTCTCAAATCCAAAGATCCTAAATGTAGAGCTTTTCTTCACCAAGGGGTTATCATCAAGAAGGTATTTTAAAGATAGACTCATCTACAAACTTAGGATGGTTAAAGGCTAACTATGAGAGTGGGTAAACTCTCACACTCGTTGGAATCAACTTAAACCCAAGAGAGTATTCCTATAGGTCACCTAAACAAGTTAACATATTGATTCAAAATGACTAATCAATGTATTACACAACAACTATACCCAATTATGCTCTTAACCCCTAAATTTGGTCACTAAGTTAAGACAAAACTAGTTGCAATAGACCTTATTATAGTTGATAGTGCACATTACACATGCACCTACAACTACCAGCAATATTTTAATCCCTTGAGATAGTTTATCTTATTATTATTTACATGCTAGAAAGGTGCAACATTCATGTGTAGGTTCGCTTAAAATGTTTCCCTTGTTTGCATTATTGAACCATTAACATCATATGTAATTCCTATAACTACTAGTGAAAGGTTTTATTATTTCTAATGTGTGTGTGGAAGGTTTGACTCTTCAAGACCAATGTCTTATTGGGTAATAGAGTCATATCTAGCCATTAAAAAACAAGCAAGAAGTCACAACAAAGGTATGATACGTTGTAATCACATCTACTTGATGACCCTTCTCCAAAATCATAAACATTCACATGCAACAAAGAAAAGAGCGATACAAATAACAATTTGCATTGATTTATAGTGTTACAACACTCATCTAATCTCTATTACAATCACACCAACACATGTGGTGAAGGAAAAATTTTAATAGCAAGAAACCTATCATAGCCTACTATTTAAAACCTTACAAAATGTTAATAATTGGCCAAGGAGACATATGGTTACAAATATTTTCTTCAACAACTACCTCTTTGCAAGTTTTGAGCAAAAAATCTAATGACAAACTAACAAGCAAATTTGGAATACTAGAATGCCTTGCATGTGTGTTCTAAGAAAACTTGTAATGACTAACCCTTGAATGAACATCAAATAAGAATATATGGTCATGTCTTAGAGTTTAGCAACTCGTGGGAGCCTTAGGATTGTGAAAATATTCAAGATTTGAGTAAACTCGCAATGCTCTCCTCACAACATTTGATTATTTGATATTTGCATCCCAAAATGCATAAAAATTACTACAACATATCTTTTCATTTATTACGCCTTTAGATTTGGCATGAAATGGTGTGGGGAAGCCTGGGAAATCTACTACAGACAAATATCTGGGCATGGCTTGAATGTATTAGGCACTACAATAATAATCACAACATTAATTAAGGAGCACTCCTTTTTCATTCTTTATGTTGCTTAAATCCATGCCCTTTTGATTAAAATATTTGTTTTGGACATTGACAAGTTAGGTCAAGTAATTGTAGGGTATTATAGGCACATTAATGACATTTTGGGCCTTCTAGGAGGGTAGGTAGGGTTTACTATGGTATTGGGGCCCTATTTAGAACTCATTACATTTTCCTTTTACTTATTATGTTAAAGGTTTGAGCTTTTAGCAAACCATGCTACATTTAAAACTTAGCCACTTTCTCATTTGTCCCTCTTTGCTTCATTTTGTTAGTGATTTGACAAGTTCCAAAACCTATGAACTCATTAATGCCCATTCACACATTGCCTTTGGGTCAAAGCTTTTGGCCTCGATGAAACCAAATTTGAGGTTCGATAAGTTCTTGACAAGTTCCAAAACCTTTGAACTCATCAACACCCATTCACACATTGTCTTCAAGTCAAAGCTTTTGGTCTCCATGAAACCTTGAAAAAGGTTTGGCATCAATACTTAGTCTTTTCTACTTTCTTTCATGTCAAATATTTGGGCAACCTTTTGCTTTGTAATGGTTTGAGGTTCAAGTGTATTGATGAAATCATCCCTTAAGGAAATGGTACTGGGGAAGAGACATGTTTGATAGCTCGAAACTATACTTAGAGACATTTTAAAGACAAAGAGTTTAGACATCAAGGCTTGGTATAATGGTATGACATCAAGGAAACCCTAAAAGTTTGAAGGTTTGACTATTACCCAAACTTAGAGGATTATTAAAACAAGCTCCAACACTTGAAACTTTTTGGATTCCCTACATCTCGACCGCTATATAGGTGTAATGAATAATAGAAGATAACACTTAACAAAATTTGACAAATGGTAACCCACACAAACATTTCTTAGATTGGTGACCCACACAAGTTTGAATTAAAAGACAAGGAGGTATTTTGAAGCGAGCATCAAATGTGAGCAAAATTGATAGAGTATCATTAGATGTGTTCTAAAAGATTATAAAATCACACGAAGAGGGAAAGTTCAGTCTCAAACTAGAGAATATTTTGTGGAGAGATATGTATTCCGTAGGTTGGTGTTTCTTTTGTAAGTGTCCCAAAAATTATTAATAGAGCTTAAAAAGTAGAGTTTTAAAAGGATGAGAGACGAAATTGAATAAGATCATCTAACTTCACCAAAATTCGAAGGATGAGAGAATCCCCTTACAAAATTTATGCGTTATACAAAATTTATTTACATGTTTTACCGCATAAGTACATGAACAGCCGTAGAAATATTTTACACAGTGACGGATTAGGTGGTATTCCATTTTTCTGGTTCACCAACATTGATCGGTTTCCCAGTTCCGCACCACGTGTCCGCGCGGCTCCCGATAAGGCCCTCGGTTCCATGTTCGCCTCTGCTGCATCTCTAGCTGACGGTCGTATTGGGCGCGTTCCTCTGACTTGGAAAGAACGGCGTAGGCATTGTGTATTTGCAGAAACATTCCGGTGGTGATGGTCTTGCATTGGGAGGCAACTGCGGTGTCTGGGTGAAACTGCAGCGCCATTTTCCTGTACGCCGTCTTTATGTCCTGCGCGGTAGCCCTGTGGCTTAGCCCTAGCACTTCGTACAGAGTCCCTGAATTTATCATGTGACTGCCGGCTTCGATTGAGGGAGCCGATTGATACTCGGCCCCGGAAAGCTGCGCTGCCCTTATTACATTGAAAGATGGCTTAAATCTGATATTTGCAGGGCCTCTTCGCCTGCTAGTCGCTAAATCCATAGAACTGGCGCTTCCTATGGCTGAAGCATTTGGGGAAGCCGAAATTCTGATGCAACTCATTCTGAACCGTATTTCTGGCTCTCGTCTTTTTCAGGGGTAATGGTGATGAAGATAACAGAAAGAGATGGGGTTTCATGAATCTATATTGGGGAAGAATGAAGATATATATAGAAAGAGAGAAAGTAAATTTAGAGGGCTGTTTGCATGTTGACGAGGGAAAATGGTGGGCATGTTTGTCTGTTGAAGAGAAAAAATGGGGGGCGTGAAAAACCGGAGGGAGCGCCAACAGGCAAATGGTCAGGGGTCAGTATTTGCTTCTGGTAGAGTTGTTGTCGCGTAACGACCAAGGGGCACATCGGCTTCGATGACAAATATCCCAATTTTTTTACTTAAACAAAACATAATTTTTTTTATTAAAAATTAAAAAGTTCACCCATGTTTCATGAGTAGTGGTTTACAAGAACTCATCTCCCATGATAATGAATTGTCCACTTAGCACTCATTACATCTAGGTGATGTTCATAGAGGTGAAGCGTTGGGCCTTCCTGAGAGGTCACCCATCCCAATACTACTCTAGCTCAAGCGTGCTTAACCATAGATTTTTCACCAAAGTTAAGCCCACTTAGCTTGCAACCCCATTTGCAAAACCTTCAACAAGTGTTGTGCCTTATGAGCCATTCATTATAAAGCCCCTTTAGCTCATCAATTGATAAGCAAGAGGTATTTTCCACAACGTGTCAAATTATGATATTTCTATTAGAATTCAACCATGTAGTTTTATTAGTCAAACTCATTGACCCATGTTTCATGAGTAGTGGTTCACAAGAACCCATCTCTCATGAAATACATAAACTAACTACAATCCAAACCTAAAACTTCTTATTTACATGCTTAGGTGCTCTACCATAAAAATTTGCTCCTCATAAATTCTATTTTTCTCAGACCATAGATTAACAAAGTCCAACACATTTTTTTTTGTTTTAAGTTCATTATAAGTGTCTCACAATTATTTGCTTCTATATAACTTTATTGGAGGTGGCTTGTAGTCTTTCCCTTGCTCCACCTTTCTTTAAATCTCTTAGCATAAACCTTACATAACATGTCTATTGCTATTTCATTTGAAAGGTCATACATCAATTTCAAATTGAATTTGAATTAACTACTCGTTGCTAGGAATTTGATGTAGTGTGTCTCTTGTGTATTTAGTGACATCATTTTAATTTATTTTTATGAGTACATAGAAATTGAATATCATGGTGAGCATCTAATCAAAATAGGACAACACATTCATTTATTATCTCATTAACACTTACAAGTTCAACTATCGACTACTTTATCTACATAAACTTCCAACACCTTTAATTTATGCCTATCTCTATAATTGTTGAATTAGTCTTTGTCTTAATTGCTAACAAGGAAGTTGATCACTTTTGTTATAGCAGGTGTCAATAGTGCTTCTTAGTACATGTCCAACTTTATGTACATAGATATACATAAGGTAAACATCTTTTATAGGTGTCAAGCATCAAATTCCTTAGAAGACATAATCGTATGAGGATAATACCATCCAAAATATAATCACGCACAATCAAATCTCTACATAAAATATTGAGGGTGATCTATGTTAAATTTTGTCATTATACTCCTAAGACATCTAATTATAAATGATTCTAAATTACACATAAAAAAAATATCAAAATACTGAATTTCTCTCTATTGTCCATTAAAATTAGATAACCTATAATCCCTCAATTTCATTTCAACGAATATTTTTTATTTTTATCTCAACTAATTTACTTAAAATTTATATTGCAATCAATTTATTAAACCTAAATAAATATCAGTAGGATGTATTTAATTCTCTAAAATAAATACTAAATAATTAAATAAAAACGGTTTCTAATATTTAACTAAATGCTCACGTCTCTTCCGGACAGGATCCAAAAAGTTTGAAATTTGAACTCAATTAATAATAATAATAAACAGTGGAAAACTCTAGAAATGAAAGATAAGAGACTGCATGGAAACTAAAGAATCTTCTAGAAATAAGACCTAAAACAAGTTCTAATAATAATAACGCAGGGATATAATGGTATCAAACCAAGTGGTTTTCCCAACCAGACTGCGCAACGTATTGTGAAAGTAACATCAGCATAGAAGTCGTCGGTCTCATCTTTTCTAGAAAGATAAATATATTTTTTTTTATGGAGGATTCATAATCATTTATTCAGAGTATTAGTTTTAAGAAACACGAGTTTTAAGTTGAATTATTTTTGAATGAGAGTCAAAGATTGAAAGATATTCTTTTTATCAAAATCGTATATAATTTTGATTTTATTTTTAATGATATTGAAATCTTACATTCAAAGAATTGATTCCTAATAAGGATATCAGAATCATTCTTGATAGATAAACCACAAAAAAATTGTTTTGGAACCATTGGCTGACAGTTAAAATTTCTAGAACACAGAATTCGGGAATTTGTAGGGCATGAATATTGTTTTTTATGTATGCCAAAACGCTTTCAATGTAGGTGTTATTATCACAGAAATTAAAATAAGGTTGAATGGCATCACGACAGAGGAAAGTAGGCCCAATTTACTTAGAGATGAAAAGTGTGGTTGAACTTTTCTTCCTTGATTTATTGAGTTATAAGTGTATCTGCTTTTGACTGTATGGTATGATAACAGTTTTTAAACCTGCGTTTCAATTTTCGAATCACAATATTTAAAAAAAAAATCTGAACTTCTATTTATATAATTTGTCACTTGAAGAAAGACTACAGCCAGTCACATCCTAAAAATTGTTTATTTTATTTTATTTCAATCCACTGTTCATGCAAAGTAATGAAGCAGTTGTTTAATGGATAGGTCCCCACTAACCGTCACTTTTGCTGCTTTGTAATAGTTTGCTTCTGGCTATTTCTGTTTTTTTGGGGGTTTTGTGATTGCTTATTTAAGAGTGTTGTTAGATATTGGTGTTATTGGTGTTGTGTTTGTTCTTATTTGGAGGAATTTTTTAATTGTAATTTGGTTTTTATTTGATGATGGATAAGTTAATATTATAAATTTTTTTTCAAAATTTAAAATCTAAATTTTATGAGTTTGGTTTATATTTTGTTTTTCAAATGTTATTTGTAAGAATAGAGCATATTATGGAATTTGTTAATAGGGAAAGAACAACAGTTTTGAGTCTTGATTGTAATGAACAAATGCTTTATCTACATCAATTTTGATATCAAGGAGGTCAACAATGGTCCAAAAGGGAGTATTGTGTAGGAAGCAACAAGAAGAGTTAATGATGCTAGGTTTTTATATACTTTGGGGAGGTTTAGTGAAGCCTTGAAAAACCAAAGTTCTAAGGTAAAGGTTGATACTTCTAATTTTAAAGGTGAGCTTGACTTTAATGTATTCCTCGGCTAGGTCCAATAGTTGCAGAAGTACATTGAGATGGAAGACATTGACAAGGATGATCCAAAAAGAGTGAAAATTTTGCATTCAAGTTGAAGTTGTATGTAGCACTATGGTGGGAGAATGGATAGAATTCAATATGAAAAAGAAAAAATTGTCTCTACCATAAGATGTTGAAACATCTACAAATTTGATTCTTGCACTTTGATTACTAACAAAAAATGTTTAAAGAATTTCAAGTTTGAAACAAAGGGATCAATTAGTGCAAGATTATATAGATCAATTTTATGAGGCTTTGAATATGAATGGATATACAAGAGAGCAAAAAGCAAGCAACAACTTGGTATGTGAATAGACAAAAACTTCAACATTA
The DNA here is from genome assembly GCA_007258455.2 of Sequoia sempervirens. Lineage (NCBI taxonomy): Eukaryota > Viridiplantae > Streptophyta > Pinopsida > Cupressales > Cupressaceae > Sequoia > Sequoia sempervirens. The sequence continues at coordinate 166,374,369 of VDFB02000015.1, read as the reverse complement.
CGACAAGCTTGCATTGGTGTAAGTACCTATGATGGATGAAACTTATGAATATGTTTTAAGAATAGAGGATAAATTGAATCAAAAAATAAAATGGTGAGTAAAAGGGATGGTGACAATCAAAATGAAGGGAATGAAGTTTCTTTAGAACTGGCCATGAGTGAAGAGCTAGAAGAAGGCAATAATGAGAAAGATGACTTCAATGGAAGGGGAGGCTTCATAGGTAGAGTTAAAGGATGACAATCTTTTAGAGATTAGAAGCCCTTGAGACACTTTGTTTGTAATGAAACCCATAAAGTCATAATTTTCCCTTAAAACCCTATAAGCGCAATGATAGCCTAATAAAAAGAGGAACCTTTGTCTAAGAAAGTTGAAGTAGAGACAAAAGAAATTTAATGTTGTGAATAACATTGATATCGGAGAACAAAGAGGCCCCTACATTTGATTGGAGGGTAAGAATGTTTTGAACAAAATACATGGACAAGGTTTGCAAGGTGATTATAGATAGTAGATCTACTAACAATCTAGTAAATACAAAAATGATTAGCAAATTGTAACTTGCTTGTACTCCAAAATCCAACCCTTAAAAGATTGTGTTGTTGATGGACCATAGTGTAGTTATGGATAGATCTTATCTTGTTGCTTTTAAAATTGGTCCTCATATGGATGAAGTGCTATGTGATGTGGTTCCAATGGATGTGTGTCATTTCTTATTAAGAAGACCTTGAAAATATGATAAAAGATCTATAAGAGAACACTTATGAGGTACAACAACAAGGAATAAGACATCTCCTAAAACTATGGAAATATGAAGGAGCATTGGAAGTAATTACTTTGTCTCTTTTAATAGAAGCCAGGTTTGAGTTTGAAGAGAAAAAAGAATTATAGGTCAACCAAGAAGGGATCTAGAGGAAAATTTGGAAGCAAAAGAGATAAATCATTTGAAGAGTGAGGTATAATAAAAATATATTGTAGAATTGGAACAAGATTCAACTAACAAGATTACAAGTATACCTCAAGAGATAGATGTTGAAGTTTCACTCGACAATAGCCTTCACCCTCATTGGATTGAAGGGGATGTTGAAGTGTGTGAACTTATAAACACGATCACATAAGATCTTCAAAAATATGATCGAGAGTTTGCTCAAAAGTGACTACATAACTTAGTCTCAAAGCAATGATACAAAGTATGATTGATGTAAGGGGATTTTTTTTGGTTTTTTGGTGATAACAACAATGAATTTTTCGTTGGCTTTGCATTTGGGACTTTGCCTAGTTTTGCCTACCCAAAGTTATATGGTGGAATCAACACTAGACTGATGACATTGGGAGAATTTGGGTTGGAATATTTAACAAGGGCTTATATTGTGCATATGAATCCCAAGATATCACTTTGATGATAGGCCCACTAAGAAGCTCACACCCTAATACTGGTGGCAGTGTAGTCCAATTCTTTTGAATTAGGAGGTTCAAACTTTTTGAAGATGGGGAAGATAATGTAACGACTATTTAATTGATAGGTACCCACTACCCATCAATTTTGCTACTTTGTAGATGTTTGTAGATTTTGGGTTGTAATTGTTGTTTCTAGAAATTCCTATTTTGGGGGATTTTGTCTCTTTATTTAGGAGCTTTTAGTCCTAGCATTTTTATTGATGTTTTTGGTGTTGTGTCACTCTTTTTTGGAGGTTTTTTCCTACTTGTAATTTAGTTTTTTGCTTGATTAAGGATAAGCTAATATTATTGTCTCTCTTTTTTGGTTTCACTTTTCATTTAAATTTATAAATCTAGTTTCTATGATGTTTGACCTATATACTATTTTTTAAATTGATGACTTGCAATAACATAGCATATTATGGAATATGTTTATAGGAATTGAACAATTCTAAGTCTTGATTGTAGGAAAGAAAAACATTCATCTGCATTGCAAAGCTCATCTTGTACCTAATAATCATTTAAGACTCTATTATGCTTAATGAATAAAGGGTGAAATGAAACTAAATTTATAATAACATTAACATAGAAATAGTAGCAACCACAACTACAAATTATAGAGTTTCATCTTTGAATGTTCAAGGTACAAAGACATTTAAGCTATAAATATGAGGAAACATATTCCATGGTAAAACTATTTGAAGAAAACATACTAAAAGGTTTGGGAGAGCTACTTACCCATATTGATGAAAGGGGCAACAATCTTCTAAAAGATGTCACATATCCTAAGAGTGTTATAATTTTTTTTAGTTCAAGGTGTCCATCTTGGATCCATCTACCTAGATGTAATTTTACAGATTAATAATCCCATTATTTTTGTAGCATTCCCTACTGTTTGTTGGTTTTTAATATTTTTCCATGAGTCTTTTATAATTGTATAAGTTCTCCATTGTGTTTTGGGTAGATAAAATCCATTCATAAGGGAATCCTAGGATTTAAATTGGACATTAGTGGCAATACTATTTAAACTTTTGATACCTTTTTTTTTCCCAATCCCTTCCTGAGCAACCTTGGAGTAGGGCAAGGTGTTTTTCTTTATGTTTAAGGCTCCACCATATAGACTTATTTTTACAGTTTATATAATTCTTCGTATCAAGCCTTTCACTATTGGTTATGTTTGATTTAAAAAGTTCCAAGAATTCCATATAGTTTTGAATATTAGTGAACCACTAGGCAAGACTGGGAAGTTCCCTAGTAGAAGATCACATATTGTGTTATTTTTCCAGGCCTTTTCTTTTTTTGGAACAACTCTTTCAATGTTTTTTCTTACCAGGTTTTTCCATGGTTCATCACTATTAAAGGAGTTAATTATCGATTTGATTGCCAAAGCAATGCCATGTAGCTTAAGATATTTTAACCCTAACCCCCCAAGATCCTTATCAATGCAACACCAATTCCAGTTCACATGTTTCTTTTTTTTCCCTTTTCCATTGAACCAGAGAAATTGTCTTATCTTTTTGTGTACCTCTTCAATCTGGTAACTAGAAAATACCCAGACTAAAGAGTAGTAAATTATACACATGAGAAGAGAATTTTTTGGCAAACCTTGAATCTTTCAGCTAATGAAAGATAGTTTCTCTTTCAGGTATCAAGCTTTTTTCTATTTTATTCTTGACCCAATTCCACATGTCTTTCGGGAATGGATTAATGGTGAAGGGGATACTTAAGTACCTTTCTTAAGTGTTTAGACCACCCCATTGGATCCCTATCTTGTTGAACTAGTCTGGGGGGAGGTTTTCAACTTAGCATAATTGATTTTGGTTCGGAAACTTTAGCTCTAGAAGCAACACAAGAAATGTCCAATTTTTTCACTAAATTATTAAAGTTTTCTTCTTCCAACTTGATAAATATTGATGTGTCATCGGGAAAATGAATATTTATTAACTCACTTTCATTAGGCAGGATCATGCCTCTTACTTCAGGACTTACCATGTTGTCTCTTAATAGGAAGTAAAGAGCCTCAGCAACAATTACAAACAAGGCCAAAGAAAGGGGGCAACTTTGTCTTATTGATCTTCCCAATAGGATCAAGTTTGTTAGGGTCCCATTTATATCCAGTTGGACAGTAGCATCTTGTAATAAGGTTTTGATCATTTTGCATAACTTACTTGGGAATCCAAAGGCATCCAGAGTCATTATGAGGAATGGCCACTCCACTCTGTTGTATGCTTTTTCAAAATTAAGTAGAAGCAATCTGACATCTTGCGATCAACTCTTAGCCCAATCCATCGCTTCCCAACTAGTGATTAAATTTTCTAAGATCTATTTGCCTTTAATAAAACCTGTCTAAGTGTAACTTATCATTTTGGGTAACAAAGAGTTGCATTAACAAACATAATTTGATTTATTTTAAGTTAGAGGGAAGATTGTAACTGTTAGTTTTTATGATCAGATGTAAGAGCAGAAAATTAATTCAAAATCAAACACAATAACACAACATATACCTTGGGAAAACCCTCCACTTGAGGGAGAAAAACCCAACAACAATATATCACTTATATATTGAATATCAATGAATGTCACTTTTACAAAGAGGCCGATATTAAGGCCAAAAATGAGCACCACAATCTGATGCTAACACAACAATGAAGTAACTCAACCTTCTACACTAATATCGATCTGCATTATTATGTATTTCTCCTTTACTCTTGCTTGCACTTGAGAATATCGAACTATATGAACAAAATGAACTGAATGCATAAGGATCGAACAACATCTTATATATATACTATTCGATTGGAGAAGTCTCCAAAGGATGCGACTCTTCAAGTATAATGTCGGCCTCCATGAAATGAAACGTCTCTTCAATACAATTGTTGATTAGGAAGGGTCGACCTCAATGATCAATCATGAAATAACAAATAAATAAAATATATTTTAATAAGTGACGTGTCTCTTCAACAAAAATGCCTTGACAAATTAAATAGCCGATAGGCTATGTTTTTAATTTCTTCTTCATGAAACGAATTGGGATGGAAGTAGAAGCCCGGCGTTGTTGTCCATTTAACTTCAACACTCCCTCTCAGCTAGGGAGGATACTTCCAGCTGCATAAGACATATCATCTCATCGTGATGTCAACCACAATGGCTACTCCCATATGTGGAAAAGAAACATATCACCTCATCTTGATATCAACCAACATGGCTACTCCCATGAATGGTAAATGAACCATATCACCTGATCATGATATCAACCATCATGGCTACTCCCATGAATGGTAAATGTGCACAAGTTCCCATCACAAAATCACTCAATGTGATGTTGTTACCGAGCATCGTGAAGTTTACCATAGCTACTCCCAGAGGGTGAAAAAGCACAATTACAAGAAAATCATCACAGACTCTCTCACGTGATGTTGTCATGGAGTCACACACATGACATCCACCATGGCTACTCCCAGAGGGTGGAAACAAGGGCTTTCACCTCAAATTTCTCTCACAAAGAAAGATGCATTAAACAAGGGCTTACACCTCAAATCTCTCACACAGAGAGAAATGCATTAACAAGGGCTTTCACCTCAAATCTCTTTCACTGAGAAAAATGCATTAAAGCAAATCACAAAAGATCATTGATGTTGAGTCTCCCTCCCAGTTAGGGCTTCATTCTCCACAATACCAAGCTTGTCTCGAAAGTACACAAATTTTACTCTAGAGAGAGGCTTGGTGAGAATATATGTCGTCTTCTCATCAGTGTTGATGTACTTCAACTGGATTGCTTTCCTCAATACCATATCTCTGATATAGTGGTATTTGATCTCAACAAGTTTAGTTCTGTCATGAAACATTGGGTTGACAGAAAGCTTCACACAACTTTGATTATCACAATGAATGACAGTTGGCTCCAATGATTGTCCAAACAATCCTGCAAGGAGCTCCAAAAGCCACACTGTTTCTCAAGCTGCCACACAAGCTGCAATATGCTAGGCCTTTGCAGTGCTCAGTGGCACTGAAGAATGCTTCCTACTACACTAGGAGCTCATAGCAGACCCCAAACTGAAACAACATCCAAAGGTGCTCTTCCAATAAGTGACACACCCTGCCCAATCAGAATCAGTATATCCAAGCAGCTTCAAGTCCACACCAGAAGAATATCTCAAGCCATACCCAACTGTACCACACAAGTATCTTAGGATATGCTTCACTGCAACTAGATGTATTTTCCTAGGTTCACACATGAACTGACTAAGTGCACTCATTGCATAGCAAATATCTGGTCTAGTATTGACTAGATACATCAACGATCCAATCAACTGTCTGTACATAGTAGGATCCACCAGATTTGAACTAGCTGTAGCCTCCTTAAACTTCTAAAAATTGGTTTCCATAGGTGTAGACATGGATTTGCAATCCATCATACCAAATATCTTCAAGATGTCTATTGTATACTTCCCTTGGCTTAGAATCATCTCATTAGGCCTCTGCCATACTTCTAAACCAAGGAAGTATGCATGTACTTAAGATCCTTCATTTCAAATTTAGAAGCCAACTCCTTCTTGTATTTGATAATGAGGTGTTCTTCTCCAGTAAGAAATAGATCATCAACATAGAGAACCAAGATTAATGCTTCGCCATCAATTACCTTGAAGTATAGGTTTGAATCAACATCATTCTTGGAGAAGCCCAAGCTTAATAGGTAACGATCAATTCTTTCGTACCAAGCACGAGGAGCCTGCTTAAGGCCATACAAAGGCTTCTTCAGCCTACAAACATGAGACTCCTCCCCATGCACCTCAAAGCCATCAGGTTGCTCAATATATACCTCTTCCTCGAAACAAACATTGGACCACATAAAATCAGAATGAATAAGATCTAAAATACATTTAGATCTACTTTCACTACTATGAAATGGACCTTTAGTATTCTTACCCAATGCACAACCTTTGCAAGTGCCTTCATGCTCCTAGTTGAGTTTTGGAAGGCCCGTAACCATCTTCTCCATGGTAGGTAGTTCTCGAAAGTGAAGGTGAGCCAATCTTCTATGCCAAAGTTCACACGAACTCGATCAATCATGCAATAGAGCCTAAAGTGGGCGGGTGAAAAGTATGTAGAGGCTCTCATGTAAAACTCCAATCACCCTGTTGGAACTATAAAAATATGATGTTTTCACATGTTGGTTTTACTCATAAACTTCCAGATTTTGTCCTACCATATGCATATTTCACTCATATTTTTCCATATTGCCCCATTGAATCCTTTGAGTCATGCATGCATTCTAGTTCTTATCGGCGTGAGATGGTTAGGGTCTCCCTAACCTATGTTGCATTTTCTGCTAGCAAACGTCTGTGTTGCCTATCGGCAAGACGTTTCCTGTGTCACAGTGATCAAAATTTTCATGTTGGCAGTTATCAGCGAGATATTCACATGGTTTCGGTGACTGAAATGATTCATATCAGCATAAGTTATACTGTCGATGAAAGGTCATAGTGAACGTGTTATGTCTTACCGATTTTCTCTTGTGGATCTACTTCGGCTAGAGTCATAGTATTTGACAGAGTGTCTTGGCGAGGTCTTCTTGTCTTGTCGACCGACGGTGGATAAATTTCTTATCGGTGTGGGTTACTAACTTTCGGAGGGAGGTCTTAGCGAACTTAGGGGTGTCTCACCGACCGGAAACTATAGCATACACTTCGGTAAGACTTACGGGATTCGGTGTTAAGTCTTGGCAAGCCCGTCGGTTTTTGCCGACAAGGTCTAACAAATGGCTTTCGGCAAGAGTTTTGTGTTGTTTTGGCGAACGGATGTGAGCTTGGGGTCTTTCGGTGAGTCATAATAATTTTCAAGAGGTCTTCCCGACATCATAAGGCTACATCAAAGCGGATGAAGCGAAGGGGGGATATTTTGGTAAGAATCTTCTTGTGTCTCAACGAATGGAAAGCACGTAAAGATATGAAATTCGGTAACACTTGGGGTGGTCTACGGGAGGTTTCCCCTATATCACAAGGCTATAGCAAAACACAAAGGGGACAAATGGATTCTTCATGACTTCGGCATAGCGAACAGATGGTCACGGAGAAAGCGAATAATGCAAGGGACAGAGGAACACGGGTAGACAACGAATAAGAGATATTTTTCCTTTCGGCATACTTACAAGGTGTCTCAGCGAATGGCTCAGAGATTATTCAAAAGCTATGGGCCGACATATGTGAAATTCTAAATACTGTTGATGGCCAACATGATTTGGGCCCGATTTCCAAGGTGTGCCGACATGAATTTGAAGTGTTATGATTCCTAATGCTGGTGTATAAATATGCACCCCGATTGTAATTGAGGGGGCATAAGATTTTAGATCATATTTTAGATTAGATTAGGAATGGACAAAGTAGAATAAAGTTCTCATTCCAGAGACTATGTTGCATGCTTTCAAATGGCGATTTCAATGAAATTCAATTGGTGTGGCAGTTTATTTTTGGTATCAATTATATGTTGAGTTTATTGAAAAAGTATTGCTAAGTTGTCTTCAAGTTGATTATTTCTGGTTATTTAAATTGAAGTAACAAGCTTATTTCTAGTTTATCAGTGCACATTTGTTGTATCTGTGTGATTAATCTATTAGTTATCTCAAGTAGAGATTAAATCCTTTTTGTTGATCACAGTAATCAAGGGGAATTCATATGGATTATTAAAGTAGAGCTTAGTGGTCAAAATATTGCATGTTTATACAAGTTATAAACAGATCATATGCTATTAATTTGATTTTCTGCCAGAATAAGTTGCCCACTTCTATTTCATCTGACTCCACATACCCAATAAGGCACTGGTCTCTGCAATTTCATCATTTGGATTCATTCAGTTTCTTTATATCCGTTTTACATTTGTTAATTGAGCATTTTAGGATTTAGATTTAGAAGATTGCTATTTTCTATCAAGTTTGATTTCATTTGTTCACTTCCATCTACCATTGTGAACAACCCATTGTGCAAGGAGGATAATCATAAGTTAAGTCTGCCCAATTCAGAAAGGTACACCCGCCTAGGTTTAGCAGCACCTGAAGAGTAGAAGGTTGAATTCTCTTAACCTTGTCTATTACCCTAAAGCGTATCAAGAGATTGGCAGCCTCTTGAGGCATTCAACCAGCATTTTTGAGAGCTAACAAATTGGCGACTCTGTTGGGGATTACATCAAAAAATTTAGTTGAAGACCATATTATAGAGTCATTGAAGAAAAGATTTGTTATTTGAGAAGTTTCAGAAAAGGTGATTTCGCTGGGAAAAAGATCAGAAATAATGATTTTTCTACTTTTGGAAAAGTAGGTGGCGACTCTGAAAGAAGTATTGCATTTGTTCAAACATGAATGGAAGAGGATCTCAGTTCAGGGGAGGTCATGCTGGAGCTCCTCATGGTCAGCAGTATATGCCATATCATCATACACAACACTATGGTCTGATGTACCAGCATTAGTACCCACATAGCGCCCCCCCTCATCAATACACAACAATGATTAGACAATTTGATTTGGCAGGGATTCAGTTATCCCCTTATCCAATGGATGGCAGTTGGAGAGGTATTGTTCCAAAGTTTACAGGGAGTGATACAATCACTGCTGAAGAGCATTTAAGAAGTTTCAATGCTTTCATTTAAGATTTGGGTGTGCCATATGAAGATTTACACATGAGGCTATTCATGATATCACTTATTGAAGATGCTAGGGATTGGTTCAACAGCCTACCAGTAGCCTCTATTGTTTCTCTCCAGGGATTTTAGGATCTATTCCTTGAGAAATTTGGGAATTCAAGTGCACCTGATGCTGCTCTTCATGAATTAATACAGATTCAGAAAGATCAAAATGATACAATTTATAACTTTAATCGGAGGTTCAATAAGTTGCAGAATAAAATACCTCCTGGATCAAAGTTGCCAGACTCTGTAGCACTGAGTGTGTATTTGAATGCATTTGATCCTAAGATAGGGTATGAACTGAGAAATAGATTCCCAATAGATCTGGTTGAAGCACAAAAGATGGCACAGACAATTGAAAACAATAGGAGGGCTGCAAGGATAATGGATAAAAGAGACAACCCTAGGGTTCCTCAACAATGCAGAAATTATCAGTACAAACAAGAGAATACTTATAGAAATGAGAGGCTGAGGTTGTATGACATGCCTTATAATACAGACTGGAAGGACAAAAAACTTATAACAGCTAGGCCTGGAAACAAAGAAGCTCCTGATCCATTGACAAAGGGAACTTACATGGAAAGTAACAATTACTTCTGTGATTTTTGTGATAAGCCACATTCCCCAGATTATTGTGTTGTAGCCCAAAGAATGCAAGAAGAGGGAATGTTGATGGGAAACAATATAGAGGATCACACAGTATATTTGGCTTCAAATACTTTTCACCATGTTGAGGAAAATGAAGGTACAAAAATTTTCTCTAGCATAACAGATTGTCACAGGGAAAGCAGTGCATGTTGTGAGGAATCCAGTGAGTATTTTGATTATGAACCTGAGGATTTTGATCTGTAGTCAAGGGATTTTTCTACCTCTTATGAAGATCAGGATGAAGTGGCAACGAGAAATGTTGATTCATCTGATAGTAAGTATACAATACCTCTAGCTGCAGTTGAAAATTGTGAAGGTACATTTGATCATGATAAGGTTTGTACATCTGAAAATGATTTCCAAACTTTTTCAAACCCATTGTATGATGAAGAATTAAAAGAGGATCAGATGATATTTTTCCAAGGTATTCCCATGAATGAACTTTAGGTTTTTTCAAATCCACTTTATGAGAAAGAGGAGATAATTTTAGACAAGAAAAATGATGGAATAAATGACTGCGCTGATAATGTTTTTGATTTCCCATTCTCTGATGGTCTTGGATTTCTTTTTGATGATGACAAAAGTGAAGGATATTGCTATAGTGATGAAAATGTTGAGCCTTGTTCGCTCAACAGTGAACAGATTTCAGATTTGTTAACTCCTAAATACCAAGGATGTGCACATGAAAATGATCTTGAAGATTTGTGTCCAGCTTACATTTGTTTTGACAATGAGAAATCTTTGTGTAAATATTTTTATGACTCCCAGTGCATTTCTTGGAGTGATGGTTAAACTTTTGGTGTTGATCAAAGGCCTGTGTCTGTTCAGGATGAGGTATGTGATTTTGAAATTTCTAATTCATGTGAAGAAGATGTTTATTTGCATGCCAAGGATGATAGAAGTCCAAATTTTATTATGCATGATATTGAGGATATGAGTCATGATCCAGTGTTGTCTCCAAATAAAGATACTGAAGAGATGCAAAAGGTTTCAGATTTGTATGTTTCAGACAATGTTGGTCTGACCGAATTTTTTCTTTCTCAAAAGAAGCACTTTGATGGTCAATTTTCAATATAGTTGGGAGAATGCTTTATAATACATAACAATGAGAAAGATAATGAGAAAAATTGTATTGAATATGCATGCATTTTATATGTTGGAGATAACAGAGATTTGTCTAAAGATGAAGAATATAAATTACAGAATGATATAGGGATTTTGGGCCAAACTAAGCATAGTGACTCTCTAAAAACTTTCAGTGACAGGGAAGATTGCATATGTGTCTTCAGGATGAATTTGGTGAACTCAAGACAAAACCAGGTATTTGATAGGGGAAAGCTTGGTTTGAGTTTCATATCATAACAGCTCAAAATAGGTGAAGTTGAAATACAAAAGATTTAGGGTTGCCAGTGCATGAAAAACTCTTGCTTATCCTCTTTAAAATTCTTCTCCATGCACAGTAGTTTAGGGTTTTGTTTCGCCTCCATCTTGCATTCATTTTGCATTCTTTCCTTTCATTTCCATTGCTGTCCTTTTCCATTCTGCTCACTGGTTCATCATTTTTGTGTCTGGTCTCCTCACCCAAGATTTTGGATTCTTGCAATGATCTTACTATCATTCATCCCCAGATGGAGCCACTATTGGAACTGTAAAAATATGATGTTTTCACGTGTTGGTTTTACTCATAAACTTCCAGATTTTGTCCTACTGTATGCATATTTCACTCATATTTTGCCATATTGCCCCATTGAATCCTTTGAGTTATGCATGCATTCTAGTTCTTATCGGCGTGAGATGGTCAGGGTCTCCCTGACCCATGTTGCATTTTCTGCTAGCAAATGTTTGTGTTGCCTATCAGCAAGACATTTCCTGTGTCACAGCGATCAAAATTTTCATGCTAGCAGTTATCGACGAGATATTCACATGGTTTCGGTGACTGAAATGATTCATATCGTCATAAGTTATACTGTTGATGAAAGGTCATAGCGAACGTGCTATGTCTTACCGATTTTCTCGTGTGGATCTGCTTCGGCCAGAGTCATAATATTCGACAGAGTGTCTTGGCGAGGTCTTCTTGTCTTGCCGACCGACAATGGATAAATTTCTTATCGGTGTGGGTTATTGAATTTCGGAGGGAGGTCTTAGCGAACTCAGGGGTGTCTCACCGACTGACAACTATAACATACACTTTGGTAAGACTTATGGGTTTCAGTGTTAAGTCTTGGCGAGCCCGTCGGGTCTTGTCGACAAGGTCTAACGAATGGCCTTCGGCAAGAGTTTTGTGTTGTCTTTGCGAATGGATGTGAGCTCGGGGTCTTTCGATGAGACATAATAATCTGCAAGAGGTCTTCCCAACATCATAAGGCTACAGCGAAGCAGATGAAGCGAAGGGGGGATATTTCGGTAAGAATCTTCCTGTGTCTCAGCGAATGGAAAGCACATAAAGATATGCAATTCGGTAACACTTGGGGTGGTCTACGGGAGGTTTCCCCGATATCACAGGGCTATAGCGAAACACAAAGGGGACAAATGGATTATTCATGACTTCGGCATAGTGAACAGATGGTCATGGCGAAAACGAATAACACAAGGGACAGAGGAACACGGGCATACAGCGAATAAGCGATATTTTGCCTTTGGCATACTTACAAGGTGTCTCGGCGAATGGCTCAGAGATTATATTCAAAATCTGTGGGCCGACATATGTGAAATTCTAAATACTGTTGATGGCCGACATGATTTGGGCCCGATTTCCATGGTGGGCCGACATGAATTTGAAGCGTTATGATTCCTAATGCTGGTGTATAAATATGCACCCCGATTGTAATTAAGGGGGCATCAGATTTTAGATCAGATTTTAGATTAGATTAGGAATGGACATAGTAGAATAAAGTTCTCATTCCAGAGACTATGTTGCATGCTTTCAAATGGCGATTTCAATGAAATTCAGCTGGTGTGGCAGTTTATTTTTGGTATCAATTGTATGTTGAGTTCATTGAAAAAGTATTGCTAAGCTATCTCCAAGTTGATTCTTTCTGGTTATTTAAATTGAAGTAACAAGCTTATTTTCAGTTTATCAGTGCACATTGGATGTATCTGTGTGATTAATCTATTGGTTCTCTCAAGTAGAGATTAAATCCTTTTCGTTGATCACAGTAATCAAGGGGAATTCATCTGGATTATTAAAGTAGAGCTTAGTGGTCAAAATCTTGCATGTTTATACAAATTATAAACAAATCATATGCCATTAATTTGATTTTCTGCCAGAATAAGTTGCCCACTTCTGTTTCATCTGACTCCACATACCCAATAAGGCACTGGTCTTTGCAATTTCATCATTTGGATTCATTCAGTTTCTTTATATTTGTTTTACATTTGTTAATTGAGCATTTTAGGATTTAGATTTAGAAGATTGCTATTTTCTATCAAGTTTGATTTCATTTGTTCACTTCCATCTACCATTGTGAACAAACCATTGTGCAAGGAGGATAATCATAAGTTAAGTCTGCCCAATTCAGAAAGGTACACCCACCTAGGTTTAGCAGCACCTGAAGAGTAGAAGGTTGAGTTCTCTTAACCTTGTTTGTTACCCTAAAGCATATAAAGATATTGGCAGCCTCTTGAGGCATTCAACCACTGTTTTTGAGAGCTAACACACTCGAGCAATCTTGATATTTGATTTCTTTGGCCATGCAGGAACTTTACCTTCTGAAAATGCAACTTGGTACCCCTTATCCTCCAAGGCTGAGATAGCGACAAGGTTTCGCTTGATACCTAGAACAAATAGAACATCACTCAACTGAAAAGAAATGTCAGAATCCAAGTGAAGAGAGGAGGTCCAACTCCTTTCACAGAATAACTAGCATCATCTCCAATAATTACTTGAACACTAGAATTTCTCTCCACCAAATCAATTAGATGCTCTCTAAATCTGGTGATGTGGTGAGAAGCACCACTATCAATCAACCAAGTATTGTTGTCGGTAGGCACATTGCTTGAAAGAGCATAATAGAATAGGAAACCACCTAAATCCTTTTGCGGAGAGATCTCACCAACATCTGCAATGGAAGCTTGTTGCTTAGGCCTGGTTGGACAATCCTTTGCATAGTGACCATACTTGTCACATCTAAAACATTGAACACGAGAGAGGTCCTTCTTCTTCTTGAATGCAGGAGCACCATTAGATCCTTTATCTGTATTCCTCTTGAAATAGCCTTTCTTTCCTTCTTTCCCTTTCTTCTTCAAGGATTGAGTAGCAAGAACATGAATGTCTTCATTAGTAGAGCTTTGACCAATACCTCTCGCAACCAACCTTGATTCTTGTTGAATACAATCTGCTCTCAACTGATCAAACTTAGGAAGTTTTGATCTCACACTTATTCCTTGAATGTATGACTCCCAAGATGAAAGAAGACCATTAAGAGCCAACATGGTCAAATCCTTGTCATCAACAATATGCCCAATAGTAGAGAGCCGATCTCTCAACTCAATGATCTTCATGAAGTATGAGATGACAAATTCTCCTTTCGCCATCTTGACATGATGAAGTTGTTGCTTTAATGCAAGAGTTCGACTTGTGTTGTTAATCTCATACATCTCCTCCAAAGCCTTGAACATGTATCTTGCAGTTTTCAACTTAGAGATGACTGGCACAATGTGGTCTTTCACGGAATCCACCAACATCTTTTTCGCTTTAGTGCCATTTCTCTTCCACTGCAACTTCTCATTCTCATCGGTTGGTTCGGGAACTTCACCCTCCACGAACGCAGCTAACTCATTTTCTTCCAAGGAGAGCATGACTCTGAATCTCCAAGATGTGAAGTTAGATGCGCCCTCAAGTCTATCTTCAATCTTGAGCCCGTTCACCATCTTGACAATAAGATAGATGCAATCAAGGATGAGAATAAGAATGAAGGATATTGCTACTTGACTAAATCTGATCACGATCTTTCTTATACCCGCTCTGGTACCATGTTAGTTTTTATGATCAGATGTAAGAGCAGAAAATTAATTCAAAATCAGACATAGTAACACAACATATACCCTGGGAAAACCCTCCACTTGAGGGAGAAAAACCCAGCAACAATATATCACTTATATATTGAATATCAAGGAATGTCACTTTTACAGAGGCTGATATTAAGGCCAAGAATAAGCACCACAATCTGATGCTAACACAACAATGAAGTAACTCAGCCTTCTACACTAATATCGATCTGCACTATTATTTATTTCTCATTTACTCTTGCTTGCACTTGAGAATATCGAACTATAAGAACAAAATGAACTGAATGCATAAGGATCGAACAACATCTTATATATATACTATTCGATTGGAGAAGTCTCCAAAGGATGTGACTCTTCAAGTATAATGTCAGCCTCCATGAAATGAAATGTCTCTTCAATACAATTGCCGCTTAGGAAGGGTCGACCTCAATGATCAATCATGAAATAACAAATAAATAAAATATATTTTAATAAGTGGCGTGTCTCTTCAAAAAAGAAACGCCTTCACAAATTAATTAGCCGATAGGCTATGCATTTAATTTGTTCTTCATGAAACGAACTGGGCTCGAAGTAGAAGCCCGACGTTGCTATGCATGTAACATCGACAGTAACTTCCCCAAACAGAATGGGCCAACATGGCATGTCTAATGAGGAAGAAACCCTAATAGGCCTAAATGACAGTTGTAAAAATAAATGTGTTTTAACAAATATACATCTCTAAGGTAAGGTCCCATTTGTCAATATTTTAGGACCCTAATCATCGTTGGCTTCAACTTTCTATTATCTTCTACTTCTATATGTTTCTTATTGATGTAGTTTCTTTTGTCATAAAGAATTTGTCATGTTGAATGCATGTTTGTCATAGTATAATGGCTTTTGCAATAATATTTTTTATTCATGATGGTATTTCTTGGTTTTCCATAGAATTTTCCTCTTTGATTACAATGGTTAAGATTTTTCCACAACAATTTTGTGACTATATAAACTGATGATCTCATGTGAAGTAGAAAAATTGCTCAATTAGTTTTACACATGATTTCTCTTGAAAATGTGAGTGAATTTAAGTTTTTCTTTTATTCCTCCATATAAACTCAATCCAAATCCACATTTTGCATGTCATTTTCATATGTTATTGTTTACAAAAGATTCAATTTTCAATTCATTTTGATGGTCCAAAAATTGTTATTTTGTAACCAATACTCTATGAATATTTTCTTTCTTGACCATTTATTTTAATATGAGAGAATTCATTCAAACTATGTGTTCATCTAACCACTTCCTACAAACCTCTAACATACTTAGGATTTGAATTCCTTTATCTCTTACCTCTAGCTACTAAACCACATACAATTTCCAGACAAAAGAATATATGAAGAAAGTAATTCCCAAGGATAATGTGTCACACCTATAAATATATGCCTATAACTCATCCAACTTTAGGTGTATGGGGTTTCTTGTTCTAAAGTTAACATACTTGACTTTAGAGGTATCCATAGGGGTTGTGATGTGAGTTTTGATGCATGTTGTGGATATTATGAACCAATCTAAGCTAGGAATGGGGTCCAAAATGTAGTTGTATAAGGATTTTGCATAGATTCAAGGAACAATGTGGGGAGGTTGCCCAATAAGAATGCATTTAATATTTGGGACACGAGTGAGAATCGTGCACCAAAGTTGGGTGAATTGAAAATTTTGCTACCTTGAAACTTTGCAAACTAGATATTTAATAAAGAGGATAGAGTTGGACTTATACTATGAAAGGGGGCCAAGTTTTCTTGAAGATTGTTATGGAAGTGAGGATTAAATAACTGGTGCAACATTAAATAATTGGGTCCATTCAAGGAGGGAATTGTCGAGATGGACCATTGGATCTTAGGGTTCATCCTAAGCCTTGAGATCTTTCACATGAGCTTTTACAAGCCAAAAATTATGGATTGGATGACAAAACCTATATAAGGAGAGGCAAGCTCATTAGTAGAGACCATCAAAGATGTGAGGATCATCAAGTTCAAGGAAGATTGAGATATTGATCATTAGGGAAGATCATAATTCATGTATGTTGGAAGTATTCTAGAGGTTGAAAGAATTGTAGCAAGACTCTGAAGGGAGAAGCTTGGGAGCATTCAAATAGGATTATCACTGAGATCCTTTTCTAGATCATTGAAGTAAGGCATGACAAAGACATTGGATGCAATGTGATGAATCAAGGAAGCTCAAGGAGAAGGAATACTATTAAGGATGTATTGGGCTTGGACTGAGGATACTAAGGGTGTCAAAGCTTTGGGTGACCACATTGGAACTCAAAGACAATATTTGTATGTTGGATGCCAAAGTTTGAAGAGGATTGTGTTGAAGATGAAGTTTGTCTGAGAGGTCTGTTTATAAAGTTCAATGAGGATGACAAGTCTTTCTAGAAAAGAACATATAACTCTAGAAATGCACTAGGTACATGGATGTTGTTAGGTCCTAAAACCAAAGATCCTAAATCCTAGAGCTTTTATTCATCTTCAGGGCCAAGAGGTTGTCATCAAGAAGGTAAAGATGGCCTCATCTACAAACTTAGGAAGGTTAAAGATAAAACTATGAGAGTGGGTAAACTCTCATATTCTTTGGACTCAACTTAAACCTAGGAGAGTATTCCTATAGGTCACCTAAACAAGTTAGCATATCGATTCAAAATGAATAATCAATGTATTACACAACTATACCCAATAATGCACTTAACCCATAAATTTTTTCACTAAGTTAGAACAACACTAGTCGCAATAAACCTTATTATAGTTGATAATGTGCATTACACATGCACCTTCAACTACTACTAGTGTTTTAATCCCTTTAGATAGTTTATCTTATTATTGTTTACACACTAGCAAGGTGTAACATGCATGCTTAGTTTCTTTGATGTTTTAATAGATTTGGTTCGCTTAAAATGTTTCCTTGGTTTGCATTACTCAACCATTAACATTATATGTAATTCCTACTACTAGTAGTGAAATATTTTATTATTTTAATGTGTGTGTGGAAGGTTTGAATCTTCAAGACCAATGCCTTATTGGGTGACTAAGTCATCTTGCCATTAAAAAAGCAAGCAAGAAGTCACACGAAAGGTATGATACATTGTAATCACATCTACTTGATTATCCTTCTCCAAACACAAACATTCACATGCAAGAAAAAAAAGACCAATACAAATAACAATTTGCATTGATTTATAGTGCTACAACACTCATCTAATATCTATTACAATCACACCAACAAATGTGGTGAAGGAAAATTTTCAAATAGCAAGGAACCTATTATAACCTACTATTTAAAACCTTCCAAAAAGCTAATAGCTAGCCAAGAAGATATATGGTTGCAAATATTTGCTTCAACAACTACCTCTTTGCAAGTTCTGAGAAAACAAATCAAATGTTAGACTAACAAACAAATTTGGAACCCTAGAATGCCTTACATGTGTGTTCTAAGAAAACTTGTAATGACCACCCTTGAATGAACATCAAATAGAAATATATAGTCATGTCTTAGAGTTTAGCAACTTGTGGGAGCCTTAGGATTGTGAAAATATTGAAGGTTTGAGTAAACCCACAATGCTCTCCTCACAACCTTTGATTCTTTGATATTTGCATCCCAAAATGCATGAAAATTGCTTACAAAATACCTCTTCATTCAATATGCCTTTAGATTTGTCATGAAATGATGGGGGGAAGCTTGGAAAATATGTTACAAACAAGATTTGGGTATGGCTTGAATGTATTAGGCTCTACAACAATAACCACAACATTAATTAAGACATGTTCCCTTTTCATCCTTTTTATTGCTTAAATCCATGTCCTTTTGATTAAAATATGTTTTTCGAACATTGACAAGTTAGATCAAGTAATTGTAGGGAATTATAGGCACATTAGTGGCATTCTGGGCCTTTTGGGAGTGTATGTAGGTTTTGCTATGGTATTGGCATACTATTATTCATTGGCACCCCTTTTATACAATTTAGAACTCATATCACATTTGTCTTTTACTTGATGTGTTAGAGCTTTAAGCTTTTTGTGAACCATGCAGCATTTAGAACTTAGCCACTTTATCATTCATCCCTCTTTGTTTCATTTTGTTAGCAATTTGACAATTTCCAGTTTAACCTATTAACTCAAACACCCATTCCCACATTGTCTTCAGGTCAAAGCTTGTGGCCTCCATGAAATCAAATTTGAGGTCCAAGAGGTTCTTGAACCTTCAAAAGGTTTGGCATCGATACTTAGTATTTTTTACTTTCTTTCATGTAAAATATTTGGGCAACCTTTTGCTTTGTAATGGTTTAGGGTTCAAGGGCATTGATGAAATCATCCCTTAAGGCAAGTGGATGGAGAGAATTCCGATGATGGGGTCCTAATGAGAAAACAATGCCGTAGAGTGTTAGGGATCAAAAATATCCCATGACACATACCTAAGGAAAGGGAAGAGAAAATGCCCGACCCTGAAGGAATTCTTAGTGAAATGGTTCAAGAGTTGAGGGATCAAAGTTGGAAAGAAAGGTATGTTGGGAATGGTAAGTTTAGTGACCCAAGAAGAGAAAAGGAAATTAGACTTAAGCAGAGTGGCAAGGGAATGGTATTGGGGAAGAGACAAGCTCAATAGTCGGAATCTATACTTGTAAATTTTAAAGACAATGAGTTGAGACGTCAGGGCTTGGTATAATGGCTTGACATCAAGGGAAACCTTGAACGTTTGAATGTTTGACTATTACCCAAACTTAGAGGATTACAAGAAAATGACCCAACATTTAAAAGTTTTTTGATTCGCTACATCTCTAATGCAATATATGCACAATGAATAATATAGGATAACACTTACCAGAATTTGAAAAATGGTGACCGACACAAGTATTCTTAGATCAATTATAAATAGTGGGTCAAACAGGTTTAGACACACAAAAGGGAGGGGGCTTGAGTAAAATTTGACAAGGTGGCCTTTTGAGTCCCAAAGATGAATTAGTAAGAAGGTGTTCAAGTTTGGAATAAGTTGGGAGAATTCAAGGTGAGCACAATGAAGGCATAATAGGAAGCTAACTATGTAGCAACAATCTATCATGGATGTGGAATGCTAGGGTGACCTATGTAGGAGGATTGTATGTGTTAAGGTAGAGTTATAAGGAACGCAAGGAGTTCTGATTGTAGGACAAGTCCTTCGTTGTATTGAGGTGACTAAGATAAGAAGTGGGAGTTTGAATTGAAAGACAAAGTTGTATTTTGAAGGGAGCATAAGATGTGAACAAAATTGATAGAGCATCGTTGGATTAGTTCTAGAGGTTATTAAATCCAACGAAGGGGAAAAATTCAGTTTCAAATTAGAGAATATTTTACAAAGAGACATGTATTTTGTGGGGTGGTGCTTCCTTTGTAATTGTCCCAAGATTATTAATAGAAATTTAAAAAGTAGGGTTTAAAAAGGATGAGAAATCAAATTGAATAGGTAAGATCATCAAACTTCACTAAAATTTGAAGGATGAGAGAATCCCCTTACAAAATTTTTGCAGTATACAAAATTGATTTACATGTTTTACCGCATAAATACATGAACAGCCGTAGAACCATTTTTCACAGTGACGGATTAGGTGGTATTCCATTTTTTTGGTTCACCAACATTGATCGGTTTCCCAGTTCCGCACCATGTGACCGCGCGGCTCCCGATAAAACCCCCAGTTCCATGTTCGCCTCTGCTGCGTCTCTAGCTGACGGTCATATTGGGCGTGGTTCTCTGCCTTGGAAAGAACGGCGTAGGCATTATGTATTTGCAGAAACATCTCGGTGGTGATGGCCTTGCCTTGAGAGGAAGCTGTGGTGTCCGGATGAAACTTCAGCGCCATTTTCCTGTACGCCGTCTTTATGTCCCGCGCGGTAGCCCCGAGGCTCAGCCCCAGCACTTCGTACAAAGTCCCTGAATTTTTCTTGTGACCGCCGGCTTCGATTGCGGGAGCCGATTGATACTGGGCACCGGAAACCTGCGCTGCCCTTATTACATTGAAAGAGGGCTTAAATCTGATATTTGCAGGGCCTCTTCGCCTGCTACTCGCTAAATCCATAAAACTAGCGCTTCCTATTACTGAAGCATTCGGGGAAGCCGAAATTCTGATGCAACTCATTCTGAAGCGTATTTTTTGGGTTCTCGTCTTTTTTGGGGGTAATGGTAATGCAGATAACAGAAAGAAATGGGGTTTTATGAATCTGTATTCAGGAAGAACGAAGATATATATAGAAAGAGAGATGTAAATTTCGAGGGCATTTGGCTGTTGACGAGAGAAAATGGTGGGGCATGTTTGTCTGTTGAAGAGAGAGAAAAGGGTAGGCGTGGAAAACTGGAGGGAGCGCCAACAGCCAAAATGGTGAGGGGGCAGTATTTTCTTCTAGAAGGGTTGTTGGTACATAATTGCCAAGGGGTACATCACTTTTTCCCTAGTCAAAGTTTTCTATTCCAACAAAAACATTTTTTTTTTATTTGGATTAATAATAAAAATTTAACTAGATTTTGTACCAACTATTTTTTCTTATTTAAGAATCTATTTACAAAAGAGATCCGACCAAGGGGCACATGACTTTCAACTGCAAAGTTCCCTAGCCAAAGTTTTCTACTCCAACAAAAACAATTTTTTTTTAATTTGGATTAATAATAAAAGTTTAAATAGATTTTGTACTAACTATTTTTTCTTATTTAAGAATCTATTTACAAAAGAGATCCGACCAAGGGGCACATCGCTTTCAACTGCAAAGTTCCCTAGCCAAAGTTTTCTACTCCAACAAAAACATTTTTTTTTTATTTGGATTAATAATAAAAATTTAACTAGATTTTGTACTAACTATTTTTTCTTATTCAAGAATCTATTTACAAAAGAGATCAAAACATACTCAAAAAAATGGATGGAGAAGGCATATGCTAAGATTTTTTGTTTTAAAAATCACACACAGTTTCAAGTAAGAAATCACCATGTACATTATCATGGACTGTGAAAACTACATGATATTAATGGATGGAGAAGTTCAAAGAAGCATTATGTTTTAAGTGAAAGCAAGAAGTATGAAGCTATTTCAACCAAAAATAAAGTTAAATTATTGTAAAAATGAATGAAATAAATCAAGTTTTCAGTTTTCAATTTTTGTTTTGTTCTGGACAAATAAGTTTTGATGGAAATCATGATTGTCATATAGATGTTAAAAAAATAAATTAATTGAAATTGTTTCACTCAATTTCTTTGGGACAAAGAATTATGAACTTTCATCCATTTATATTTCAAAATCAAATGGTTGGGGGAGTAAGCATAGATGCAACTATTTCTAAATTAAAGTTATTGATTCTCCTTTAAAACAAAAAAAAAAACATAGTAGAAATTCAACTCATTGAATGGTAATTTTTTTTAACCAAAAATAAAAATTTTATTTAGAATTTAATGTTTTTTTTTTTTGTTAACTGAGGGGAATTGACGGGTTAGCCTAGTGACTTAGAGCTTAGCTCTTTGATAGGGCAATCCCCACTATAACCCCTCAAGGCTGCAGATTGGGCTTGAACAGGCCTACAACCAGATAAATTCGGGCAGAGAGAATCGATCTCGGGATCTACATGGGGCGAACTCAAAGCCCTTAGCCAACTACACCACTTGTTTAAACTAAATTTAATGTATTTTTATTGGATACTCACATGTCTATTATTTAATTAAATATGTTTTGATAAATTTTCTTACATAAAGTTTACCTATATAAATTGCTAAGAAACATAGAGCACTTAAGATTTAGCCTCTCAAGTTCTAAAAGACTAAAATACGTGTAATTACACTTGGGTTTGATAATTTTATCCTCTTAGTACTTGTCTTTTATGATGAATAAGATTTTTACCCTAATACTACTCACCTTCTTCTCTATCGAAATACATAGACTTGCTACAATCCAATCCTAAAACTACTTATTTACATGCTTGGATGCTCCAACATAGGAGCCTACTCATAAGTTCTCTTTTTCTCAAACCATGGATTGACAAAGTTCAATACAAGTTTTTATGTTGTAAATTCCTTAGAGGTGTTGCAATTCTTTCCTTCTATACAACTTTATTGGAGGTCATTTGTAGTCTTTTCCTTGCTCCTCGTATCTTTAAATCTCTTAGTATAAACCTTACATAGCATGTATATTGCTATTTCATTTCAAATGTCATACATCAACTTCAAATTCAATTTAAATTAACTTCATGGCTAGGAATTTGATGCAATGTGTTTGTTGTGTATCAAAGATATCATCCTAGTTTATTTTTATGATTGCATAAAAATTGAATATCATGAAGAGCATCTAATTGAAATAGGACAACACATTCATATATATATATATAACATTTACAAGTTGGACTGACTATCAACTAGTTTATCTACATAAATATCAAACATCTTTAATTAATGTCTATATTTATAACTATTGAATTACTCTTGATCCTAATTGCTAACAAGGAAGTTGGTTACTTTTTCTCATTGTTATAGTAGGTGCCAATAATGCTTCTTAACACATGTCCAACTTTATTTAAATAGATATACATAAGATAAACATCTTTTATAGGTGCCAAGCATCAAATTCTTTAGACGACAAAATCGCATGAGGGGGATACCAGCCAAGATAGAATCACATACAATCACATCCCTACATAAAATATTGAGCGTGATCTAGTTCAAATTTTGTCATTATACTTCTAAGACATCTAATTATAAACGATTCTAATTTTCAATTAAAAAGTTATAATCAGAATAATCAATCTCTCTTCATTGACCATTAAAATTAGATAAACCATAATCCGTAAATTCATTTCAACAATATTTTTTATTTTTATCTCAACTAATTTACTTGAAATTTATATTACAATTAATTTATTAAACCTAAATAAGTAATTGTAGAATGTATTTTATTCTTTAGAATAATATTAAATAATTAAATAAATATGGTTTCCAATATTTAACTAGATGCTCACGTCTCTTGCCGACAGGATCTAGAAAGTTTGAAACTTGAACTCAATTAAATAATAATAAAAAATAGTGGAAAACCCTAGAAATGAAAGATAAGAGACTACAACGAACCACTAAATTAAAGAATCTTCTAGTAACACATGACGAGGAATATAATGGTGTCAAACCAAGTGGCTTTCCCAACCAGAGTGCGCAACGTATTGTGAAAGTAACATCAGCATAGAAGTCGTCAGTCTCATCTTTTCTTTTTTTTTTGAAAAATTGGGATTTTTTTTGTAGGCCCAATTTACTTAGAAATGAGAAGTGCGGTTGAACTTTTCTTCCTTGATTTATTGATTTATAACTATATTTGCTTTTGACTGTTTGGTATAATAACAGTTTTTAAACCTGGGTTTCGAATCACAATAATTTTGTTTAAAACCTGAACTTTTATTTATATAAATTTTCATGTTTTCTTGTCACTTGAAGCACTACCATGCCGGTGGTTTTGTCCTTGGAAAAGGACTTGAGCCAGTCACATCCTAAAAATTGTTTATATTATTTTATTTCAATCCACCCTGCATGCAAAGAAATGGAACGACTGTTTAATGGATATGTCCCCACTAACCATCACTTCTGCTGCTTTCTAGTTGTTTTTGGATTTTGGGTTGTAACAGTATGTTTCTGGCTGTTTCTATTTTTGGGGTTTTCTGTGTTATTGGTGTTATGTTGTTCTTATTTGGGGGATTCTTTTAATGTATTTTGTTTTTTATTCGATGGAGGATTATAATCTTTAGTTGATTAGGAGCCGCATGCAAAGAAATGGAACGGTTGTTTAATGGATATGTCCCCACTAACCATCACTTATGTTGCTTTCTAGCTGTTTTTGGATTTTGGGTTGTAATAGTTTGTTTCTGGCTGTTTCTATTTTTGGGGTTTTCTGTGTTATTGGTGTTATGTTGTTCTTATTTGGGGGATTCTTTTAATGTATTTTGTTTTTTATTCGATGGAGTATTATAATCTTTAGTTGATTAGGAGCTTTTGAAACATTTTGTTTGTAATGAAATCTATAAAGTCATCATTTGTCTTTAAAATCTTAAAAGGGTAATGGCAGCTCAAGAAAAGGAAGAACCTTCGTCTAAGGAGGTTGAAGCAGAGACAAGAAAACTTGATGTTGTGAAGAAAATTGATATTAGAGAACAAAGAGGCTCCATAAGCTGTGATTGGTGCAAGGGGAATTTTTTTGGTCTATTGGTGATAGCAACAATGATTATTTTGTTGGCTTTGCATTTGAGATTTTTCCTAGTTTTGCCCACCCAATTGTATGGTGGAATCAACACTAGACTCTTGACATTGGAAGCATTTGGGTTGGAATCAAATGGCTTAGATTGTGCATATGAATCCCGAAAGATTGCTTTGATGATAGGCCCACTAAGAAGCTCACACCCTCATGATGGTGGCAATGTAGTCTGATTCTTCTTTAACTATGAGGTTCAAAATTTTTGAAAATGGGGAAGAAAATATAATGACTATTTAATTGATAGGTACCCCACAACCCATCACTCTTGCTACTTTGTAGATGTCTCTAGATTTTGGGTTGTAATTATTGTTTCTAGCATGTCCTATGTTGGGACTTTTGTTTCTTTATGTAGGAGCTTTTGGTGTCAACATTTTTATTGGTGTTTTTGGTGTTGTGTCATCTTTTTTGGATTTTTTTTCTTACTTGTAATTTAGTTTTTTGTTTGATTAAGGATAAGCTAATATTGTTATTTCTTTTTTTTGTTTTCACTATTCATTTAGATTTATAAATCTAGTTTCTATGATGCTTGATACATATACTATTTTTGAAATGGATGACTTTCAAGAACATTGCATATTATGGAAAGTGTTAAAATGTTTGGTCTATATACTATTTTTGAAATAGTTGACTCTCAAGAACATAACATATTATGGAAAGTGTTAATAGGAATTGAACAACAATTCTTAAGTCTTGACTGTAGGAAAGAAAAATATTTTATCTACATTGCAAAGCTCATCTTGTAGCTAACAATTGTTTAAAAATCTATTATGCTTAATGAATAAAGGGTGAAATGAAAATGAATTTATATTAACATTAAGACGGAAATAGTAGCAGCCACAACTAGACATTGTAGAATTTCATCTTTGAATGTGTGAGGTACAAAGACATTTAAACTATAAATATAAGGAAACATATTCCATGATAGAACTATTTGAAGAAAACATATTAAATTTTTTGAGAGAGCTACATATCCATATTGATGAAAGACACAACAACCTTCTAAAAGACATCACATATCCTATAAATTTATTGATTGTAGCTACTAGTACAATTGATAACCCACAAAACTGTTTTAATTTTATAAACATAATTTAAATCATTCCATTTGAAAACAAAACCTCTATTATTATAATTTTACACATCCATTTACACATAAGTCTCACCTCCACACTTTCAAAAGGTAACTTCAAAACCATTCCATTTATAGGGATACATTTCAAAAATGACTCATTTTTCTCAGATAATGGATTAACAAAGCAACACTTTTTTATGTTGCAAATTCCTTAGAGGTGTCTTCCAATTATTTTCTTTTATGTAACTTTATTGGAAGTGGTTTGTAGTCTTTTCCTTGCTTCATTTATCTTTAAATCTCTTAGTATAAACCTTACATAACAAGTCTATTGCTATTTCATTTCAAAGGTCATACATCAGCTTTAAACTCAATTTAAATTAATTAGTCATTGCTAGGAATTTGATGCAATGTGTCTCTTGTGTATTCAAAGACATCATCCTAGTTTATTTTTAAGATCATATAGAAATTGGATATCATGGAGAGCATCTAATTAAAACATGACACCACATTCATATGTATCTCACTAACACTTACAAGTTCGACTATTAACTACTTTATCTATATAAACATCTAATACCTTTTAAAAGTGTCTATCTTTATAAATGTTGAATTAGTCTTGATCTTAATTGCTAACAAGGAAGTGGATCACTTTTTGTCATTGTTATAGTAGGTGTCAAGAATGCTTCTTAGCACATGTCCAACTTTATTTAAATGGATATACATAAGACAAACATCTTTTACATGTGCCAAGGGTCAAATTCCTTAAAAGACATAATCGTATGAGGATGATACAATTGAAGATATAATCACACACAATCACATCCCTACATAAAATGTTAAGGGTGATCTAGTTCAAATTTTGTCATTATACTTGTAAGACATCTAATTATAAATGATTCTACATCACAATAAAAAAAAAATGATCAAAATAAAGAATCTCTCTATCAACCATTAAAATTAGATAAGCTATAATCCCAATTTCATTTCAACAATTTTTATTTTTTATTTTATCTCAACTAATTTACTTAAAAATTATATTACAATCAATTTATTAAACCTAAATAAATATTTGTAGGATGTATCTTATCTTTTTTGAAAAATTGGATTATTTTATGGAAGGATTCAAAATCATTTACAAGATCGTTATGTTATTTGATACAGGAGTATGAGTTGTAAGAAATACAAGTCATAAGTTGATTTATTTTTACTAAGAATCAAAAATTGAAATGTATACATTTAACCAAAATTGCACACAATTCCTATCTTATTTCTTATGATGTCGAAGTCTTACATTCAAATTCCTACGTTCAATAAGATTTGATTTCTGATAGATGCATTAAGACCATTCTTGATGAATAAACCACATAAAAATTGTTTTGAAAACATTGGCTGGCAGTTCAAATTTTATGTATGCCAAAACACTTTCAATGTGGGTATTATTATCACAGAAATTAGAAAAAGGTTGAATGACATCATGACAGAGGAAAGTAGGCTCAGTTTACTTAGAGATGAAAAGTGTGAGGACTG
The DNA here is from genome assembly GCA_007258455.2 of Sequoia sempervirens. Taxonomy (NCBI): domain Eukaryota; kingdom Viridiplantae; phylum Streptophyta; class Pinopsida; order Cupressales; family Cupressaceae; genus Sequoia; species Sequoia sempervirens. Next base: position 166,346,745 of record VDFB02000015.1, on the reverse strand, counting down.
ATGCAAGAAGTTAGGTACACAAAAAGCTCAAAAAGTGGAAGTGTTTTTGTTGTTTTTCAGAATTTGTCACACTTTGACTGAAAATTTGAGGCACTTACACAATGAATCTTAAAAAAAGTCATTAATATAAAATTTAGCATTTTAAATCTAGTTTTCAAATATCTAAATTATTCAAATACCCAGATTATAGAAATTAAATTTTGATATGGATCTATAAAAACAACTTTTTAAAAGTCCTTGTTTTTTAGCATACCAAGCACATGTATGGACACCACTTTTTGACCCAAATAAAATTATTTTGCTAATTCCTTTTGGGAAAAGAGAGCTAACAACATGAAGATTGATGTGGAATTTTTTTTGTAATTTTTTGTTGAATATATTTTTTTAATTGAATTTTTATTGCCCTTAATTGTTGTTTTTAAAAATCAACGTGTACAGACAACATAATTGGACATAAACTAAACATTTTTTGAATATTTTATTTTCATTATGTAGAGAATCATCTGAAGTTTGATGCCATATAATTTTTTTATAAGAAACTGTTGTGCCCTCAGCACACACGCCCCGTTCGGAAAGGGGACCCTCTTTTCTTTTTGCCTTGCTGGGTCATTTTTGTCGCCGCCTCGTTTTGTGTGCCCCATTTTGGTGTCCCAAGTGGTTAGCGTGCCCCCAAAGTCTCATCTTAAAGTGACCATGTTTTTTCCCACTCATCTTTAGCTAAGCCCTAGGGCTTTTCAAGCTTTCTTTGACAGTTTTCCTTCTGCCAAAGGCTCTGGGCCCTACCGAACCTGGACCCCCAAGTTTTTGTCGTCGGGTTTCCCATGGGGGTTCGTCGTTCCCCGAATGGCAGAAGGCTATCACCTTCCCGAACCCCGACCCCCCGATCATTCGCTGCTGCCAGGATTTAATTTGCGTGAAGTCCCGAATTGCATTCATCCCTTCCGAGTTCGGACGGTCGAGCTGCATTTCCCGAAATTCCCTTCGCCTTTCATCGTTTCTAGCGACGAGACCTCACCGGCGCCTCGCCCTCCAGAGTCCGAGTCCCTCCTCGCTGCCGGTGTTAAAACTAAATCTTTAGCGGTCGTTTCGTCACGTCCTTCCAGACCTCTCGCTGCCGTCCGTGATTTTCAAATTCACCAACCAACGGGTCGACCGTACAAGAATTAAATGAGGCCATTAATTGCATAGGGGGGTATAAATATTGGGTCGCAACCTATCATTTTCACTTGTCAGGATTGCAAAGGAGGTCAGAGCACTTTCCAGAAGAGATCAACCGTCCACTGCTCGTAGCCCGCTCGTCCAAGGTCATCGTTGGACCTTCTGTCGTTGATCCCACCTTGTCTTTTGTCGGACTTTCAAGGTAGGTCCACTGTTCATTACACCGAAAATATTTTTATCATTTTACGTTTAAAGTAACGAACAAAATAAGGTAAAAATGAATCCAATTGACAAAGCACATTGGATGCCACAAAACCCATGTGTTGAAATCTTGATAAACCCTCAAATTGACCTCCTAAGATCGATCTGGAACTGAACTTCGCCGCCGTCATTCGTCACTTAGGGTGTTCGTGTCTTCCGGGCTCGGGTTTCCCCATAGCCATCAAGAACTCACAAAATACACAAACTTTCAAAACGGCGGATTCCCTTTTCGGGCCCGCATTCCCGGGCCTTCGTCGTCCGATCGCCGTTGGGGTTGAAAAATTTGAAGTTGAGGTCGGCCTCCATTTTGCCTTCCCGGGCCTGAACTCCTAGACTTCCGAGTCTGGAACTCCGCTAGGTTTTCACCATTCCCAAATGGCGGAATGTTCCCGTTTGCTCGACCCCCGAAGCCCACCTTTCATCTCATCGTCTGGCGTTAACCGCTCAGAAATCGTCCTTGCATCGTGACCCTGGGTCATGGTCCGTGGACTTCCATCGCAGCTTTTCCCTTTTGTAGCGGCCATCTAACGATGGCCTTCCACCTTCTGGGCCCCGAACCTTCGTTTTCCGTGAGGAATAAATCAATGGTCTTTAAACGTCCTCGCCCTCGCCGGGCTTCGACATACAGGATTATGTCCCGCCTTCGCCGGTTAAAAAGGGGAAAAACACGCCTGTCTTTCTGACCTCCGAGTTTTTCCCTCCTGTTCACCGAGAGAAACTTCCAATGAAAATCGGACATCCAGGCTTGACGTCGGGTCCGGTCCACCGGGCTGCTCCATCCAGGTTTCCGATCCAGGATTATCGTTCCAAAATGGTGAAAACATGATAGCTTTCCGCCCCTCCTGGCCCGAACCATCATCTGTCCTTTAGCCTTCCAGGTCTCGGACTCCAGAGTTCCGTCCTTGGAACTTCGTTTCTAGCCGATTGTTTCAAACAGCGAACCCCTGGGAGCTTTCCGGGCTTGAACTTCCAGAGGCCCCAAAATTGACCTAAATGACCTCAAAATTGAAAACTAATGCCTACCCACGTGCTCAAATTTGGCCCTCTTCAACATGAGCCCCTCAAACCATCAAAATGTGAAGACGAGAGAAACTGCCCAAATCGCCCCGGCCTATTTTCCCCTTTCAAACAACATTCCTACCAGGGAATTCTATCTCCCTGGGCCCGAATTGTCTGAAATCCCTTAAAAAAGCAATTAACGACATCTAAAGGGAAAATGATCTAAATATTTTAGTCATATGATGTCTACTTTGATTTAGTTCACAAGGTTTTGGGGTAACGATAACATTTTTTAAAGGTTGTACTCATTGTGTCCATGCTTGCAGGATATATGGAATCAGGTGCAGGACCGTCGGGGGGAACTACAAAGAAAGACAAAGGAAAGAAATCAGGAAAGACTCCTCGTGGGAAAGAGGATAAGGACCAGATGAAGTTCCAGTTCCAAGGTGAACCTTTGCGATCAAAAATCACCACGGACTAGAAAGAAATCACATACACCAATATCGGCCACATCGATATTGATGAATTTACGCAAAGGGTCAGAATTCACCCAAAGACTGACAATGCCAAATCAATCCGGCAGAGTGGAATCACGAAGGTTGCAGGCTTCCCCCCATCTCTCATTGCCCCTGAGCTAGTCATGGCCTGTCGACAGGCCTACCAACCCGAGACAAGGACCATCATTGACAGAGATGGCAATATTCTAGCTGACATGTCGGCCGAGGGAATTACAAAGACCTTCCACATTCCTACCTTTGAAGAAATGGAAACGCCCACCATAGAGGAATGCAAGGCAGCATGGGACAACAACCCGATGGGCTACAAAAGACTAATAAATCAACATTGGCTCAAGGAGAAAAGGGGTAGCGTTGCGAAGGTTCCCAAAGAACTCTTCCGTAGTGATTTCCACAAAGACTACCATGACATAGTCACCATGTTGAGCTGGGTAATGGGCCTTCCCACTGTTGCATTCTTTCAAGAATGGATGGTATACTTTGTTGAACAGATCCTCCGTGGGAATGAGGATGTCACCACAAAAGCCTCATTCTATTGGGGAGGTATGATAAGTGACTTCTTCCATGAGCAGTTCATAAACCTAAAGAAAATTTATAGATTCTACATGACCTCCTATCTGGTCTATTCACTGGCAGAACAAAAGCAGTATAGTGGATTGTTTGTAGCACCCAATGAGGAGCCAGGGCGAAGATTGAAAGTCTATGACAGACATCCCCAGCTCCAATTTAGAAACTTTAAGAAGGAATACTGTAGGGTGAATGACGCCTTTATTGGTCACATCATTCGATTACTTGGAGGGTATTTTGAGAGGAGAGTCTCTCACAGCGCACGAGCGTTACTAAAGCAGTACGCTTTCCTGTTCCTACAATTCCCCAAGTTCACCTACATTCGCGCCCAAGGTTTTACTGAGAGGTCGAACAAACTGGCCCGGTACCCCAATGACCAGATTATACTATTGGAACTCTCTTGGCAACTGCAGCATGTGCACACCATCCTTAGCAACAAGCATTTGGCAGGGATCTCTTATCCCTTTACCTTCGGGCAAGGCATGTATAAACTGCAAACTTCCTAGTGCGTTGGGAACTTAGAAAAGGAACTGGCAGAATACCACTTCCAACTACACACTTCTCACCAGCGGATGGACCCGTATGGGCACGTGAGAAAAGTGTTGGGACCAGAGTACGCCCATTTACATCATGTTGAATATTTCTGGGCAAATTGCAAGGATGACAAAGAGGTGCGTGCTAGGCACTACATGAGGATGACTACATACTTCGTAAGAAGGGTGCAACTATTCCCTATACTGGATCAGGTTGAGGAGGATGAAGGTACCGTCATGGATCCTTGATATAACATAGTCTCCAATCTGCCTCTGCCTGCAATTGACTGGGATGAACAGGAGGTCAATGACCTTGACATTGTGAATAAACCCATTGTGGCCCGAACTGAAGAATGGGTTAAAGGGAAAGTGGCCCAACTAAAGCAACGAGGAGTGATCCTAACATATGAAGAACTTAAAAGTGAGCATAGTGCCACCGAAGATGTCACCACTATAGTTTCAACGGGCGAGACATCCAAATCTCCTCCAATCACCAGATCAAAGAGGAGGAAAGGAACGGAAACGAAGCAGTCCTCGGATCCCAAGGTTTACACAAGGAAGGATTCAGGAGGCTCATGTTCCAAGAATCCCAAGCAAACAGGGGGCACCATGGAGCAACCTGTAATCCAAAAAGGTGAGGAAGAAAGGACAAATCAGCTAGAACCTCTTTCGGCTCTCCCTATCTCGACTGCCCCATTGTCTCTCTCCCTGGCCATGGTCGCCACATCCCCACCAACAGTAGATATTTCAATCCATCTTGCCCCTTCACCTCCGGTTGGGCCCGTAATAGTGATTGACTCCTCCGTTGCGACTACTCCACCTTCCTCCACCGCCATGTCACCTACCATATCACTCCCATTAGCCACAATAATAGCACCAATGTCCGCTACTGCATTGCCCGAGGCTTTCTCGAAACACATGCAAAATTTTCCTTCTGATCTCTCCCAAATCCTTATGGACCCCACCCTTCAGGCTGCCTTAGTGCAAGTCCTTGCTACTGCTAAGCCTTCACAACCTTCAGCAAGATCACCAATGATGGAAGCCACAATGTTAATTTTTGAAGAATTGGAGAGGCAGGAGCAAGAAGCCTCGAAGCCAATTGAAGAGGAGGCAGACGAGTACCATGAACACCCAGAGTATGAACATCGACAAATTGACAGGGTGGCCTACGAAGAAGAAGGAACAGGCTCTTCCGAGAGCGGGGATGAAGAGGGGGATGCTGGCAATAAGGTCATCATACAAACCTTTGATGACGATCTTGAAGAAGAGATGGCCCTGTAGTTGAAACACAATGAAGAAGAGGCAGAAAGGTCACCTCCCAATGAAGGGCAGGAGGGCGACAAGAAAGCAAAAAATGTAGAAACACTTGTAGAGGAAAAACAATTGGAGATTGTGCCACCTCCTTCTATAGAAGAAGGGGACAAAGAAGAGAACCAGTCTGAGGAATACATGCACAAGGGTGAACAGATTGAAGAAATAAAGGAAAAGGAAAGCGAGGTAGAAGAAAGTCCTGGAGGGAAATTGATTACTAAACCTCCCGTCAAATGCCTCACTTTCATCCTAGATTATGATGAGGAGGAGGGACACAACACCAAGATGAAAGGTGCACAAATGGAGGGCCGAACAGGGGAGGGTGAAGGTGATCAAGAGCCATCAAAAGCAGAGTCTACCATCCCCGAGTGGTTGGAAAGGTAGCTTGAGAAGGAGATTCCCGCTCCTAAGGCTCCGAGGGAGAGACTGGAGGCTATCCTAGCCCGAGCCCAAAGCTCAACCAGAAAAGAGAAAAATCCTAAAGTTAGATCCAAGATAACAATGGACGCTTCTGGGTCCAGAACTGCACAAATAGCAACGCTCGTGGTAGGCCAGGCTAGTATAAGCTACAACATTTCCACCATCAACTTGGGGACCACTACCAGAGAGCAGAGGGTGGGGCATCTTAAAGAATCACTAGCTATAGTGGTGCACCTGATAAAACATGACAAGGTCTCAAAGGACGAGCTCAAAGCACAGGTGGCCACCTTGACGGATTACATCCAATAATGGTCTTCAGTGGATGACATGCCTACCACATCCGTGGCTCCACCCCAACTACTATCCAAAGAGAAAATTGACAAATTGGAAAAGAGAAAGAACTTGGACAAAACTACGGAGGGCTAATTCTGACAGGTCCTGTACGTCGGGAAAATGGGTATCAGCTGGGCTGTTCAGATAGCCAACAAGTTCTTGGATCTGCAGCAATCTCTGGAGAGCGCGAAGAAGCTCTGCACCGATTTCCCTGTAACGTATGATTCCACCTGTCCAAAGATTGAGGCCATCCTCCGGTTACCAAAGGCCACATGGGAAAAAGAGCTCGCATTCAAAGGCGATGACCACTAGCTGATGGAGGTGTGGAGGCGGGATTTCAATAATAGAAAAGAAAGGTTGGAACAAATAATGAATAAGGTGGATCCATACATCGAATGGGTCAAGGAAATTAGGGCGAACTGTGCCCGATATCTAAAGCTGATGACAAAGTATGACATGCCCGCAGTACAAATGGATCCAAAGAAGATAAAGCCTTATTTTTAGAAGAAGATGGAGGACGGTATGTCCAATGAGATAATAATGGAATTCATGAGTTTCGCCGCTTGTGCCTTCGCCCAGTCAAAGCTGTTCAGGGACCAGGGCATAAAGTATGATGAAGACTGGAAGAAACTTGAGGATAATGCAAAAGAGTGGAGTTACCAGATGTTGCGGTATGAGATTATTGAGGTGGACAAGCTCCAGCCAGTCATTCTAAAATTCATGGAATATGCGGCTTTAAGGAAGCATGAGGGCAGCCCTATTATCAATGAAGAGCTCCTGAAGGAATAGCTACAGCAAAAGAGCAGTCAGTTAAAGACAAAATGCTACAGTGCTATCAATAAAAGACAAAATAGGGAAAGGGACATGAATGTAATTTTAAATTGTAATATATTTGGGGTAGGTGAAACCTTATTTTGTAATTAATCTTGGCCACACAATGAAAATAAATCTTGGCCATTCATTTAACTTTTGGGCACTATAAATAGGGGTCTCCTCTCATTTCCAAAGGGAGTTGACTTGTTGTAAAGACATGTTGAAATTTATAATGAAAATATATTGACTTGGTGTATTTTCTGATTTCTTCACATGTTTCATAGTTCAATCTCCATTGTTAGATGCTTTAGTTAGATTCACATTGCTCTTTTAGTTAGTTGTATCCTTGCTTTGATAGATTTTAGTCATGTTGTTCTGTGATTATAGAAATTTATGCTGTGTTGATGCCTTCTAGCCCATACTTTTTGTTGTTTGCTGCTGGTAAATGGCCTTGCAAAGTTAACCTGGGCTGAAATTTGAAGCTGCTCTTTGAATATTTATCTTTATTCATGCATGTAAATGGTGGATGAATGGTAAAATATTTGCAGACCTTTAAAGATAGCTCACATTTCACGATACTGTAGATTTCTTGGTTAAGTGGAATCCTATTTGAAGGGAGTTGTCCATAGCAGGACTTCCATGGTCACTGTTCATAGTTAGTTGCAGATCCAGGAACCTTTCCTTTTCCCTGCTCTTTTCCTTTTTCTTTAACAAATAGGATGTGCTAAGGTTCATTGCACATTGTAAAGTTTAACTTGAAGAAAACATCAAAGATTTAGATTATTGTTTGAACCTACAACGAAGTACACTTTATTTCCCATTTTAGAAACTTTAGATTTGAAGACCCACCTCGCATCTAGCTACGTAAGTCCGCCCTGTGATTACCAGCAAAATCACATCAAAATCAACTGAGGAGTTCCATGCAAGTCATGACCTAACACCCGAAAGACCTTGGGGATATTTTCAGTAGCTTCTAGTTGAAGATTTTCCTTTCAAGAGAGGTAGTGCACATACGCATTACATGTGTTGAGAAAGTGTGTAAAAACACCCATCAACAGAACTGGCGCTAGGAGGGCCTTGTGAACCTAGATTGAATCGGATAATTCTCCCTGGAAAGATTTCAAAGAGTTTTACGATCGACACCAAACAATGGAGAGTTCCAAGAGTTGCAACCTCCTACAAAGGCAAAATGAACTAAGGGATGAAACACTGCTTCTTCCTCCTCCTCCATTTTCCCCACTTCTCTTCCACCTTCACCCTCATTTAGCTTGTGTTCATCCTGTACTCGACCATTCGAAACTGCATTTTCACCCCCATCTCCGATAGCCAAGAAGTTTCCTCTCTCCTGGCCTTTCAAGCCCAAGGTACAACCTAAATAGCCACAGCCCAGGCTGTTGTCCTACTACATGCGTAACTCCAAATTGTTATTCCAACAGCAGATACCACCTCTGCCTCCTGCCATTGCTTTGTTGGCACAAAATCCTTCGCTGATACACTTTGCCGCTTACCATGACATGCCTAAGAATCTGGAAGGCTTTTGTTCAAAATTCAATCCGTGCAACTCGCAAAGAATAGTTGAAGAGCACATCAAAATATTTGAAACAACAGTCACCGAAATGCAAGTCGACCATGAGGATGTTGCATGCCGCATTTTTCCACATTCATTGGGCAAAGAGGCCTTTTATTGGTACATCAATTTTCCAAGGGGGCCCGTTACCTCATGGGACCTCATGAAGAATGCTTTCCTGCAAAAATATAAGATCTCGATCAGCCCCTCGAAGTTATATAGATAGCTTATGTCCATTAGGAGGGAAATTAATGAACCCATTGGATCCTTTAATGATCATTTTCATCATGCCTTCACAAGGCTTCAGGACCCATACCTTCATAATGATGTCGCAGCCCTCTCGGTCTACTATGCGGCGTTAGACAACTTTACATTAGCCTTGGTAAAGAGGATTCGTCCGCCACTCACCTCATTAGTGACTGCCTATACAGAGGTTGTTATTGCCAGTGCATATTTGGGACAACTTATCTTTGGTCTGCTGCCTTGTTTGGGACTAGTAGCTCACCCGATGCAGATTCAAGGGCTTAATCAGGCATTCGCTCATCAGACCCCTCTTATTAACCAAGTACCTCAACTGCCCATTGTTTCGCACTCTGGACAGCTAATGAATTATGCACCTCATGTGCCTTCTTATTTACAGCCTCAACAACAACAAAGTTACCCTCAGGCTACCCAACAACAACAGGTGTATTCTCAACAATTGCAAGCACCACTATTTTTTCCAAGACCAAAATTCCCTCCAGTGCATCAGAATCAGTCGGTAGCCCCGCCTATCTTTCTCCAAAATTCGGCACCGCAACCAAGTAGCACTGCTGAGAAAGACAAATTGGAAGAGTTAACATAGATGATAAAGAAAATGTCCATGAAAATGACGCACTTAAAGAATCAGAATAATCAGTTGCAGGCATCCCAGCGCAACCTCCAGGCCAATCTTAATCAGGATAGCCGAGACAACAGGGATATTAGGGACAACCGAGAAACAAGCACCTCTTCTGGGCAGAATTATGATAGAGGATAGAATCTAAATCAAAGTTTTGAGAGGAGACCTTCTCAGAGACAAAACCACACGTGGAATACGAAGCCCAATAATGGAGGTGTCCCTACTCCTCTTGATCAACTAGCCAATAATGAAAGAATGGCCAGTGGGGTGTACCTCGCCGAGGCAGCCTTGTCCGGATGGTGTCGAATTCACAAGACCAGTAGACACTCTGAGTTGGATTGTCCTGAATTCCAGACAGCTACAAAAAATTTCCAAATTAAGGTCCAAAATGTTGCTGATAGTACCAGTTGTAGAGACATCATTCCATTTGAGCCTTATGACTCCTCTTGTCTCGTGGTAAACCAAGTGTCGTTTCCTCAAAGTGACCACAATCAACCCGAAGTCGAGCCTACTCCTGTTAAAAGCGAAGAAGTGCAAGAGGTAAGTAACGAGCAAACCTTGGCTCAACTTTTTGATTCAGTAGATAATGGTCCAGTCGATGAGGAAGAACCATATGCAGATGAAATTCACATGTTCCACCAGAGAGCAACCCCTTACTTCCTAAAAAATAGGCAGGTGGGTGGACCCTTTACGACCTCTACTCTTCCAAATAATTTTACTACCCTGCCTGACCCTAATGCCAACAATAACCCTAGGCTTCTCCATATACCCACCCAATACCTCAACAAGGATAGGCCTCAAAATCAGGTGAAAAATTAGCCTCAAGGCCAACCCAAAAATCAGTCAAGTCAAAGGGAAGTCCAATCTCCTAGCTCTGCAATAGGTCAGGCCTTCGACTCTAAGATTGAACAGATGGGTGAATATGTGGCAGAAGAGTTCAAAAAATTAAAAATTAGTTTATCTGCCTTCGAACTACTCAAGGTCCCGACCGTAAGGCACGCCTTCTTTAGGGTACTCAATGAGACCCCATCCTCCAGCACAACGCAGGAGGCATCAGCTAAGAGAGTCACCTTTGAAGAACTTAGGCAAGAACCTGTGATCCAGGATAATATAGGGAAAAGGATGTTCCCTCAAATCAGTCTACAGGTAAACAGCTGGAAAAGGAACCAGACCAAAACAATAGGCAGAGTTCTAAGGATCAGTCATCTAGACAGATTAAGGATAAAACTAGCGATAAGAACAAAGCTCAAGTAGCTTAGGTAGACATGCCCATGGGCCTCTTCAAAGGAAGATTGGAAACTCCTCTTTTCCTTACCACCATTCAGATATTCGGGAAAAACTTACATAACTGCTTGTTTGATTCAGGAGTGTCTGCCAATGTTATGCCTCTGGCAGTATGCAAGGCTCTTGGGATTACCCCCACACCCTCACGAAGGAAGGTGACCCAGCTGGACAAAACAAAGATCAACATTGTGGGAGAAATGAATAGGATCCCGATGCAAATTGTTGTAGATCCAAGGATACAACAAGTCATTGATATTCAAGCGGCTGACATTCTTGATGCATTTAGAATCATCCTGGGAAGAGAATTCACCAAAACATTGAATGGATATGTTGCCACATACCATTCTCACATGTGGTTGCCATGGAAAGGGCTACCAAATCAAATATGTGTAGATCGCGAACCACATATGAAGTGTATGATCATGGAATACAACCTAAACGAGGTGTTGTTTGTTGAGACAGAATTGGTGAATTACTGTCCCTTTGCCTATCAAGACGAATTCGAACCCCAAGAAGAATATGCCGCAAAAGTACTCTTAGTGCATTGTAGCCATCCAACTGACCGTATTCAAATGTTGTTGAGTACAAAAATTATAGTAGAATCAGATGATAAAACTGATGAAGGCGACAACAGGGGATTACTCAATGGTTTCCAAGAATTCATGGAAAAGTGTGCAAGGTATCAACTCAGCTTGGGCGCCTGAATGAATTTCCAAGATCTCTTACTGCCAAATTGGTGCAGGATTCACAATGTTGCCCACTCCGAGTTTGATTGCTGCTTGTGCCAAACAACAATAGAGCATGTCAAAAAATCAGTTGTTCCCCAAAAGGAAACACCAAAGGAGGCGCTAACAAAACCACCTGCTGTTCAACACACCGGGTTGTAGGATTCCCAAAAGATTACGGGAGCAACCACCTAGCTAGAAGGAAGTAAGAGTCGAGTTGGACCCAAAGTCAAGGAACTTTCCAAGTTTTGGACGCTCTGATTCGATGGGTCCAAATCAAAACAAGGAGCCAGTGCCGCGTTCGAGCTCATTAATCCAAAGGGTAAGACCTTTTTCACTGCCCATAGGCTGCACTTTTATTGCATTAATAACGTAGCAGAATACGAGGCGTTAGTGCATGGTCTTCTTATGGCCTTAAAGAAAAATGTTAAAATGTTGAAAGTATTCGGGGACTCTGAACTTGTAGTTAAACAAGTTAGAAAATTGTATTCCTGCCATGATAGAAGACTTGCAAACTACAGGCATAGGGTCTGGGATCTCTTAGAAGGTTTAGATGCATTTAATATACAATTGATCCCTCATGCTCAGAATCATATAGCCGATGCCTTGGCTCAAGCAACTAGCACTTTGCAACCCCTTTATTTGTCCGGGCTTAAAAAATTTACAGTTGAGTTGACATCCACACCATCTATCCCTGATAATGTCGCTCACTTTCAGGTTTTCAATGATGATAAGAACATCTTTGAATTCATCACGAGTTTTAATGTCTTCGCAACCCAAATAATTTATGACGCTGATCCAGAAGAGGCCGAATTGGACATAGAGGGGGTTATCAACCTCAAAACCAACACGGTTCCCAGAAGCATGGTTCAGCTCGAACACACATTTGATTTGGACTAGATCAGAGACCAGGACCGACAGACAAAGAATGAAGCCATAAGTAACCAATGTGATGCTCACAACCTTGGGACAGCCGAGGAGACCAAAAATGTGTTTATTGGCAAAGTGTGCACGCCCGAAGAAAAGAATGGAATCATTGATGCTTTGCGAAAGTATCACAACGTGGTGGCATGGAGCTATGAGGATCTCAAGACTTATGACACCTCCATCATCATGCACACCATTCCTTTCAAGACAAAAGTGAAGCCATTCCGCCAATGGCAATGCCCTATCAATGCCTTGCTAGAGTCCATTATTTACAAAGAGGTACAGAAGTTACTTTCAGTAAGAATTATCTTCCCAGTCAGGCATTCCACATGGGTCGCCAAATTGGTCCTGGTCAGAAAAAAGAATGGAGAAATTAGATTGTGTGTGGACTTTTGCAATCTGAATAGAGCTTCAGAGAAGGACAACTATCCAGTTCCTTCATTGGATGAGGTGCTGCAGATCGTCAACGACTCCCAAATGATGTCTTTTCTCGATGGGTACTCCGGATACAACCAGGTGATGGTACAGTACGAAGATCATCATAAGACAACGTTCACCACTAAGTGGGGGACCTTTGCTTACAAGAGAATGCCTTTTGGGCTAATCAACGCCGACGCCACCTTCCAACGAGCCATGGATATCGCCTTCAAAGATCTAATTGGAAAATGCATAATCATCTACATGGATGATTTAACTATGTTCCCTAAAAGGCGGAGCGATCACGTCTCCGATTTATGCAAAGTGTTTCAAAGATGTAGGGAGTTTGGAGATTCCCTTAACCCAAAAAAGTGCATTTTTGGCGTGAATGAGGGTAGATTGCTTGGGAATATCATTTTAGAACAGGGAATCTCTATAGACCCTGAACGTATCTAGTCCTTGCTGAAGATCCCACTACCAGGTAGCAAGAAAGAATTGAAATCCCTCTTCAGAAAGATCAATTTCGTCAGGAAGTTCATCATGGGCTTTGCTGAAATTGTTAAACCACTCAACGCCATGTTAAAACAGGATGCCAAAGTTGAGTGGGCACCCGTACTCATCAGTCCAAACTATTTGAAGCCGTTCTATATCTATTCATTCGCTTCAAAACATTCTTGTGCTCACATCCTGACTCAGAAAGATGATGAAGGAAATGAGCACCCGATCACCTTCATGAGTGCTCCCCTAAAGGATGCTGAATTGCGATACCACAATGTAGAAAAGCAAGCATATTCCCTTGTACAAAGAGTAAAGAAATTTTGGCATTATATCTTGTGTAACAAAGTGTTCGCCATTGTCCTTGACCCAGCAGTGAAAACGTTGCTCATGCAAAATGAATAGGGTGAACGAAGAGCCAAATGGGTCACCTTGCTCCAGAAATATGATATGGAAATTCAACCGATAAGGTTGGTGAGAGGACAAGAACTTACTCGAACAATTGCTGAAGTAGCAGCAGAGAACGGACCCGAACTCACTGTGCAACAATACCAGCTCGAGGATGTTTCCCCGGGAGAATGGTACGAGAAAATCGTCTATTATTTGCTAAACCACAAGTGCCCGCCTCACCTACAGGGAGTCCAAAAGTGTGCTCTTAGATTGAAAAGCAACAATTACATGTTGCAGGGGTCCATTTTATACAAAAGAAATCATGAGGGCATTTACTTGAGATGCCTTGGCAAGGAAGAAGCAAATCGAGTCTTGAAGGAGTTTCATGACAAATTCAGCACTGGTCATGGATCCGGGCCCTCCACTGTACATCAGATATTAAGAGCGGGATATTATTGGCCAACTGTCTTCAAAGATGCTCACTGTCATGTTTGCTCATGTCACACATGTTAGACAGCCGCCAGCAAGGAGAAGAATGTTGCTGTCCCACTGCAGCCTATGCTGGAGGTAAGCCGTTCGCGCAATGGGGCCTCAATTTCATTGGTCTGGTAAGCCCTCCATCATCCGTAGGACACAGGTACATTCTTACCGCTACTGATTACTATACTAGATGGACAAAAGCAATTGTATGTAAGCAATGCACAACTGAGGTAGTTACAAATTTTCTAGAAAGTTTCATTTTAAATCGCTTTGGTTGTCCTTATGCATTAGTGTGTGATAATGGGCCTGCATTTGCTTCATTAAAGTTTGCTGGTTGGGCCTTCGATTATGGGATTGCCCTTAAATTTTCATCTAATTACTACCCCTAAGGAAATGGCCTTGCTGAGTCCACAAACAAGAACCTGGTCACGGTAATCAAGAAGTTGCTAGATAGGAATCCCAAGGACTGGAATACACAGCTCTATTTCACCCTTTGGGCAGACCACACATGCTATAAGGCTACCCTTGATGATTCCCCATTCCATCTTGTTTATAGCCTAGAGCCCATATTTCCTATCCACCTGAAGATTCCCACTCTCCAATTTATCGACGACTTTTACGAAGGAGGGGATCCTAGAGAAGCTCGGTTAGCTGAGATTTTGCATTTAGAAGAAGTCTGAGACCGTGCAATAGAAAATTTTGCCAAACATCAGGGCGTGGTTAAGAGATGGTTCGACCGCTGAGCCAAGATCAAGGCCTTTAGAATTGCAGACTTAGTCCTGTACTGGGACAAGGCCCATGAAAAGAAAGGGAGGCACAACAAATTCAACAAGCTTTGGCTTGGCCCCTTTCAAAAAGCTGAAATATTGGGAGACAATGCTTTCCGCTTGAAGACCCTAACCGGTGAAGACGTCTCGTTTCCAGTCAACGGGCAGCACCTTAAGCATTACTTTCAAGCTTGAGCTCCCATAGGCTCTTTTTTGTAAATACCTGTATATAGGTTAGCATAGGTTTTCTTTTGGCTCGCTTGCGTCTTACTGCATCGTTGTTTTCTGTTTTGCTCATTCCCGACTGTTTTCTTTTGAAAGGATGTTCTCCATCCCTTTATGGTGGCCGTGCGAATTCAATTAATGGCTCGCTTTGTTGTTCATCCTTAGTATTCTTTAGATAAACATTTATTCCCGACTATTGGTCCCTGAAAGCCACCTAGGAATGATTTCCTTGTCTGAACTCTACTTTAGAACTTGACCCTTAGTTGGCTCTTTTTACGCATATATCAGATCCTGCACAAAAGCATGTTAATTATTCCTAAGGATTGTACAATGGCTACTATGATACCATAGTAAGTGAAAAATCCAAAGTCCTCTCCAGTGACCACTGCGATTCCCAAAAGATAAGAAAAGAAGACAAGTTGAAAGAATATAAAAAAGAATCAAAAAGGAGAAAATTCTAAAATCAAGTGACCGCATGGGTGTGTGGATAACTCTATCGGGGCTATAGACACTTGGCTAATAGTAGAGAAATGTCCCTGGGGTCACAGCGATAACTCCGTTGGGGCTATGGACGCATGACAGGCAACGGGGCAATGTCCAAGTTACTTTTGGTGTTGGACGATCTATGTAGCTTGCTCGGTTGGATTAGCAGCCACTTGGTGCAGTCCCGGGGAAAGGAATGAATCCACGACACACACACTTATGAGATGTCTTGTACATTGACCCAACTAAGGTTCTCATTCTCCCAGTTCACTCTTCGAAGTCTGCTCCTGGTCTACGAAACCAAAGATTCTAGGTTCAAAATGAACGCTTATCCCTAGAATGCTTGGGAGCATTTCCCAATAGAGTCACCATTTGTTGTGCCCTCAGCACACATGCCCTATTCGGAACGGGGACACTCTTTTCTTTTCACCTTGTCGGGTCATTTTTATCGCCACCTCATTTTGCGTGCCCTATTTTGGTGTCCCAAGTGGTCAGCGTACCCTCGAAGTCTCATCTTAAAGTGACCATGTTTTTCCCACTCGTCTTTGGCCAAGCCCTGGGGCTTTTCAGGCTTTCTTTGGCAGTTTTCCTTTTGCCAACGGCTCTGGGCCCTGCCGGACCTGGACCCTCGGGTTTCACCTGGGGGTTCGCCGTTCTCCGAATGGCGGAAGGCTACTGCCTTCCTGAACCCTGGGCCCCGGATCATCTGCTGCTGCCAAGATTTAATTTACGTGAAGTCTCGAACTCCATTCGTGCCCTCCGGGTCCAAATGACCGTGTTGCCCTTCCTGGAATTCCCTTCGCCTTTTGTCGTTTCTAGCAAAAAAACCTCACTGGCGCCCCGCCCTCCAGAGTTCGGGTCCCTCCTCGCCGTCGGTGTTAAAACTAAATCTTTAGTGGTCGTTTCATCATGTCCTTCTAGATCTCGGACCCCAGACCTCCCGCCGCCGTCCGCGATTTTCAAATTCACCAACCAACGGGTCGATCGTACATGAATTAAATGAGGCCATTAATTGCATAAAGGGGTATAGATATTGGGTTGCAACCTATCATTTTCACTTGTCTGGATTGCTAAGGAGGTCAGAGCACTTTCCAAAAGAGATCAACCATCCATCGCTCGTAGCCCACTCGTCTGAGGTCATCGTTGGACCTTCCGTCGTTGATCCCACCTTGTCTTTTGTCAGGCATTTGAGGTAGGTCCACCGTTTGTTACACTGAAAAGCTTTTTATCATTTTACATTTAAAGTAACGAACAAAATAAGCTAAAAATGAATCCAATTGACAAAGCATACCGAATGCCACAAAACCCACGTGTTGAAATCTTGATAAACCCTCGAATTGACCTCCTAAGATCGATCTAGAACTGAACTTTGCCGCTGCCATTCATCACTCAGGGCGTTCATGTCTTCTGGGCCCGGGTTTCCCCATAGCCATCAAGAACTCACAAAATGCATAAACTTTCGAAACAACGGATTCCCTTTTCGGCCCGCATTCTCGGGCCTCCGTTGTCTGATCGCCGTTGGGGTTGAAAAATTTGAAGTTGAGGTCGGCCTCTGTTTTGCCTTCCCGGGCCTAAACTCCCAGACTTCTGAGTCTGGAATTCTGCTAGGTTTTTTCCGTTCTAAAACGGCAGAATGTTCCTATTTTCCTGACCCTCTGAGCTCGCCTTTCATCTCATCGTCTGGCGTTAACCGCTCAGAAATCGTCCTTCCGTCGTGACCCTGGGTCTCGATCCACGGACTTCCATCACAACTTTTCCCTTTTGTAGCATCCATCTAACGACAACCTTCCATCTTTCGAGCCTCAAACCTTCATTTCCGGTGAGGAATAAATCAACGGTCTTTAAATGTCCTCGCCCTCGCCGGGCTCTGGCATTCAGGATTCTGTCCCGCTTTCGCTAGTTAAAAAGGGGAAACACGCCCGTCTTTCCGACCTCCGAGTTTTGCCCTCCTGTTCGCCGAGAGAAACTTCCAATGAAAATCAAACGTCCAAGCTTGATGTCGGGTTTGGTCTACCGGACTGCTCCATCCGGGTTTTCAGTCTTGGATTTCTGTTCCAAAACGGTGAAAACACGACAACTTTCTGCCCCTTCGGGCCTGAACCATCATCTGTTCTTTAGCCTTTCGGGTCCCAAACTCCGGAGTTTCATCCTCGGAACTCCGTTTCTGGCCGGTTGTTTCAAACAGCGAACCCATGGCAGCTTTCCAGGCCTGAACTTTCAAAGGCCCCAAAATTGACCTAAAGGACCTCAAAATTGAAAACTAATGCCTACCCACGTACTCAAATTTGGGCCTCTTCAACATGAGCCCCTCGAACCATCAAAATGTAAAGATGGGAGAAACCGCCCGAATCAACCCAGCCTATTTGCCCCTTTCAAACAACATTCCTGCCAGGGAATTCTGCCTCCCTGGGCCCGGATTGTCTAAAATCCCTTAAAAAAGTAATTAATGACATCTAAAGGGAAAAGGATCTAAATATTTTAGTCACATGATGTCTACTTTGATTTAGTTCATAGGGTTTTGGGCTAACGATAACATTTTTTAAAGGTTGTACTCATTGTGTCCATGCTTACAGGATATATGGAATCAGGTGCAGGACCCTCGGGGGGAACTGTAGAGAAAGACAAAGGAAATAAATTAGGCAAGACTCCTTGTGGGAAAGAGGATAAGGACCAGATGAAGTTGTAGTTCCAGGGTGAACCTCTGCGATTGAAAATCACCACAAACTAGAAAGAAATCACAGACACCAATATCGGCCATGTCAATATTGATGAATTTACGCAAGGGTCAGAATTCACCAAAAGACTGACAATGCCAGATCAATCCGGCAGAGTAGAATCGCGAAGGTTATAGGCTTCCCCCCATCTCTCATTGCCCCTGAGCTAGTCATGGCCTGTCGGCATGCCTACCAACCCGAGACAAGGACCATCATTGACAGAGATGGCAATATTATAGCTGACATGTCGACCGAGGGAATTACAAAGACCTTCCACATTCCTACCTTTGAAGAAATGGAAATGCCCACCATAGAGGAATGCAAGGCGGCATGGGACAACAACCCGATGGGCTACAAGAGACTAATAAATCAGCATTGGCTCAAGGAGAAAAGGGAAAGCACTGCGAAGGTTCCCCAAGAACTCTTCCATAGTGATTTCAACGAAGACTACCATGACCTAGTCACCATGTTGAGCCAGGTAATGGGCCTTCCCACTGCTGCATTCTTTCAAAAATGGATGGTATACTTTGTTGAATAGATCCTCTGTGGGAATGATGATGTCACCACAAAAGCCTCATTTTATTGGGGAGGTATGATAAACGACTGCTTCCATGAGCAGTTCATGAACGTAAAGAAAAGTTATAGATTCTACATGACCTCCTATCTGGTCTATTCACTGGCAAAACAAAAACAATATATTGGATTGATTGTAGCTCCCGATGAGGAGCTAGGGCAAAGATTGAAAGTCTATGATAGACATCCCCAGCTCCAATTTAGAAACTTTAGGAAGGAATACTGTAGGGTGAATGACGCCTTTATTGGTCACATCATCTGATTACTTAGAGGGGATTTTGAGAGGAGAGTCTCTCACAACGTACGGGCATTCCTAAAGCATTACACTTTCCTGTTCCTACAATTCCCAAAGTTCACGTCCATTTGTGCCCGAGGTTTCATTGAGAGGCCGAACAAGCTGCCCCGATACCCCAATGACCGGATTATAGTATTGGAACTCTCTCGGGCGCTGCAACATGTGCACACCATCCTCAACAACAAGCATTTTTTGGGGATCTCTTATCCCTTTACCTTCGGGCAAGGCATGTATAAATTGCAAACTTCCTAGTGCGCTGGGAACTCAGAAAAGGAACTGGTGGAATACCACTTCCAACTACACACTGCTCGCCTGCGGATGGACCCATATGGGCACGTGAGAAAAGCGCTAGGACCAGAGTACGCCCATTTACATCATGTTGAAGATTTTTGGGCAAATTGTCAGGACGACAAAGAAGTGCGCGCCAGGCACTACATGAGGATGACTGCATACTTCGTAAGAAGGGTGCAATTGTTCCCTATACCAGATCAGGTTGAGAAGGATGAAGGTACTTTTATGGATCCCTAATATAACGCAGTCTCCAATCTGCCGCTGCCTGCAATTGACTAGGATGAACAGGAAGTCGATGACCTTGACACTGTGACTAAACCCATTGTGGCCCGAATTGAAGAATGGGTTAAAGGGCAAGTGGCCCAGCTAAAGCAACAAGGACTGGTCCTAGCATATGGAGGACTGAAAAGTGAGCACAGTGCCACCAAAGATGATGCCACTACAGTTTCAATGGGTGAAACATCCAAATCTCCTTCGATCACCAGATCAAAGAAGAGGAAAGGAACGGAAATGAAGCAGTCCCCAGATCCCAAGGTTTACACAAGGAAGGATTCAGGAGCCTCAACTTCCAAGAAGCCCAAGCAAACAGGGGGCACCATGGAGCAACCTGTAATCCAAGAAGGTGAGGAAGAAAGGACAGATCAGCTAGAACCTCTTTCGGCTCTCCCTGTCTTGACTGCCCCACTTTCTCTCTCCTTGGCCATGGTCGCCACATCCCTGTCGACAGTAGATATTTCAGTACATCTTGCCCCTTCACCTCTGGCTGGGCCGGTAATAATGATTGAATCCTCCTTCGCTGTGACTACTCCACCTTCCTCCACCGCCATGTCACATACCATATCACTCCCATTAGCCACAATAGCAGCACCAATGCCCACTCCCGCATTGCCCGAGGCTTTCTCGAAACACATGCAAAATCTCCCTTTCGAGCTCTCCCAAATCCTTATGGACCCCACCCTTTAGGCTGCCTTAACACAGGTCCTTGCTACTGCTAAGCCTTCGCAACCTCCAACAAGACCACCAATGATGGAGGCCACAATGTTAATTTCTGAAGAATTGGAGAGGCGGGAGCAAGAAGCCTCGAAGCCAATTGAAGAGGAGGAAAACAAGTACCATGAATACCTGGAGTACGAAAATCGACAAATTGACAGGGTGGCCTACGAAGAAGGAACAGGCTCTTCCGAGAGCGGGGATGAGGAGGGGGATGCTGGCGGTAAGGTCATCATAAAAACCTTCGATGATGATCTTGAAGAAGAGATGGCCTGGAAGCTGAAACACGATGAAGAAGAGGAATAAAGGTCACCTCCCAGTGAAGGGCAGGAGGGCGACAGGACAATAGAAAATGTAGAAACCTTTGCAAAGGAAAAACAACTAGAGATTGTGCCACCTCCTCCTACAAAAGAAGGGGACAGAGAAGAGAACCAGCCCGAGGAATACATGCACAAGGACGAACAGATTGAAGAAATAAAGGAAAATAAAAGCGAGGTAGAATAAAGTCCCCGAGGGAAATTGATTACTAAACCTCCCGTTAAACGCCTCACTTTCATCCTAGATTCTGATGAGGAGGAGGGAGACAACACCAAGATGAAAGGTGCACAAATGGAGGGCCGAACAGGGGAGGGTGAAGGCGATCAAGAGCCATCAAAAGAAGAGTATACCATCCCTGAGTGGTTGGAAAGGCAGCTTGAGAAGGAGTCTCCCGCTCCAAAGGATCCGAGGGCAAGACTAGAGGTTATCGTAGCCCGAGCCCAAAGCTCAACTAGAAAAGAGAAAAAGCTTAAAGTGAGATCCAAGATAACAATGAACGCTTCTGGGTCCCGAACCGCACAAATAGCAATGCTCATGGTAGGCCAGGCTGGTATAAGCTACAAAATTTCCACCATCAATTTGGGGACCGCTACGAGAGAGCAGAAGGTGGGGAATCTTGAAGAATCAATAGCTACAGTGGTGCACCTGATAAAATAGGACAAGGTCTCGAAGGACGAGCTCAAAGCACAGGTGGCCGCCTTGAAGGATTACATCCAACAATGGTCTTCAGTGGATGACATGCCTACCACATCCGCGGCTCCACCCCAACTAATGTCCAAAGAGAAAATTGACAAATTAGAAAAGAGAAAGAACTTGGACAAGACTACGGAGGGTTGGTTCCAACAGGTCTTGTACGTCGGGAACATGGGTATCAGTCGGGTTGTTCGGAAAGCCAACAAGTTCTTGGATCTGTAGCAATCTCTGGAGAGCACAAAGAAGCTCTGCACCGATTTCCCTGCAACCTATGATTCCACCTATCCAAAGATTGAGGCCATTCTCCGGTTACCAAAGGCCACATGGGAAAAAGAGCTCGCATTCAAAGGCAATGACCATTGGGTGATGGACGTGTGGAGGTGGGATTTCAATAACAGAAAAGAAAGGTTGGAACAAATAATGAATAAGGTGGATCCAGACATCGAATGGGTCAAGGAAATTAGCGTGGACTGCACTTGATATCTGAAGTTGATGACAGAGTATGACATGCCCACAGTACAAATGGATCCGGAGAAGATAAAGCCTTAATTTCAGAAGAAGATGGAGGATAGGATGTCCAACGAGATAATAATGGAATTCATGAGTTTTGTCGCCCGTTCCTTCACCCAGTCAAAGTTGTTCAGGGACCAAGGCGTAAAGTATGATGAAGACTGGAAGAATCTTGAGGATAATGCAAAAGAGTCGAGTTACTAGATGCTTCAGTATGAGATTATTGAGGTGGACAAGCTCCAACCAGTCATTCTAAAATTCATGGAATATGCGGCTTTAAGGAAGCAGGAGGGAAGCCCTATTATCAATGAAGAGCTCCTGAAGGAATAACTACAACAAAAGAGCAGTCAGCAAAAGACAAAATGCTACAGTGTTGTCACTAAAAGACAAAATAGGGAAAGGGACAGCAATGTAATTTTAAATTGTAATATATTTGGGGGTAGGTGAAACCCTATTTTGTAATGAATCTTGGCCATTCATTTAACTTTTGGGCACTATAAATAGGGGTCTCCTCTCATTTCCAAAGGGAGTTGACTTGTTGTAAAGACATGCTGTTGAAATTTATAATGAAAATATATTGACTTGGTGTATTTTCTGATTTCTTCACATGTTTCATGGTTCAATCTCCATTGTTAGATGCTTTAGTTAGATTCATATTGTTGTTTTAGTTAGTTTCATCCTTGCTTTGATAAATTTTAGTCATGCTATTATGTGATTATAGAAATTTTTGCTGTGTTGATGCCTTCCAGCCCATACTTTTTGTTGTTTGCTACTAGTAAATGGCCTTGCAAAGTTAGCCTGGGCTGAAATTTGAAGCTGCTCTTTGAATCTTTATCTTTATTCATGCATGTAAATGGTGGATGAATGGTAAAATATTTGCAAACCTTTGAAGATAGCACAAATTTCACGATACTGTAGATTTCTTGGTTAAGTGGAATCCTGTTTGAAGGGAGTTGTCCATAGCATAACTTCCATGGTCACTGTTCACAGTTAGTTGTAGATCCAGGAACCTTTCCATTTCCCCGCTCTTTTCCTTTTTCTTTAAGAAATAGCCTGTGCTAAAGTTCATTGTGCATTGTAAAGCCTAACTTGAAGAAAACATCAAAGTTTTTGATTGTTGTTCGAACTTACTGTGAAGTACACTTTATTTCCCATTTTAGAAACTTCATATTTGAAGACCCACCTCGCATCCAGCTACGTAAGTCTTCCTTGTGATTACCAGCAAAATCACATCAAAATCAACTGAGGTGTTCCATGCAAGTCATGACCTAACACTCGAGAGACCTTGGGGAGATTTTTAGCAGCTTGCAATTGGAGATTTCCTTTCAAGAGAGGTAGTGCACATACGCATTACTTGTGTTGAGAAAGTGTGGAAAAACACCCATCAACAGAAACTTAACCAAAAAAAAAGTTATTAAAAATAAAAAAAGCCTGATATTTCAAGTTTAAGGACTAGTTTGCTTAGAAATTAATTAAAAAATAGAAAACATAATCCAATCTTAATAAAAAATTATATTTTTGGAAAGTAGACATCGTGTTCTCTAATGGGTTTTAATTTTATAGATTGATTTAGAAAAAAAGTCCATCAACCATATTGCCAAAGTTGGACATTCTTCTTTAATCTCCCTTAGTTTTTTAGTTGTAGGTCAAAGGCTAAGGCTCAGATTGCCAAGCCTTTCCCAAGTGTAAAACCAAAGCTGCATGTGGGTTGGGAATTCAATTTTTAAATAACGTGTATGCATTATTTAAATGAAACACGTACGCATTTCATAACACATACACGTTATCTATTTACCCGTTGGGTAAAGGTAACATGTATGCATTATGTAACGTGTACGTGTTCCTAGAACAGAACGCATATGTGTTTCATAACGCGTACGCATTTTTGATATAGCCATTTTTTCCTAATTTGGTAAATACTAATAAAACATGTTTTTTCTGCAACATTCTTTTTCTGCAGTATGGACCGAAAGTGCCATTTTTTATGTTTTTTATTGCAAATTTGTCTTGTGCAGGGCATATTCTATTCAAATTGTTGGAAGAGACAAAGTGTAGGTTGAATTTTCTGAAATGGAATCAAGTACAAGAAGATTTGGAAAAGGAGAATTTTTTGATGCATTCATGATGTTTTTGTATTTCAGAGTTTAAAGAAAAAATGATCTTCATACTACATAGTTTTATTTAAATATTTGAAGGAGATAGCAATTTGAAAATAAGTTGTATTTGAATCATTTTTTTTGTCATCAAAGAGGGTTTGGTAACCATGAGTGATAAGCAAAGACAAAGAAAAAGATGTAGAAAGTTAATGACACCCGAAGAAATTCAATCAAATAGAGATATGGAGGCAAAAAGACAAAGGGATAGAAGAAAAAGGATTCGTCAAATGAAAAATTTGCAAGCATCTAGTTCCAAGAATGTTGAAGAGGAAGCCATGAATGATGAAATTAATGTAGATA
Organism: Sequoia sempervirens; assembly: GCA_007258455.2. Lineage (NCBI taxonomy): Eukaryota > Viridiplantae > Streptophyta > Pinopsida > Cupressales > Cupressaceae > Sequoia > Sequoia sempervirens. The sequence goes on along the minus strand of VDFB02000015.1, from coordinate 166,322,355 downwards.
ATGCAAATGTGGAGATGGTGAATATGGAAGAAAATGCAATTATGGAGACAAACCCAACTATGCCTTCAACTTCAACTTTGAATGATATGGAAATAGTACCTATGCAAACAACTTCAGGTATGTCTTCAAATCCACCTCCCAATGATATAGAAAATGCACCTATTCATACAATCTATCTAGGTATGTGTTCAAAACCAAGTTTTGATAATATTGATATTGTTTGTTTAGATGAAGCTGGATACACCATTGATGATATCAATAATTCTAGGGTTGAAACATTGCAAAAACAAAAAAATGATGAAATTATATCTTATGAGAATGGAAATGAGAATGAAATCCCTCATACTGATGAAAATGTGAATGAAATCCCTTATACATTTGAAAATGAAAATGAAACCCCTTGTGTGAATGAAAATGAAACCCCTTGTATGGATGAACCTGAAAATATTTTTTTTACAATTGAAAGAGATGTGCTAGATAAACTTCATGGTAAAGTTTCTTGGAGACAAATTAGAACTTATGGAAATAGAATATATAAAAAAATAAATTATATAAATAAATTAGGATTCCAATGTTAACTCATGGTGCAATTGATGATAATGTCAAAAATGAGAATAGTGATGAAAAAATTAGGTGTTTTTGTAAAACCAAAAAAGAAAAGCTGATCAAAAGATAAGAATGTGGCTTGTCATGCAATAAAAAATGCTCTAGTTGATAAAGCAACTTCAAATAAAAGAATGTTAAGTAAGATTAGTAAATGTATAAAAGTAAATCCCAGAACTTTGATAAGAGCTGCTAAAAGAAGAGAAAGTATTGAAAAAGATCCAATTAATCAATGTTGGAGTTTTAGTGGCAAACTCCCAAGATCAGACATGAAATTAACTAATGAAATTAAAACTTTAATCAAAAAAATTTGGCAGGATAATACAAGAGTATCACCTAACACTAGAGATGTCTTAAAATTAAGGGTGGATTCCAAAATTCGTGAACCTCATCCAAAGCATCTCTTAGATATGACTCAAACTGAATTATATAAAAAAATTTAGATGCTTCAATCTTACCATTTAATATTTATATAAGTCAAAGATCATTCAAAAAGTGTAAACCTTGGTATGTTAGAATTAATAAGCAACAAATCTCTTGTTGTAAGACCCATGTACAATTTCGTTATTATTATGATAGTTTTCAATATATATTTGCATGCTAACCAAATTATGTAGGGCATTTGTGGTATTAATATGCCACTTGAAAGAATCAAAGATTTTATTGCAGGTTTGTTTTGTGAACCCTCTAATGGAAACGTATTTTATTTAAAAGCATGTGTTTCTGGAGAATGTGATAGATGTGGTAACGTTTCATTATTAGGAGAATATATGCATGAAAGTAGTTTAGATGAATTTGGACAACAATTATTGGATGTAAAAAAAATTAAAAATGTTGAGTATTCTTTAAAAGATGGAAATTTTGGAAAACGTTGTGAGCTAATTGTGGAAAAATTTAGTGTGCATGCATGTATTAATGAATTTAAAGATAAGATTGTACCTAAATATGTTCAACACTCTCATTATGCTCATTGGCTTGATAATCAATTTTGTTTATGTAAAAACACATTCCCAATTGGAACTATATTGTCAGTTGTTGATTTTGCTGAAAATTATACTCTTGCTCCACAAGAAGAAATTCAATCACAGTATTATAATTCAGTGCAAGTAGCTATATTTATTCACATTGTTTATAGACATGCATATGATAGTACAAAATATAATAGAAATTTTTTGAGACAGTACCATTTTTATGTAAGTGATAATCGATTACATTCATCTGAGTTTGTTCAATATTGTTTTGATATATTTTATAAAAATTTAAAAGAGAGGAATTCAAATGCTAGAACATCTCATATGGTCAGATAATTGCATAGGTCAATTCAAAAATGCTAGAATGTTTTATTGGTTATGTAGACTTCATAAAGAAAATAATATATAGCACATATGGAGTTTTTTTGAAGTTGGTCATGGTAAGGGAGAACACGATGGAGCATGTGCATGTGTGAAAAGAGCTCTTGCTAGAGAGCAACTAAATTTTGAGGATGTTGCAAAATTTAGAGATGCACGTGCAATTGTAGATTGGTGCAATACCAAATTATCTACAAGAACAAGTGAGAGCTCAATAATTCAACGCTTCTTTTGGTTAGTTGAAGAAAATGATATTTTTTCTCGACAAGATTGTGAAACAATTAATGGATCTGCAAAATGGCATTCATTTAAGAGTTCGAATGCAAACACATGGAAAATATGGACAAGGGAGTTGGCATGATTTTGTCAATTTTGTATTGCAAGGGATTGGGAGGCATGTGAAAATATGGAATGGGTCGAACAATGGCAACAAAGAGCCTTAATGCCTACATTGACACATGTTCAACATGGAATGACAATTGAAGATAATCAAGTGTTCGCATCAGATGATTATGATCGTGTTTCGGATCTTGTACAAGAAGGTACATTATTTATTGAGTTGAATTTTATATGTATGCATGTTTAATATATGTGAATTAAATATATATCACTCTTTATTGAATTTTTTATTTATTTTTGCAAGACATGTGTATGCTATTGTTGCACTTGAGGGGAATGAAGAGGAGACAGAGTACTGGTTGGCTAGATGTGTTGAGAGAAAACATAAGTTGGTACATCCTCGAGTGAATGATGACAACTTTGAGTATCCAACTGGTTTAGTGGTTGTTGTTGGCACCTGGATTCAAAAATATTTGATGAGAAAGAATGGCTTGCCTGCATTTGAAGATCATGAAAGACACAAGAAGATTATACATTATTCACATTTGATTTTGGCAACCAATATAAAACTAGTTAGATATCAAGGGAGGCCTACTAATAAAGTTTTATGGAGACTTTCAATGGATGATTATGAGACAATCATAGATGCATTACAAAAAAGAGAGGATGCAAATGGTAAAATAGAGTAAATAAATACTGGTAAGTATATAGTTGTATATATATTTAATTGATATATATATTTGTCTTTAATAGTCATTTCCTAATTAAATATTTATATCCATTTTTGTTTTAGGTCTCCCAAAATTAGATGCTTTACAAAAAAGAGAGGAGATACATATTTATTACAATGGAATTCAAATCTAGAGACATGTAACTATATATAGTTCTAGATACATTTAATTGATAGTATAAACATAAAACTAAATTTAATTCATTGTCATTTTATAAAAAGTTTATAATTAATTGATTTCATATCCCCTTAAGCCATTCTCTTAAAACCCCTTAATCCATCCTCTTATGTACCATTAATCCATCCTCTTGCATCCCCTTAAGTCTCTCTATTAATTCCCCTTAAGCCATTCTATTAGGATCCCTTAATCCATATCCTCGTATATCTACCCTTAATCCATCCACTTGCATCCCCTTAAGTCACTCTCTCAACACCCCTTAAGCTATCCTCTTAGGACCCCTTAATCCATATCCTCATATATCTACCCTTAATCCATCCACTTTCATCCCCTTAAGTCACTCTCTCAACACCCCTTAAGCTATCCTCTTAGGACCCCTTAATCCATATCCTCGTATATCTACCCTTAATCCATCCACTTGCATCCCCTTAAGTCACTCTCTCAACACCCCTTAAGCCATTCTATTAGGACCCCTTAATCCATCCACTGCAGATCCCTTGAAACAAATTAACACTTTGCCGATCCTCTTAGGACCCCTTAATCCATATCCTTGTATATCTACCCCTCATCCATCCACCTGCATCCCCTTAAGTCACTCTCTCAACACCCCTTAAGCAATCCTCTTAGAACCCCTTAATCCATATCCTTGTATATCTACCCTTAATCCATCCACCTGCATTCCCTTAAGTCACTCTCTCAACACCCCTTAAGCAATCCTCTTAGGACCCCTTAATCCATATCCTTGTATATATGCCCTTAATCCATCCACCTGCATCCCCTTAAGTCACTCTCTCAACACCCCTTAAGCTATCCTCTTAGGACCTCTTAATCCATATCCTCGTATGCCTACCCTTAATCCATCCACTTGCATCCCCTTAAGTCACTCTCTCAACACCCCTTAAGTTATCCTCTTAGGACCTCTTAATCCATATCCTCGTATATCCACCCTTAATCCATCCACTTTCATCCCCTTAAGTCTCTCTAAGGTTCATGAGATGCTTAGAATAACAAATCTACATGGGTTAATGGTTTAGGGTTCATCTCCTAGTCTCTAGGTCATATGGTTTAGGGTTTAAGGTTTCTAGGGTTCATGAGATGCTTAGAATAACAAATATATATGGGTTTTAAGGGTTTAGGGTTCATCTCCTAGGATTTAGGTCATATGGTTTAGGGTTTAGGGTTTAAAGTCATTCTCTCAACTCTCCTTAATCCACAATCTTGCATCCCTTAAGTCACTCTCATAATTCACCTTAAGCCATCCTCTTAGGTCCTATTAAGTGAAAGGAGGATTCTTTTGACGATGACGGAGATCTTTGAAGTTATTTCTGATATCTCTTTTTGGACGATTTATCTTTGTTATTTTGATTAATCTCGGACGATTTTTTATCTTCGGACGATTTCGAGATTCTTGAAGATTTGATATCTCTCTTTGATCGATTTCGAGATTCTTGTTATTTGATATCTCTTGATCGATTTTTGATTCTCGACGACTTTTTAGATCTTGAGTTTTGATATCTCGATCGACGAGATTCTTTCAGTTATTTATTATCTCTCGGACGATTTTGATTCGGATCGACTTTCGAGATCTCTTTTGAATTATTTCCGATTAATCTCTCGGACGACGAGATTTGATTAATCTCTCGGATTTACTCTTTTATCTCGAAGTTATCTCTTAGTGATCGGAAGTTCGACTTATACGGACGACATCGATTCTTTGTCATTTCGAGACTTCCCCGGAAAGATCTCTCGACTCCAGGAGTTCCTTTGAGCCCAGGATGATATCTTTCGACCTTTATCCTTTCGAACGACGGAGATCTTCTAAGCTATGGGCATCATCCTTAGGTCCCCTTAATCCATCCTATGGAAAACATCATTTGAATTTGAATGGAATTTACTATATATTATTCTTTTCTCGCATGAATTTTTTACTTAAATGACTCATAAAAATTATAGTTACTTTACTTACATTAATTATTTTTGCAGGTTCTCATCAAGTTGGTCTACCATGTGATTGTCACTAGAAAAATTATTTTATCAAGAGACTATGTAAATATCAATTTTTGGTCTTCACGTAAAATTTGATAAGCTTTAATTGTATCTACATGCACATATATGTTTCATCATGTTATATAGTTGTATTAAAAATTAATATACATTATATATGTTTGTTCGATGTATGAACTTCAATGAGCTTATTAGTCACTTTTTAAATATCTTTTTCCAATTTTATAGATTATACATTTCATGTCTTGTATTTACCACATTGTATATAATTGTTCAATTGTATAGATTATACATTTTATACGTACAAGGAGATAGATTTTTGTTTATTGATTCAAATATTTGCTAGAATTGGAAAATAGTTAAAATTACCTGCCATTAATTTATTATGTACATATTATCTAAACTATTTAAGGAATGTTTTAATTTGTCACCTAACCATGTGATAAATTATATATATGAAATTTGATTCTAGACAAGAATTTATATAGTGCATGTATTACTTGAAAATTAGATAATTTATATCTATACATACATGAGTGCATATAATCATCAAAATAAACATAACACGATCATAATTGACTACATATATAATCATCATGTATTAAAGTCAACTAATATAAATAAACACGAATATGATAATAACATGTTCAAAATAAAACTAGAGATAGATAGTCCATAAAATTTTATGTCAAGTCCAACACATATTTAAATAAAACTCTAGAGATCTATAGTCCATAAAATTTAAAACCATCTAACTATCAGGCTGATCAGTCATATCAAGTCTCCTCTTTGTTCCATGTCGACTAGATGTACCTGCATCATGCTGTAAAAGAGTACAAGAAACTTGAAATTAGGTTTAAAGTTATTTAGAAATTTTGATACAATTAAACATATTTAACCTTGAAAATATAAACTTTTAGATAAAAATAAATTTAATCAAATATCTAGTAAATACAATAAAAATGATTTTTAGTATGCATAAATTACCATATGATCATGTGAATCTATTGGCATATTTTGTTCAATGGGTAGCATAACTGTCAATTGAGAAGATCCAAATGCCTGATCTACTATATCCTGCATATTCATATAAAGCAAATAATATGCTATAACCTCGAATATATCTATTTAAAAGGTCTATAAAAATTGTATAGGAGATTTAGTAAAGTTTACAACCTCGAATGATATGACCTCATGATCATGCACCTGAGATTTCCCATGCATAAATGTTGACGACGTCTCAGGTGTGCCCGCCATGGGTATCTCATGAAATACCTGCATGTATAGATGTACAATAGTTTGTATAGATCATTCACACGTGTATATAAATGGAAAAATTAAATTAGATGTATGATGTGTATTTAATTTAAACTTAACAAACTTTTGAAAGCACGCACCTGAGTTGATGATGTCTCAGGAGCGCTCACCAAAACTTGTGGTTGGTTAGTACTAGGTATCGTATGACCTCCCTGCATCTAGATATAATATTATATTATCAATTCACACATGTGTACAAATTCAAATTAAAAATTAGATATATCCACACAAATTATTTAATATATATATTGGTTCAAGTACCTGTCCAAAAGGTGAGCCCATATCTACAACACTCAACATATAGACACGACGATCATATTGAGTTTCAGGCATCGTTTGATTATGTGTCTACACCAAACACTTATTGAATTAATATTATATTATATATATAATTTTATGTTATTATTTATATGAATTTTTCACATTTCAAACTTGAATTAGATTTAAGTTGAAAAGATGAACATACTTGTGTAGGACGATCCTCATATAGTAAATCCATGTATGAATTCGTACCAGATGCATGTGGGTCACCTGAAGTGGATGCTTGAGTATTCCTATAGCTTGAGCCTCCATACTCTCTATTGGCCACTTTAGTCACCGCATGTGCAATTTGATGAGTGAGATGTCCTGAAAGTGGACTCAATGCTCCTAATGTCGATAACATGGTCTGCTGCTGAAATACATCGAGAACACCAGGAGAAGGAGGAGGAACAATAGGAGCAATCAGAGAACATCACTGAGGATTGACACATGCTCCTAGTCTATGTTGGGGCATGCCACGCCCAATTCCCTGAAATGACCTCATATCAAAATAGTTGGGTTTTTACCCAACTCAAACTCAGCCAATAACTTTCTCAAAAAGTATAGGGGCCCCTCACAGTTACCATGTGGTGGATTATCAAACACCATCCACCATCTATTCCAAAAATGTGCAGCTATCTGCGGGTGCCTACACCATAAAATTAAAATTCATTTTTTGGTGGGTAGAATTGGTTGGTTTGTTTGGGGGTTAATAAAATATTGGCACATGGCTTGTTTGGTAATTTTAAGATCATTGATTTCTTTGTAGGATAATCCATCTACATAGAATTGTCTCCTCTCTTCTCTCCATTAATGGAACCTATCTAGGTCCGCATCAATGGATCGAACAAAATCGACAATAGTTTGCATTGTAGATGCAAACTGTGTGAGATGGGGAGGGATTCTAGGCTCATTTTTTATCAGATCTATATTTCCTTGAATCACAATAAGGTTTGCTCAGATGCTCTCTCTTAATTGATCCTCATCTACTACAGGGGGTGGGGGGTTAGGCGGTGGAGAGTCTGCAGGTGTGGGGTTTTGTTCTGGTGGTGGATCTGGATGAATTTGTGGATCAGGCATAAAATCCTCTATATTAAATTTTGGATCCATGTGAGCAATTAAATGGCAATTGCATGTTAAACAATTAAAAAATATATATCAACAAACTAATTAAATAATGCACACAATTTGAAAGTTATTTACAAATCACATTGAATGTGCACAAATTCAAAATACATTTCATTTAAAGACCATTCGATTTCTAACATTAAAAAATCCATAACATTACAAATCCATAGCATGTACACACATTAAATTGAGTCCAGAGTGTGGTTGTTAATCTGAAGGGTAGAAATGAAATTAGGGGGTTTTATTAGAACCCTATTCAAATGCATGCACTATGTCATTGGTTTATTAAGTGAATCCCCTAAAAGAAGGCCCCATAAACTTATTTTTAGCTAGATATCACTTGATAATTAAACTATAGCCAAATTTGATGATCTATACATTAATTGATTTATTTATAAATAAATAAAACCACATGGATTAAGGTAAAGAATTAAGATTTATTTAAATAAATCACCATCAAGGTAAAGACTTAAGATTAAGGTAAAGGACTAAAGAATGAAAAATAAGACACATGTAGATATATAACTTTGATTTGTCAAATTGGGTGTTAAAATAGGAGGTTAGGGGTTGTTTAGAGTGCCTTCTATTACATATACAAAGGTGGACAAAGAGAAGGAAAGGTCCCCAAGCTAATTTATTCTTCTATTTTTTTATGGGTCTAGAGCTTTAACTTTTGGGGCAAGGGGAAGTTTACTCATAGGTGTGGTTGTTTCCCAACAAGAGTATATCTATAGAGTTAAGGTATATCAATTGTGAATACATGTATTAATCAAGTATGACAGAATTTAATTAAATCCGAGGACATAAATTGATTTATCTAAATTTTCAAATTTCATGATAAGAGACACAAGTTCTCTATAGTGGGACAAAGTAGTTAAGAAGAAATTATAAGTTTAACAAGTTAACATTAATTCATAATCTCATTCATTGCTTTCAAAGAACACTAAAGATAAGAATGAAAAATTAATAGAATACATGTTCAAAGGGACACATAGATATATGCTAGTGACCTAATTGCAATGTACAAAATAAACAAAGATGAGCTTGAGCTCTATTCACCAAATTTTGAGAACTTGTTTGATCCCCTTAAGAAATGTCATATTAGGACCCCTTAAGACATTGATTTACGATTTAGGGTGATAGGATGGCTTAAGGGGATCTATATATTCTAGTAAGGTCCTAGGACAAAATGGTCCATGGCTTAAGGGAATAAAATTTGGTGGAGTTGCCTAAGGCAACCAAATTTCATTTTAAGGTCCTACGACAAAATGAATGCTTTAGGGTTTAGGGTTTAGATTTTAGAGTTTAGGGTTTAGGGTTTGGGGAACTTAGGGTGAAGTTTGGGTGGCCCTTGGAATAATGGACTTGCAAGTTAGTGAGCAACATTTTCTTGTGGAATAGTTGATTGAGATAGCTCTTGTTTCCCAACAAGAGTATATCTATAGAGCTAAGGTATATCAATTGTGAATACATGTATTAATCAAGTATGACATAGAATTTAATTAAATCCGAGGACATAAAATGATTTATCTAAATTTTCAAATTTCATGATAAGAGACACAAGTTCTCTATAGTGGGACAAAGTAGTTAAGAAGAAATTATAAGTTTAATAAGTTAACATTAATTCATAATCTCATTCATTGTTTTCAAAGAATACTAAAGACAAGAATGAAAAATTAATAGAATACATGTTCATAGGGACACATAGATATATGCTAGTGACCTAATTGCAATGTACAAAATAAACAAAGATGAGCTTGAGCTCTATTCACCAAATTTTGAGAATTTGTTTGATCCCCTTAAGAAATGTCATATTAGGACCCCTTAAGACATCAATTTACGATTTAGGGTGATAGGAAGGCTTAAGGGGATCTATGTCTAGTAAGTTCCTAGGACAAAATGGTCCATGGCTTACGGGAATAAAATTTGGTGGAGTTGCCTAAGGCAACCAAATTTCATTTTGAGGTCATACGACAAAATGAATGCTTTGGGGTTTAGGGTTTAGATTTAGAGATTTGATGACATGATTTCAACATATCTATTTCAAAAAATGTAAGAAACCTCCAAGGAGCCCTAATTTATGACACTACACAATGTGACAAGGATGTTTTATAAATTGGTCATTAAAGTGTAGCAATAACTGAAAAATCCTAATGTGAATTATTCGTAGCCTCAATCTCAATCTCAATCTCAATGAAAACTGCCTCGAATCTAGGTAACATTCCCTAGATACTTCTAAAATTATGTGAACTATTAGGGCTTTAGGTTTACGTTTAGGGTAAATAGGGTTTTAGGTTTACGTTCTAGGGTTTAGGTCCAAGGATTAACCTGAGTAAATTAGTTTTTAGGGACCTATGCTTTTTGGAACCTAGGGTTTCTAGGGTTTTGATTTCTAAGTTAAATATGTCCAATTTAGGTTTAGTTTTTATGGTTTTTGATTTACAATATAATGTTCTTTGTTTAGTTGATGTTTTTGGTTTTTTAAATGCAATTTAAAAACTATAAAATATTGAACAAAAACAAACTAAACAAACAAGAACTAAATACCAATTACAAAAAAAAATGCAAGATATAAAGCAAAAAAAAGGAAAAATTCAACCAACCTGGAGGTCGTTGAGGTCAGTTGTGTCAACGGGAGGAGGTGGCAGTGAAATTTTTCTTCAATCAGGCCCTTTGAAAAGCGTACGCGATCTTGTCTCCTCTTCTCTGGTTCGGATAAAACTTGGAGTTAAAATGAATACATAGTCGCTAATTTAAAAAAATAAATACCTCTAAGAAACTTGTACGTGTTTCAAAACGCATACGCATTTTCGGCTCGCGTACCTGAAGCGGAATGCATATGCGTTCGAATTTAGGCTCAGGTATCAGATCCGTAATGTGTATGCATTTTTTGAAAACGCGTACGCGTTTCGTGCAATTTTTTTTGTTTTGGCCAAAACTTCCTCTCTTCGTGTACCCAACTTCTTGCTTTTACCTGTGATTGAATTTTTCTTCCTTTATTTATTGATTTATAAGTGTATCTACTTTTGATTGTTTTGTATAATAATAGTTTTTAAACCTGGGTTTCGAATCACAATAATTTTGTTTAAAACCTAAACTTTTATGTATATAAATTTTCTTGTTTTCTTGTCACTTGAAGCACTACCATGCCGGTGGTTTTGTCCTTGGAAAAGGACTTCAGCCAATCACATCCTAAAAATTGTTTATTTTATTTTATGTCAATCCACTCTGCATGCAAAGTAATGAAACAATTGTTTAATGGAGAGGTCCCCACTAACCATCACTTTTGTTGCTTTGTAACAGTTTGCTTCTGGTTGTTTTAAGAGTGTTGTTTGATATTGGCGTTATTGGTGTTGTGATAATGGAATTGGAAGATCAAGATTATCTAAGTTGCATCCATTAGGTAGATGGGCTATAAAAAAACATCACTTTGTTTCGGTGTGGTTCCCCCACTAGTTTTTTCTTTTGTTTTTAAATTTAAAAGCGGGCATCTAGGGACGACAACCCCCAGCGGGGTCAAGGGGCAGCGCCCCTTGCGGGGTCCTAGGGCAGTGCCCTGGGCGAGCCCCCTGTTGTGATACAAGGCAGGGTCGAGGGGCGGAGCCCCCACCACCATGCAAATTTTTCTTCTTGCATGACCTTCAGATTCTTCATTTTTGAAGCATGTTTCCTTAAAAAGTGATGTGTTTGAACTGGATTGAAAATGCAACATTTTTATTGTTTTTGTGTTGTTTCTTCAAATTCACCTTTCTATCAATTAACTCACAACAATGCGTGTGTATA